>CM059220.1:11700172-12206929 GCA_030347435.1 Clarias fuscus
CAACAATCCAACAACAGTTTGGTGAAGAACAATGCATTTTCCAGCACGATGGAGCACAGTGCCATAAGGCAAAAGTGATAACTAAGTGGCTTGGGGACCAAAACATTGAAATTTTGGGTCCATGGCCTGGAAACTCCCCAGATCTTAATCCCATTGAGAACTTGTGGCCAATCTTCAAGAGGCGGGTGGACAAACAAAAACACACTAATTCTGGCAAACTCCAAGAAGTGATTATGAAAGAATGGGTTGCTATCAGTCAGGATTTGGCCCAGAAGTTGATTGAGAGCATGCCCAGTCGAAGCAGAGGTCCTGAAAAAGATGGGACAACACTGCAAATACTGACTCTTTGCATAAATGTCATGTAATTGTCGATAAAAGCGTTATGAAACGTATGAAGTGCTTGTAATTATATTTCAGTACATCAAAGAAACAACTGAAACAAAGATCTAAAAGCAGTTTAGCAGCAAACTTTGTGAAAACTAATATTTATGTCATTCTCAAAACGTTTGGCCACGACTGTACACTCCTTGCATTATACAATGGATCAATGGTACTAACAAGGTAGTTAACTACGATTCACAGTTAGGTTCAGTTATAAAGTTCCTATGGAAGTTACTATAGAAGGGAATGCAACTGTGAGCACTTGTTTCAGTGGGGAATCCCTTCTCCATAATATGTCAATGGGGCAAAATTTGGGCACTTCTTGCACCCAAGGGGCACAACTTATACCTTCTTGCGGGTATGTTCTTACACAGCATGGAAGCCTCCTCAAATGTGGTAAATTTTATAATTTTACAAATTTCTTGCTCTGCGCTAGAATACATTCATTTACCACCCACCTCTTAGAAAATTCATAGCAACCCATTCCTGTATAAGCCGCACGATTTGACACCTTTTTCATGGGTCTACGACAAACGGTGTGGGATTAGTTATTAGTTATTTTCAGAGACACCTTTTAATGGCTTTTTAAAGCCATATTTAATTTCTAATTAACTTTTGTTTTGTCTGATGGGCTTTTACATTACTTTTGAATTGTATACTTTTTAATAATTTGATCATGGAAACCTTAAGCCCTATTCAGATATGATTACATAACCTGGGATAATTTCTTTTTTACATAGTGTTGGTTTAAATATAAGAAAAAGTGTGTCCAAACTAAGTTTTAAGCTAAGAGAACAAGAGTTTTAGCTTGTTATATCCGCTGCACCTTTATACACTTACCGGTATGGGCCCGATTGATTGACACACCACACACACACACACACACACACACAGGCATGATGTCTGAAGATATCTTTTCATTCTCATCAAAGAGAAAATAAACAGACCACATTTAAACGGTGCTACGTCCCGAACATCAAAAGAACCAGTCATTAACATGTCAGTCATAGAGGGACCCGGAGACAGACAGTAGAGAGGAAATACATTTGCATTCTCCTGATTAAACAAAAGTGTCATAGCAGACAAGAGCCATTTGGATGTATGTTCATCTGGATACAGGATATAAAAGGTGTTATCACATAAGGCATAAGGAAGCACAATGAGGGAGCTGTTCTCAGGGCACAGGAATCTTCTTATTAGATTACAATGTCTTACAATATTATAAAACCTTACACATAGGCAAATTATAAGATTTTGTTTTTAGGTGGCTGTCATCCTTTCAGGAAATTACAAGTTGAATTACATGTTTTTTCTGCAAACTTGATTGTCTGATAATTTTAGTGCCATACAGTTACACATGTTCATAATCATCTAGCAAATTTTTCCTTACTGCTAATTGCTGTTAAAAATTAAACAATAGACAAAAATTGGTTGCTTACCGAAGACATACATTTTTATAGAATGATTCTTAGAACCCATCCTCTCATTGTGTTTTAAGCATCCCACATTAATTTGTCATCAAGTAGTCAATATGTGCTTTATACTTGATCTTGCGGAGACATGGTAAGAAGAGGGACAGAACTTGCAAAATCTTGTCCAGACTGACTCCCATAATTTGTAATTATTGATTTTGTTTTCAGATTGTTGATGGACTCTTAGTCAGTACAAATTGAAAAAAGTAAGCAAGTGTGTTATACTAAATTTTCACACCATCCACAGCATCACTGGCGAGTCATGGGAACCTGTGAGCACACGCAAGTGGAAAGGCATGGTTAGTGCTAAAATTTCATGAGCAGTGGCTCAAATTATGAGGTCAGCTGTTGTCCAACCCTCTCTGGTTAGTAGCTGTTGCCTTGTTGGGGGAGTGCCCAATGAGTACATTAAGGAGAAAACCAGTTTTATCATTAAAATATATTTGTAAATGATTAATACTTTGCACTTTTAATTTAACTACAGTGGAACCTCGGTTTAGGAGTAATGCGGTTTGTTCCGCAAGATGAGCAAAGATTTTTAATCAATTTTGACTTGAAAAACGAGCAAGTCTTGGTTAACGAGTACTTAGTATTATTGTATCACGTATGCGCTTCTTGTTTTGACGCCAAGCGTCACATGATCACAACTGAGCCAATGATTTTTCTCTCTCTTGCGCTGCGGAATTGTGGGTAATCGTCTCCGCTGCTGGGTCTTAATGCTCGTCTCTCACTGTAAAATCAACATCCGTGCATGTGTGTACTGTTTACTATAACACTGTGACCATGTGTGTGCGCGTAAAACATCTTTTATTTTGTGTTTGTAAGCGTGTGTGTACACCGTGCATGTACTGTTTATTATAAAACATGTGTGTGCACGCGTATAAAGCAAAAGAAAGCATTACAGAGGTTAAACATCCATTTGCTCCTTCTCTGTATCAGCGTACAGTGCACGCGTGTCATTTGACACTGTACACACACACACACACACGCACATGCACTCTCCGCCACCGGTAGCCTTCACACACACACACACACACACACACACACACACACACACACACACACACTCTTTGCTCTACACAGAAACACTGCTCTGTCGCGATTCTTTTCAAAGGTAAAGTGCATGTTAATCTGTTTTACCTTAAAGCAGTGATTCTGTTCCTCTGCGCTCAGTCGAGTGTCATTAGAAAGATTTCCTTTTTTTCCCTGTAAAAACGATGTGTCCATTGTGTGTATAAGTGCACGGTGTCAAATGACGCTTACGCGCTGCCAGCACACACATGCCAGCTGACACACACACAAACACATACACAGTGTCTGCGTGCACAAACGGAAATGCTTATCTGTTGGGATTTATTGTTACTTTTTTTAAAAGACCTTGGGGGCCATTCAACTGGTCCACGACGACCAATCCACTTTTCAGGAAACTGTTCATCTAGGAATGCTCAGACCTGACACCCATAATGTGGTGGTGCACCATCTTGCTGGAAAAACGTGCCAGCTTCAGTGCATAAAGAGGGAAACACATCATCATGTAGCAATTTCCAATATCCAGTGGCCTTGAGGTTTCCATTGATGAAGAATGGCCCCACTATCTTTGTACCCCATATACCACACCATACCATCACTTTTCTTGTTCCAACAGTCTTGAAGGGATCTATCCAATGTGGGTTAGTGTCAGACCAGTTGAATGGCCCCTAAGGTCTCCCGATCTGACCCCCTTAGACTTTTATCTTTGGGGTCATCTGAAGGCAATTGTCTATGGTGTGAAGATACGAGATGTGCAGCACCTGAAACTATGGATACTGGAAGCCTGTGCTGGCATTTCTCCTGCAGGAACTCTGGCAGGACTAACTAAGACAACAAAACTAAAAATGAGAGCCAGATGGAAACACAGACATGAGATAGCTCCCTTGGAAAGAAAGCAACCAGCCACTTCACTGTCAACAAACTTAAATGATAAGTGAGAGTTGAGGAAGACAGCATCCAAACATAACAGTTCACCATAATATTCTACTTCAAACAAAAATTATGCTAATCATTTGATTTTGATTCAGAAATGGTTCAAGTTATCATGCCATTTTACCGTGTTTCTGTAATAACAGATTTTGATAAATACTAGAAATATTGCTAAGAATTTTTTTCTTCCTCTCGTTCTTCTTCTTTATATTGTTCTTCTTCAAATTAAACCAATCAATCCCTTCAAGCCTTTTAAATTCATTTTAAAGTGTAACACAAAGGTTGTAAACCAACAGTATTTTAAAGGGTCTTTCCATTTTATTATGTGCTTTGATTTAATGTATGCAGTGTCTTACAGCTAGCTTGTGAATCAGGCATTTATGGAGTGTAATTAAGTTTAGGTTCATTCTGCTTGACTGCCCTTTGTTAAAGGGAGTGACAGCATGGTACACTATCACTCTTAAAGGCAGGTCTTGGTGTTGCCATTGGCAAGCAGCCAACTTTGCTATAACTTTAATTAAAGTTAGCAGGTAGCCTGTCACTTGAGAGAATTATGGATATGAGAATGTGTGGAAACAAATAGGAAGTAAATAAAAATAGGAAAGTGCCAGTAAGTGCCTTGAGACCCTTGGGATGTATGAATTTTGTTGTTGTAATAGGCTTTTTATTTTGTGATCTTTTTATTATATTATAAGGTTCTATCTGTGTTAAGAATGAATGGGAGAAGATTATAACAGTAAAGTCACAATTTATTGAACCTACAAGAAACCACTTTGTAAAGCCATACGTATAACAATTATTTAGTAAGTTATTTATCCCTTCCTTTTTTTGTGAAAACAGATCCTTTATGGAGAAAATACAATAAATAAATAAATAAATAAATAAATAAATAGAGCACTATGCTTTTATACTGACAAGAATAATACAGGTAAACACAAGTACATCCACATTTCACTGTTTGAGGATAATACCCAGTGAGCCCTGCATTGATCTGAGCCACTTTTCATGTTTTTCCTCTTGAGCATGAAAGATCAAGGTAATCCACTGGAAGATTGTCTTTCTCTTGATCCGAATGGCAACAATAATTATGAAACCCCTTTCAACAGAAAGGCAAATGCAAACATCTTATAGCCAGTGTCAATGTATTAACATTTAATTATTATTAACCTATCTGGGCCACTCTGCATATAGAATTTTATAACAGATTACATTTGTTCAGGAATAATGTCAGATCTAAGAACAAAGTCATAATATAGGCACGTCTATACCCAGATGCAGCTATAATGGCTGTACAACCAGAGCAACTCAACAACAGAGAAACATTTTTGTAATTGTTTAAAAGTTGATATGGTCTTAAGGCCTTATGCAATATGTTTATTTGGTGGCACTAGCCCCAAAATCCAGGAATGAAAAAACACACCAAAATCCAGAAAAAAAAAAAAATTAAAACGCTTATGTACATAGTGTATAATCTTCAAGCGCATAGTTTCAAAATAATTAGATAATCCTCATAATGACTCTCTCTCACTTACACACGTGGACAAAATTGTTGGTACCCTTCGGTCAATGAAAGAAAAACTCATCTGACAAAAGTAATAATTTCAAAAGATTCTATGAATGTTAACCAATGAAAGTCAGACATTGCTTTTCAACCATGGTTCAACAGAATTATTTAAAAAAATAAACTCATGGAACAGGCCTGGACAAAAATGATGGTACCCCTAGAAAATACTGAAAATAATGTGACCAAAGGGACATGTTAATTCAAGGTGTGTCCATTAATTAGCATCACAGGTGTCTACAATCTTGTAATCAGTCAGTGGGCCTATATATAGGGCTCCAGGTAGTCACTGTGTTGTTTGGTGACATGGTATGTACCACACTCAACATGGACCAGAGGAAGCGAAGGAAAGAGTTGTCTCAGGAGATTCGAAAGAAAATTATAGACAAGCATGTTAAAGGTAAAGGCTATAAGACCATTTCCAAGCAGCTAGATGTTCCTGTGACTACAGTTGCACATATTATTCAGAAATTTAAGATCCATGGGACTGTAGCCAACCTCCCTGGACGTGGCCGCAGGAGGAAAATTGATGACAAATCAAAGAGACGGATAATCCGAATGGTAACAAAAGAGCCCAGAAAGATTTCTAAAGAGATCCCAGGTGAACTTCATGCTCAAGGAACATCAGTGTCAGATTGCACCATCCGTCGTTGTTTGAGCCAAAGTGGACTACATGGGAGACGACCAAGGAGGACACCATTGTTGAAAACAAATCATAAAAAAGCCGGACTGGAATATGCCAAACTACATGTTGACAAGCCACAAAGCTTCTGGGAGAATGTCCTATGGACAGATGAGACAAAAATTGAACTTTTTGCGAAGACACATCAGCTCTATGTTCACAGACGGAAAAATGAAGCATATCAAGAAAAGAACACTGTCCCTACTGTGAAACATGGAGGAGGCTCTGTTATGTTCTGGGGCTGCTTTGCTGCATCTGGCACAGGGTGTCTTGAGTCTGTGCAGGGTACAATGAAACCTCAAGACTATCAAGAGATTCTAGAGAGAAACGTGCTGGTCAGTGTCAGAAAGCTGGGTCTCAGTCGCAGGTCATGGGTCTTGCAACAGGACAATGACCCAAAACACACAGCTAAAAACACCCAAGAATGGCTAAGAGGAAAACATTGGACTATTCTAAAGTGGTCTTCTATGAGCCCTGACCTCAATCCTATTGAGCATCTTTGGAAGGAGCTGAAACATGCTGTCTGGAAAAGGCACCCTTCAAACCGGAAACAACTGGAGCAGCTTGCTCATGAGGAGTGGGCCAAAATACCTGCAGAGAGGTGCAGAAGTCTCATTGACAGTTACAGGAATCGTTTGATTGCAGTGATTGCCTCATAAGGTTGCGCAACAAACTACTAAGTTAGGGGTACCATCATTTTTGTCCAGGCCTGTTCCATGAGTTCATTTTTTTTTTTTATAATTCCGTTGAAGCATGGTCGAAAAGCAATGTTTGACTTTCATTGGTTAACATTCATAGAATTCTTATTTATTATTACTTTTGTCAGATTAAAGTTATTTCTGTGACCATTGTGATTTTTTTTTCATTGACCGAAGGGTACCAACAATTTGGTCCACGTGTGTACTCATTCCCTATAAGGCTTATCTTGTTCAGGGATGCAGGAGGCATGGACCCTATCGCATGGGACTCAAACAGTACAGGCAATTTGGAAATGACAAATAGCCTCACAGGCTTGTCTTAGACTTTGGGAGGAAGCCTGAGTTGGGTACCCAGAGTAAGCCCACCAACACAGACATCACGGGGAGAACTTGCAAACTCCACGTACACAGACCCATAGGACTCTAACTCTTGCCCTTGAAGGTGTGAGGCTATAGTGCTAACCTCCATACCATCATCATCAGTATTCACGATAATCTTAGTTAAGAGAATTTAGATAATCTTCAAGAAGTGAACCCAACCTGGATAGTCTCACTCCAGACCCCCTGAGGGCACCCTCCCTTATGTTTTAAACCTTAATCTGGTCCTCACACAAACTTCCTGTTAGCCCTATAAACATCACATAGATTTTTACACTGCTGTGAAGCTTTACAGTCTGTCCATTTGGATTACTATTCATATACAACCTATTTTTACCTTACTATACTATATAGAACATCGATGACAATTAACTAAAGGATCAGCTAAGTTTAAGACTGATCAGCAGTGAAGGTCTTTTTATGTATTTATTGGATTACAGAAAATACTTAAGTGTTTTAAAATGCAGTTGACAGTACTAGGCTAGCTTTCTAGAATTAAAAGATGGAGCAAGATCAAAATAAACATTTTCCCTTTAAATCCTGCCTTCTACATTATGATAGGTTATAGGAATTTGGTCTCATCTGTGATTATCCTTACAGATGAGCCATTCCTAGATCATGATGCAAGCCAATCCAAGAGCATGGAGCCATGACTTAAATATAGCATGTGTTTAGTGCAGTTAAGCAGCATACTGTATACAGATCCTCATCACATTATAGTACAGCTGCATTTTCTGCTGTTGATGTGGTTCTGTGCTGACGTTATTTAGAATAGAAATAGTATTATACTTAGAGTGAGTAGCAAACCTGATTATAACCAGGATATTTGATATATTTTGATATTTGAAAGAGGATAAAAGAATATCATAATCTTGAAAGAATAGAAACGAGTAAGTGCTGCGAAGATCTGCGTGGTTAGAAGGATCTTTTCCCATGTGCATTTTCTCACCTAATTTGCATGTGTATGGAAATGTAGCCTTGTTTTGAGAATCTGAAAGGTAAACAAAAAAGGCATAGTACAAACTAATCAGTGACAGCTATATGTTGGTGTTGTATTCACTAATGTCTAAAATGTACATGTTTTTCTTACTTGTGAAAGGCGTTCTCAAGCCAGTAACAGTTGCAAGCAGTTGAAAACCTGACACTGCAGTCTTTTTAAATTTGATCCTGATGCATAGCTTCTCTTCCAGTGAAATTAGCACTATTCAGTAATAGCAGTGCTGCGTGACCATTGGCACTAATAGTAAAGCTATCTACGTAATAATACGATTACTTATGGTTCTATCTTGTCTCACCCTTGGGTAGTGCTTTTGCATTTGATCTCATTTTTTTTTTCTACCCACATCATTGCCTACATTGTCTGCCTTTTCTGTCTGTTTCTAAAATTGATGCCACGCTATTTGTTTTGTGTCTATTTTGAGTTCATAAATCAGAATCACTGGCCAAGTATATCAACACACACAGGAATTTATTTCCTGCCATTTGAGCTCTTAACCAACACAGCTAACATAGAGTTACATTTTGTTGGAACCTGTTCATTTCCCCTTTGTATGGAGAGCTTAGGGACTACTATTTGAAAAACAACAGATATTTGCAACAGAAATTTTTCTTCCACCACCTCCTTGCCATTATCATCATTTCCAACATAATCATCATTATCATGCAGTTGCTCATTTGATATAATTTCATCATAATGAGCATATTTTTTTACTCTCTCTCTCTCTCTCTCTCTCTCATATATATATATATATATATATATATATATATATATATATATATATATATATATATATATATATATATGTGTGTGTGTGTACTTGTATATCAAAACACTTGTATATCAATTTCCCCCATAAGAAATTATGGAAACTCTGACAATTCTTTTCTCAGCCCATGTTGACGGATGTTGACTATACGAGTGATGCACACTCACTGAGACCGAGCATGGGAGGTGATTACCCACAATTCCGCAGCGCGCGAGAGAGTAGAACCATTGGCTCAGTTGTGATCACGTAACGCCCGAAGTGACGCCAAATAATACTGGATAACACTGGGGGCTTATATATCAAGACGGGAGTTTGGTTAGCAGGATGAACTGGGCGGACTTTGAAAACACTGGTCGACCACTGTTAGAACACAGATGTAATTATTGGACAGTGGTAACCCAGTCACGAAGTCAAGAGAAATGTGAGACCAGGTGTGATGGGGAAGGGTCATAGGAAGCACTCAGAAGGTGCAAAATAAAACAATTTGTTTTCTCGTTCCTGGAGCAGACGTCAGAGGATGCCACAAAGCTTTTGTCATCCTCCTTGATGGGTGAGCACCAAAAGCGTTGATGATACGTTGAGAGGGTGCGGGTCGCCCCTGGATGACAGGGTAGCTTTGTCTGGGGCCAAACCAGGAGACATGAGACATTACTGGGGCCCGGTTCCTGTACTAGGGACAGTACAATAAGTTTTTCCACATCCTGTCGGGTTAAAGTTATGAAACACCACTGGAGTGTGAGGATGGTCTCAATAGTGGATTTGTCATGTGTGGGGGGGGGGGGGGGGGGGATGGTGCAGGAGAACTGTCGGGAGAGGAAATCGGGCTTGATGTTCTTGATGATATGTCATATATGGATGATATGACAGCATGAAATTTAATCGTGAAAAGAAAAGTGATGACGTGTCGTGAGTTAAGTCTTTTGGTTGACTTGAGATATTTGAGATTCTTATGATCAGCCAAGACAAGAAATAGTGTTCAGCTTGTTCCAGCCAGTGTCTCCATTCTTCGAGGACTAGCTTAACAGTTGCAATTCACTATCCCAGATGTTGTAGAGGGAGTACCTACTGAAAAAGGCCACCAGTGTGTTGGTTAAATTAAATGGAACCACCAGGTACTCATAATGGCCAGTAGGGGTCTTGAAGGTGGTCTTCCACTCATCACTCTCCCTTATCCTGACCGGTCAGGATTCACGCAGGAATCTATTTAATAGTCTAATTCTTACATAAGTAAGCCATTGTTCTTTGGGAAACAGACTGGAAAGAAATCAATTAATTAGCCCTATCTTTCTTCAAGCAGTTGTGTATACTCAGTAATATGTTTCAGATTAAATAATCAAATACAGTGTTAATTACTTTTTTAAAATATGATTAATAAATAAAATAAAAATAAAAAACTTCAAAGCCCATCTAACAATTACGGAAAATGAACAAAATATTCGATACTGACTCTGGACTATCTTGAATGGATACATTTGTTATTGATTTTTATTTATTTATTAATTAATTATTTCTTAATAAATATTTTTTTGGAAAGAATAAATGCTTCATGGTGGTTACATTTTGATGACCATAATCTCCCTGTTGTTGTTGTTACACAAAATGTTTGTATATTATGGTATTATATACAGAGTTATATTATCATGAGTGTTGCCATATGGTCCTGGAGGAAACCTATGTTCATAAAGATGCAGTGCAATGGAATAGGTTTCCTCCTCCAGAACAATATGGAAACACACATCAATGGCATGGTAATAAAAACAAAAAGCATAGTAATTATTACTGGCAGACTCAATTTATTATGTGTCAGAGCAATGCACTTTAGCTACAGTATACATTTCTGATTAAGACCACCTAGTTGCCATTGAATGTCAACACTACCTCTCTTATTAAGTCTCCACTGCATCCTAAATAAAATCATAGCCTTTCTCCAGCATCCCTACAGCACTGCTATTCTGTCAAACATGGCTGGCTTTTTCTTATTGGATTAAAGCCTGTAGATCTCACAAAACTTTTAATTTGTTAACCACCTGCTAGCTACAGGGTGCTGTGTTAATAAAAGTGTCTTAGCCTATGCAGATTATCTTGCAAATTAAAATTAATTAATTATATGTGTATGTGTAAATTACATGTGCATATATAGTTTGTTAATATAAAGACACACAGACATATCATTATCACTCTCAGAAAAAAACAACTTCACCTTCAGCTATTAAAGGGTAGAGATTAGAACATTAGGTAATATGGACAGTTATTCATTCCCTATGTATTTTTGCAGGAACTTATGTGACAAAAATAACAGCAACAGATGCAGACGATCCCACTTATGGCAACAGTGCAAAAGTTGTGTATAGCATCCTGCATGGTCAGCCATACTTCTCTGTAGAGCCTGAAACAGGTAAGCTCTTTATTCCTTACTTATTTGTTTTTAAGTATAAGTATTAAAATGTACTATACAGTACATATCCTGGTAATAGCTCAGGCGGCTAGGTTGTTGGTTTGAGGATCCAGGTTTGAGCTCTGCCATTGGTGGGTTGCCACTACCCAGTCACTGCATGCACTGCTGGTCCCAAACCCAAATAAAATGGGAGGGTCGCATCATGAAGGGCATCCAATAACAATACTCTAATTATTATGATTCTTGTATTATTTTGAACAGTAAATAAAATTCCCAAATAAAGGGAAACAGAGTTGTATAGCCAGTTTTACATAAAAAGTTAACTGAAATAGGTTCTACTACTACTAAGAAGTTAGATAGAGTTCAATTGCTTGTTTCTGTTACCTATTCCTTAACTTTATTAAGCTTTTGCCTGTCATCCAGTTTTTCCGACACATTCAGCTGTGCATCATTTCCATAGCAGGGAAGCTAATATCATGTCCAAATAATTCTGCCCAGAGGTGGTATATATAAGTTAAAAGAAAAAAGTCCTTTGGAAACACCAACCTATTATGTATGCATGGAGTCATTTATTAACAGTTAACAGTTTAAGATGATAACGTTAGTCAAATAAATTCTGAACCAAGAAAGAACCATTCTCTAAATATTCCCATCTTGAAAAATATTGTGAGCTAATGTATTAAAAGCTGTGCTGAGACCAAAAAACACAGTTTCAATGTTAACATAATGCATCGACTAAAAATATATAAATAAATAAATACTTCTGGTTTAAATGACGTCAATGCACAGGATGCAATTTAATTATAACATATCGACCCCATTAAATAAATGGTAAAAGGATGCTTGATTTCATTATGTTGTGGCTGGTCTGAGCAATAGATTCACATCAGAGGCCAATTATAAACTGTAACTCTCTTTTAAAAGTGGGCAGGTAATAGATATCCTGTCAACTCAGTAGTCTTAAAGATCAGTGTTCTTGGGAGCATGTGTACATTTGACATAATAATCCAATAATCCATTGAACGCAAAGTAATCTTGCTTACGTTAAATTGATTTCCGCTCCATTTAATGCAGAAATGACTCAAGTATTATAACACAATCTTGATATGATGTAACTAAAACACACATGGGTATTATTTGGAGGAACAGCTGTGAATAATAAAAACACATACAGTATTCACTCATTACTCTTCTGACATCCCCAGCATTCCTTAGTTAGAATTAATTTAAACAATGCTACCAATGGATACACAGAGTACTGATTATATTTCCTGGGATTAAATTTCCTGTGCAGCCCAAGGGGTTCATACAGTAACAGGAAGGACAAATCAACCTTCCTCATGTAATGCTATAACAAAATAGATAACTCCAGTACAAACCTACATCACACACAGCAAGAAACATAAATAGAAAGAAGAGATAAAATGAGTGGGTGTAAGGTGGCATCAGTCATTCTGCAGTTCACACAACTATGTGCTTTGCTGAATATTATGACAGACAAAAAAATGAATGCCTCTTATTGTGCTTCTCTGCACATAAATAAGAAGATACAAGATAAAAGATGGCTTCTTTTTTAATTTACCTGTTTTTAGATTATGTTTAGACTTTATATGTCTTTATGTATAAAAGCAAACTTTTATAGATACAGAACACCAAATTCTCTTCAAATAGCTTCCATTTTTCATAAAACAGGTATTAAAAAGATCAGCTTTCTGGTATATTTTCTGAGAATCTACCTTGTATCAGTGCTGTTGATTACATTTCACAACAAAATATGTTTGAAAGCCACTTTGAATATTAATAAAACAGGAAAAAAAAATATCTAGATGCATTTGTATGCTTTTTTTCCCCAAAGGACATTTTTGTTTATTTGTTTGTTTGTTTTATTTGATGGTAATTATTCATTAATTAAATTAATATCACATCTTGTTGTTGAATAATGTTACCATATTTTTCATCCCATGTCTTAACATTGTTTCCTTATTTGCTTCTTACTTCTTGCACTTTTCTCTGATCTCCAAACTGATGCTTATTCTCTCCATTTATCTATTTATGTATTCATTTATTTGTGTAAAGGTGTTATTAGAACTGCTTTACCTAAAATGGATCGTGAAGTAAAGGAGCTTTATCAGGTTCTTATCCAGGCCAAAGACATGGGGGGCCAACTGGGAGGGCTGGCAGGAACTGCAACCATCAACATTACTCTTAGTGATGTCAACGACAACCCACCCAGATTCTCCAAAAGTAAGATACTTTATTATGATATTCATCACAACTTTGTGTTAAAACATGTCAGATTTGAAATTCATTATTGATTTGATTATTAGGAATTTTAGGAATACGTCATCAAGGAAAAACTTACTGCTTGCTTTGTAATTGCTTTTTCAAGCAGAACAGCATTGAGGTGTGTGTTAACACAATGCCAAGAAGGAAAGACAAGCAATGGTTGCAAGAGATGCAAGTGTTGCTGCACATCAATCTAAAAAAGGTTATAAGGTTATAAAACCATTTCCAAACCATTAATAGTTCAACATTCTGCAGTGAGAGATTATTTACAAGCAAAAAGCAGCCAAGACAGTTGCCAATCTTCACAGAAGAAGAAGACACTAGGTTTAGAGTGAGGTGCAAAACTGCTCCTGAACAAAGCACAGAACTTCTGGAACAATGTCCTTTGGAAACACGAGACCAGAGTGTAGTTGTTCAGCCAGTAAATCTATATTAGATTGACTGAAATGTAAAAGAATTAAGGCTCTGGAATGGCCTAGTCAAAGTCCAGATTGCAGCCCAATTAAAATGCATAAGCGAGCTGAAGGTCATAAGTGATGAGTGCATGAGGAATGCCCCAAAACCTAAATGAACTGAAGTTTAATGTTGTAATCAAAAAAGGGCCCCAAATTCCTCCACATCAATGTGAGAGGGAAGGTCTTTCTTTCTAAAAGAAAGTAAGTCTATTATTACTTCAAGTTGTTGCTCATAAAGGTGGAATTACAAACTATTGGTTCATTCCTTTTTTTCCCCCTTCATTTTTGTTGATTAAATAATTGCATGGTGAAAAATCACATTTCTTGTCTTACTGAAGTTGTATTTGCTTAATATTGACCATGATCAGATGATTTTTATTCTGGTTTTACAAAAAACATACACTTTAAAGAGGGAGTAGTTTTGACTATAGTAGTAAATAATAAAACATATCAGAGTTTACAAAAGAAAAAAAATCACTGCTATATGCATTGTGTTTTGCCTGAGTAAAATCTATTAATTATTTAAAGTCTTAAATAATTGATCAATTTACACATGTAAATATAATATACTTAAACAAATACATATTTGTTTATAGATTTATAACATCCTTTTTTCAAAAGGTGAGATTTAGCTTTGAACAGTGAATAGCATCTTAACCTGCGTTTCTTTTCTTTTCTTTTTTTTTTAAAAGAGCAAATAGATTAAAAAGTAATAGATTAGTAAATAGATTAATTAGATTAAATAGATTAATTTTGAAAGTATATAATGGGCATTTTCTACTGGTCTACAGTGCATCCGGAAGGTATCCGCTTCACTTTTTCCACATTTTGATATGTTACAGTCTTATTTCAACATGGATTAAAGAAATTATTTTTCTCAAAATTCAACAAACAATACCCCATATTGATAACGTGAAAGAAGGTTGTTTAAAATCTTTGCAAATTTATTAAGAATAAAAAACTAAAAATCAAATTTAACAGAAGAACAACCATTTCTGCAGCACTCCACCTATCAGGCCTGCATGGTAGAGTGGCCAGACGGAAGCTCCCCAGTAAAGGCACAAGACAGGCGCCTGGAGTTTGACAAAAGGCACCTGAAGAACTCTCAGACCATGAGAATTGTGTTGTTGTTGTTATTGAAGCACCTTTGGCACCAATTACAGCCTCAAGTCTCTTTGAATATGATGCTACAAGTCTGGAAGGTTCTCCTCAGAGAAACACTGGAGCTCTTTCATACTAACCATCGGATTCTTGGTCACCTCCCTGACAAAGGCCCTTCTCCCCCGATCGCTCAGTTTGGCCAGGTGGCCAGCTCTTGGAAGAGTTCTGGTGGTTCCTAACTTCTTTAGTTTATGGATGATGGAGGCTTCTACTCATCTGGACCTTCAATGCTGCAGATATTTTTCTGTACCCTTCCCCAGATCTGTATTTCGATACAATTTTATCGATAAAAATGCAGACATACTCCTCCAGAAAGTCAGCGCATCTCGTAATAATACAGATCAAACATAATACACCCATCTATAAATAAAAAGGAATATTTAAGCATATATGTAAATGTATTTCACTTAAATATTACAGATTAAGACAAAGAAAGAAGATGTGCTGAGCTTCAGTTCATTGTGATGCGGACAAAAGGTCTAGGAAGGAAACAGATTTTGTTATTTTAAAAAATCTGAATATATTAAGTAAATTTATGAATTACACTCAAAGTATCAAATCCAACTATGAAGTCTGATTTAATTGGTACCATTAAACATTTTATTTCTATTTATGCTTCTATTCATGTTTGTTTTGCTGGCGAAATACATTTTAGACAGAGACGTCTGCTCGGTCTTGTTAATTTGTTTTGAACCCCTCAATTCTGCCAATTCCCCCATCAGCGAAACCGGTTTGATAACTTCACACCTATCATGAATGAAAAGTGAGAAGAGGGATTACAGTATCTGGGGGTCTGCGGGTGTTCACGTCGGAGCACGCTGTCACGTTGTATTCAGTGAATAGACTAAAACAAAAACTAAATCATGTTTGCTTCAACATTGTAAACTATTGTTTTAGGCTAACTTTATTAAAAAGTATGCATTTTTGTATTCTTTGTTGTACTTCGTCATTTTGCACACGCAAAAATTGGTTATCATATTATAAATATGATTCTTTTTCTCGATATTCTTGTCTGAATAATCCTTCAGAGCATCCATTGTGTCAGAAGATTTTGCTGAATCTCATCTCACCTTTCATTCACGATAGGTGTGAATTTATCAAACTGGGTGCGTTGTTGGCAAATACTATAGGAGGGTTTTAGATGAATTAACAAGACAGAGCGCGAACGTCTCTGCCTAAATTTTATTTAACCAGCAAAACATAAAACAAATAAAAAATAAATAAAAATTATTAATGATATTAATTAAATCAGACTTCATAGTTGGATTTGGTACTTTTTTGATTTTTATGCTTTTCTTTTTATTTACTCTATGGACAGTTGTATTATGCTTTCTCTGGAGAATAAACAAAACCTGGTAGATTGACTTGAAAGTCTTGAGCAGTGGAGCACTGGCCATCTGGAGCACCATGAAACATTCATTGAAATGCAATTCTTATGCACAGAAAAATATAAACTACACAGCAAAAATATATTATTTTATTACTTAAATAAATCGGCTCACATCGGAGCAAGCTCTCGTGTTGGAAAAGCCAGCGTTTATCTAGCGAATAGCCTATACATTTGTGTTTGTTGCATTTCTAGGGGAGTGTGTCTGCATTTATATTGATAAATCGCACGCGTTTATCAGCCTTTTGACCAAAACGGTGCCTTTTGTAAAGTTAAAGTGCGAGCCGTGGGTTTACACATGCCGATTTTAAATGAATTTTAGATGAATTGTAAAGTACGATTTAGGTCATCTCATTTCATTATTATAAACATTATTTATGAATTACACTGAGCTCTGATTAGACTAAATAGGAAATAGGCTCAACATCCTGGAGCCCAAATCTCATTTAAATAAAAATTTTAAATGAACAAATATTGTAAGTAAACAACAGTAGCTCAAGTTTAGAAAAAAAAATTTAGACTATAAAAAATAATTTGGCATCTATTTTAGGTGTGCCAGCTGGCACTGTTCTTATATTGTTCTTTGTCAGGTTAAATCGTTCAGTGACAACCCCGTAAATTTCCATGTACTGTAAAACAGGTACATCTTATGAATAAACCGAGATGCATGTTTCTTAGCCACACCCCCATGAAAACGGTGAATTCAGGGAAAGGCTCCGTCACGAGAGGTTGTGTGCGGAACACTGGATTCTAAAATTGACATTGCTACTGCACAATGGAGCCGGTAGAACTAGTCCTATACGCTGTAGGGACTGGCAGGCGCCCTCAAAGGGAGCCATTGAAAGAGGAAGAGACAGTTCACAACATCAGCAACTAAGGAAAGAAACGGTTACACGTCTTCAACTCAAATGATGCAAATCTGCAAAGCAACTTCCTGGCACAAGAGAGAAGCAATTTCACATCTTCACTCAAACAGTGTAGATCAGCACAAATCCCTTTTAATAGGGACGTTTCACAACCCCCTGGCAGTTGCTGACCCCCCGGAATGTTTTTCCTCTAGATCCCAGAACAGAGAACATACAACGCTTTAGGGACACATACTATGTTAGTCAGTTAAAGTATGCCAGTAGGGCAAATACAAATTATATATGTGTTTATATAGAATGTATGATTTCTTTGTGTTGTGTTCAACATGTTTATCATAAACTTAAGGAGTGTAATTAACAGGTATACCCCTAGCTATAGATAAGTTTATGAATGGGTATACAAGACATGGGATGTTTGGTATCAAATGAAAGCTCTGTATATTCAATGAACATTGATGTGCATGAAATCTTAGTCATATGAACCAGACTCATCTTAATACACTTTACCTAAATTACTAAAACTCCACTGAGATGGCCTCCCACATGACAGACCAAACCACAGGTTAAATGTATGCACGAAAAGGAGGAACTACGCCCACAACCATCTCTGATTGGGACAAATGGCTGTAGGACAGACCCTCGCCATGAGATTAAAAACCCAAGGTTCCAAGCAGCCATTCAGAAAAAAAAAAAAAAAAAAAAAAAACGGAGATTCGTCATGAGCATCTGAATGTAACCAGCAAGCTCGACCTTCTGCCATTGCGGGCACTACGCTGCCTCTGCAGACGTAATTCGCTCTTCTAGAACTCTCAACGAGACTTCGTGCCAGAACTCTTGCCACAAAGAAACACTCAGAAGAAGTTCCAGAGCGCCGCCATTGGTAACCAGGCAACTAACGCCTCACTGAAGGCCCTTCCCGAAAGACGTCATTTCAACAACCGCGCACCTATCAATTAGCAACACTGTGATTCCCTTCGCTGGAGGCGAGCCACCGGATGAGAACGAAACATAATGCAATTAAACAAACAAAGCTTAATACTTTGCTGAAAATTGGTGCTCGATTCATAACTAAACAGTAAGATTAAACCCAAGACTGCTCCTGTGACTTTCTCAGGTCTAGTAAACATTACTAGAAGAACTCCATTAACTTTCACCCTCTGAACTGTTTGTGTGTGTGCATGTGTATGATTAAGTAGCGTAGTTTCATGTATCATAGATTAGATTAAATTCTTGTTTCTGTATAATGAACTGTTGTCTTGGTCATGTATTTTAAAGTTTAAACATTTGCCCAGATCTTACCTTACCTTGCTCATAAATTGGTAAATACCCGATCATTCTAATCATTGTTCATTGTAATGCAGACAAAAGGTCTAGGAAACGGAGACATTTATTTTTCCGTTTTTTGCATTGAGTTTAATCATGTAGCACTTTTAGTATTCATAGTAAAAGCAACCCAACAGTGTGATTAAAGTACCCGAAATAACCCATAATTTTGACCCAGCATAAACAACCTAACGATGAGTTTACAGAAACCCAGCATTTTTTGTGTACTACTTCTACTAATAATAATGAATGGAGAAAGCGCAGTCAAAGCTCGGGGATTCTGCATGCTGTCATGTTGTATTCAGCGAGTAGCATATATTTTTAGGTTTGTTGCATTTCTGGGGGAGTATGTCTGCAGTTTTATCGATAAATCTGCTCATATCTGCATGTGTGTTTATCAGTCTTTTGGTCAAAAAGCGTACCTGCACAACTCACTTTCACTTTGCAAAAGGCAGTGTTTATTGTTTAGTGTATATTTAAAGCACATATACGCAATAAAACAATATTGTTTTAGGCCCAACTTATCATACATTTTTGTCTTCTTTGTTGTACTTCGTCTTTTTACACACACGCAGGTGCGTTACAATAATAATAATAATAATAATAATAATAATAATAATAAATTCACAGCACTACTACTAATAATAATACGAAGAAGAATACTGAATGGAGAAAGCGCAGTCAAAGAGGAATCATCATTGAAGGAAAGAAGAAAATTAAGAATTAATACATATCAGTATTTACAGATTGAGCTCAACACGTTTATGAGCTCTGTCGCTTGCTGTCAATGGACGCCTAAGAGAGATAACACATTTTCGGCTTCAGTAGACACACAATACCTCAGGTTGGAACACGACTGCCCCCTACAGGTAATGAATGTCAATGAACAAGATCCCTTTTCTCGAAATGTCGCGTTCTTAATGGCCTGATCTGTATGTACATTTTGTATGCTTTTTAATAAATTTGCGAAGATTTCAAACAAACTTCTGTCACGTTGTCATTATGGGGTATTGTTTGTAAAATTTTGAGGAAAAATAATGAATTTAATCTGTGGAAAAATGTGGTAAAAGTAAAACGCTGAGAATACTTTCCAAATGCACTGTATCCCCTTTAAATTTCATGGACAATCTATCCCTACTCTCAACACTTAGTACTGTGCATGTCTTTTTTTTGTTATAAACAAACACAATATATTCATTCAATAAATAAATTAAAAAAAAAAAAAAAATACGTAAATAAATAAATATACAGTCTAATTATAGAGATTAACATCTTTATTTGGCTTGGATTGACTCAAATCTAATTTTAGTTATGTATTTATGTAACCTAATTATGTATTTTGTACATCAGATACATTCCACTTGCGAGTGCCTGAGTCATCAGCAGTGGGCTCTGCTGTGGGCCGAATCAAAGCCTATGACCTGGATATTGGCAAGAACGCTGAGGTGGAGTATAGCATTGTCCCTGGAGATGGAGGAGCAATGTTTGACATCATGACCAATGAGAACAACCAGGAAGGCATCATTATTCTTAGACAGGTAAAGCCTAATTACTGACCTTCAATGCATTTTGTACATTCTCACTCACCCACTCACTCACACACACACACACACACACACACACACACACACACACACACACACACACACACACACACACGCACACTGTTGTCATTAAAATAGATTTTGTCTAAAAGTGATACTGATTAATATGTTTGACCATATTCTTCTTGTGTATTTTAATGCAATGGTGCACAATAAACTAGTGTTCCTATCCTATTTTTGAGCTTGTTCAGATTCTAAAATGATACTTTCAACAATCAAATATACATATGTTATTCTGTACTCTAGACCAAACAGAATTTAGTTACTAAATAATGTTAGACATAAATTCAGGTCATAGATTTGTCTCCCTCTTTTTTAATGCTGATTTCTAGTTAAAAGCCACTAAAAAATGTATTTTAAGAAGAGAAGGGTTATAAAAGTGCGATTACCTGTCACTTATCCTGTGTGCAGAGTGTGTTTCACACCTGTCTATAAGCATCACACTTTTGATGTGCAAATTATTCAGCTATTTAATTATGGAAATTTAGTTGGCTAGCAGTCAGCCAATGTGTACATTAACATGACGTTTTTGGTGACTAGTATACTTTCTACAGACTAATTATGACAACTGAACACAGTGTATTCATTGCTGTAAAAGTAACACTATTATCTATTTATATTTTTAATCTTTGCCATTTTGTTACTTGCATATTGCCACATTACATTAAGCTATATTTTTTGACATTTGCTTTTATGTAGCATGGTACTGTTTCTACACTGTGGCTGATCTCATAGCAGAAAAATGGGTTTATGTTCAGTGTTAGAATTTTATGTAAATGTAAATAGAATTTTAGTAAACAGTGTGTATAGAAAAGAATCACCCCCCATGATTCAAAAAGTATTAAAGTAATCACATTTTGTTGCTTTCTGACAGCAACATGTCAGAAAAAGTAGAAAAAAACAGAATCACTGACTTGGAAAAGGATCACCCCTTCTTAAAAAAAATACTTATAAACTCAATCAGCTGAAGCTTCTGAATGGCATCTGGCCATCTAACTTTTAACTGTGATCAGCTGTGGTCATTTTAATTAGCTCAGCATAAAAAAGCAGATAATTTCAGTCCCTGGTAGTGCAACTGAAGATCTCTAGGATAAAGTTGTGCACAGACACAAGTCAGGAGATGGAACACAAAAAAATTAAAAGGCTTTATCACTGCCTATTATTAGGAAGTAGAAGGTATTTTGTACGGCACAGACCGTCCCTGGATTAGGACATTGCACCAATTTGGATTAAAGAACCAGGGCCCATATTCACAAAGCTTCTTAAGCCTAAAAGTTGCTCCTAGTGATATAATTCTAAGAAAAATCTTATTAGGGCATTTTCTTAGAAATTCTCCTTAAATTTAGGATTAAATCTTAGTAAAGATAAAAATTATTCACATAACATCTTAGCCCGAAAAACAGCTCCTAAGGTAAAATTAGTTAAGAGTAGAGAGGAGGACTTTTAAGAGTTTCTCTAGCAAAGGACAAAATGGCGGAAGGAAGAAATATTCTCCAAACACTGAATGTAAAGCTAAAAGTAAACAATGTTCAATTTGGTTTTCTTGTTGTTTTACTTCCTTCAATCTCTCTTGGATTGTTGGCTACATACGATTCAAAAGTGCAAATTAAATAGACTGTCCTGCAATCATGTAAATTGTAAAAGCTGAGACATTTTGCTCCCACCAATCTAAAATGGATTACAAGTAATAAAATCAGTACGGTAAATAAATGTGAGAACTTAAATATAGTAACTACTGTGTGGAAATTGGTTGCTTCAAAAACATTTTCAATTTATATGTTTTTAGACATTTAGCCTAGAAACTTTGAATAAAGTAGGATGTACTCATGATTATACAATTTCTTCATATATCAAAAATTATGATTCACTGTTGGTTCTATTATCATGTATTCTGTTTTCACAAAGAGCACATTTCAAAACCTTTGCAGAGGTCAGGGGTTATTTTTTATTAACCAATCACAGTCCTTGAATTGCTGCATCATCCTTAGCAACGGGGTCAACCACACCTCCTCACTAAGATAAAATTTTTTCTACTTTCCTTAATCAGAGTTACGCTAAAAGGTTTCCTAAATCACTTTTAGTCTAGGACTCCCAACTAGGACTTTGTAAGCTAAGATAGGAGCTCTTTGAGAGAATTCTAAGAAGCTTTGTGAATACGGGCCCAGGTCATTATCAAGAAGCCTATAGCAACTCTGAAGCAGTTGCAGGAATTTATGACAGAGTGTGCTTGGGTGCTTGTGACAAAAGTATGACAAATTCTCTAGAAATCTGTCGTTTATAGTAAGGTGGCAAGAAAAAGCCCCTCCTCAATAAGTCATAACTGAGCAAAAATGCAGGTGATCAGATGAGACTAAAATTTTATTATTTGGCCACAACACCAAACAATATGTCTGACAGAAATCCAATACAACTTACCACCCAAATAACACCATTCCTACCGTAAAGCATGGAGGTGGTAATATCCTGTTGTGGCAATGTTTCTCTGCATCAGGTAATGGAGCATTTGTCAGGATAGGAAAAAGGATGGGGCAAAATACCATCAAATTCTTGAGCATAATCTACTGCCCTCTCCCAAAACTTGTCAATGGAAAGGGGACTTACTTCCAACTTAACAATGACCCAAAGCACACAGGAAAACTGACCACACAGTGATTAAAGGAGAAAAAGGTGAATGTCCTTGCATGGACTAGTCAGAGACTCCCAGACTTAAACCCCACTGAAAATATGTAGAATAACTTGAAGATTGTAGTCCACAAAGGTCATCATCAAATTTACCTCAACTTGAATGATTGAGAGATGAAGAGTGGGCAAATATTTTAACGTCTAAATGTGCTAAGCTTTATGTGCCATTGAGAAGATGATTAGCTTCACCTGACTGAGTTTACAAGTCATTTTTAGGAGGAGGTTGATCCTTTTCCAAATTAATGATTCTGTTTTTTTTATCAATTTTACAAAAACATTTCTGACATATTGGCATTATATCTTTCATTTTAATGTTAAAAGGTACCCTGAGTAAATATAGCTGGATAAAATAAAAACTGTAAATGTGCGCTTAGCTCTAAATATGGCCATGGTACATCGACAGAAAATGAAGAAGGCTTTAATGAGAGCAGGGGGTGGTTTTATAACTTTAAGAGGAAAAATGGCATCCCAGTGTTTTGAGGCATGGAGAGGCTGGGAGTTCAGAGGCTAAGGCAGTTCACTTCTGAGTTCACTTTATAAGTTCATGGTTTCTTACCTTTCTTACATGGTTACCTGCCTTAGCAAGTTTTTAACTGCGATGAGACAGGGCTGTTTTGGAAACAGTAGGACAGTAGTGAGCTCTGGGGTGGACCAAGGATACCAGGAGATGTTACTGCAGTGAAATAACCAAGATCTCTATTATTTTTCTTTATTGTTTCTCTTCACCTCAGGATATATAACAATTGCAGCAAAAGGCAGTATGCTAACAAAAAGATGGGGAGCATACTCCTGTAGTCGTAGCTGGATAATGCATAGGGCTTAGTAGAAGTCCGTATGTCTGGAGCAGGTTGGACACTTTTTGCAGCCTCCTCCATGGCCAGTGCTCAGTGGCAGCGGGGGCGCCAGCGGTAGTTGCCAGTTTCAACACACGTGCTGGATTGGTCGGAATCTGAGGGACAAAGGGAACAGGAGAGACAGGTTAATTGGTGTGTTCTGATCATCCTACTCACAAAGTGGAAGTTTCCCGGCTCTTTTACAGGCTAGCAATAACAGCAGGACAGTGGATAGTAATGTGCTGCCAGTCGAAGTGAGTTAGAGCGCCCTGCCCCCTTTTTAGATGTATGGGAGTTAAGCGCGTGCTGTGTTTCCCTTGATTCAGCCATCAGCAGTTATAAATATATATGGCCCATTTGATGGCTTAGAAACAAGAGCTGCAATGCTTGGTAATGGTTCAATCCATTTTTTTCCAAGTTTTTGTGATAAAGTTCAGTACTTTTTCTCTTACCCGGCAGCTATATTCTGTAATTTACCAGTGCCACACATTCTACCACAGTGTAGGGGCCCTGCCATCAGGCCAGGAATTTACAGGTGGCGCTCGGAAGCAGCAGAAGCACCCTGTCACTTGGACAGAACTCGCAGGGTTGCAGCGGTTGAGTGACATTTTCATTCTATACAGTTAAATGATAGCTTAGGTCATGAAAAAATCATACATTGTATCGAAGAAATACTAGTGACAGTAATTTCCACATCCGAGTACTTTATACAACAAACAAAATCAGAACCAGAGCTATTGACATTTACTGTACAATTATGAGTTTAAAAAAAATTGGTTAATGTTGTTTAGACAGATGTTCAAGTTCACTAGCTAACAATTTTATTTGTACAAAAAATTAATTTGAAATTTAATTATATAGCCTCTGTTTGTGTCTGTTTATTGTTATTATTTTTGTAAAAAAAAATACATTTAAAGAAATCAATCTTTAAATATAGAAATAACTGGAGAAACAGACTTTCAGAATAGAACATTAGAATAACTCAAAAAATACACTCTAAAAATGCTGGGTTGTTTCTGTAAACACCTGGTTGGGTTTTTTTTTTTTTTTCAACGTGTCCAATTCCTCTCCGTCACTAGGGGGCTCCCACATTAAGGCGACTACTACCTCTCAGCCAGGCGGGCCGAAGACTATCACGTGTTTCCTCCGAACCACGTGATGCCTGCCGACCGCATCTTTTCGAACTGCTCGCTCATGCATCATCGGGGGTGGCGTAACACACTCTGAGGATGGCGCTATCCGCTCCTTCCGCTTGCGTGAGCTCACAGACGCCCCTGATTGGCTGTAGAGTCGTGATTAATGTGGGAGCACTAAGTACCTCTCATCTCTGAGAGAGTTCGGCCAATCAGCTCTCTCTAAACCTCCGGCTGCGAGAGGTTACAGCACCCGGGAATCAAACTCGCAATCTCCGGATGATAGGGCGAGCACTTTACCACTGCGCCACTCGGAGGCCCATGGTTGGGTTATTTTGACCCAACAACTGGTTTATTCTTTATTCTCTGGTCTCTCTAAACAGCATGCAAAATGTTACTGTTATTGTGTCAAAATGTGTAGTTTTAAGAGTTGTTAAACACACAATGCATGTGTGCCTAGCTCAAAATATCCATCAGTTATTAAAGATAAAAAAAAAATACCCCCATAATTTCAGAGATTTGAGCAACAGGCAATGTCCATGTACATGCCTTATGTACCTCGCCCAACGCAGTCTCACCTCGGAAAGAATTTCTGAAAACTGCCGCTGGCTGTGATGAGCATGAGGCAAGATGAGCATTAAGAACTTAATGAGCATGAGGCGAGAAGGCATAACTGGGACACATGAAACATGGGGTTCATCCGTCGCATAGTAGAGGGGAGCATGGGTTGACAATCTTGGTGATGGTGAAAGACCCAATGTAGCGGGGAGAGAGTTTACGGTAGACGGTCTTCAAGGGAATGTCTCAGGTAGCAATGACTCTCTGACCCACCCTGTACTTGAGGGCTTGATAACACTTACGATCAGCTTGGCTCTTCTAACTTTTGCCAATCCATAATAGCATGTTTCTTGCTTGCAGCCAGGTTTTTCTGCAATGACAGATAAAAGATGGGACGCTGACCTCCTCCTTCTAAGATGGAACAAGGGCAGTTGATACCCCAGGCAGCACTGGAAGGGAGACAACCCAGTAGAGGACGAGACTTGGGAGCTGTGGGAGTACTCCACCCAAGGCAGGAACTTGCTCCAAGAGGAGACATCCCAGGAGACCATGCACGTCAGGCTGACCTCGAGGGACTGATTCTTCCTTTTGGTCTGGCTGTTGGACTGGGGTTGGAACCATTTAAACAGACTGGGGGTGGCCTCCTTCCAAAACTTCAAAGTCAACTGTGGCCCACAAACTGTCACAGTTGTGAACCGTGAACCAGTTTGTGACAGCTTGGAGCTGGGCGGGTTTCATCTTGATCCCTGATGGCCCAATGCTGAATCCAAGGATTGTGGTGGACATGGTGTGGAATTCGCACTTCTCTGGTTTCACAAACAGGTTATTTTGTAGGTGTCTCTGTAGCATCACTGGACATGGTGATGATGCTCCTCAAGGTCCCGAGAAAAGATCAAGATATCATCCAAGTAGACAAACCAAGATGGGAGCAAGATGGGTTCCAGGCTGAGATCAAGTTTCAGGCTTGATCTGCGGGTTGTGATGGATTAACCAGGGTTAATCATCCATGATAAATAGCAATGTCAGTTCTGAATGGTTGCTGAGACCCTTAGGCCAAGTAGAGGGGTCCTGTGAGTGATTAAAGGGAGTGGGCTCACATCAATGGCCTGCCTCCCTGCCGTGATATGAGCAATTGAACACCTTCCTCATCCCCTTAGTGAAACTCTCATAATTGGAGCAGCTGGGGTCGTGGTGCGTCCCAGAGCACGGTGCTCCATTCCCGGGCTCGAGGATTGTGAAGACATACTCCACCTTAGAGTGGTGGATTTGGTGAACGTGGAGGACTGGAGCGTGGGAAAGGACGCATGACGCGCTAGAGAAAACATGAGCACATTGTGGAAAAGTGACAACGTGGGAAAAAAAGGACAGACAGGGCGTGAGTCATGACAATATTTGTTAATTTAATTTAAATGAGGTTTGTGCTCAGGGTGGTGAGCCGACATCGTAATTTTCCTCTTTAATTATTCTATGTAGTCTAATCAGCACTCAAACACACGCATAAACTTTGAGACTAATTTTGTTGTACTAAATAATATTTATGCAGTATAATCAGGGACTTATTTCTATTTATCCTAGGTTGTTGTTCTTTTAGTGTTACTGTGTTTGCTTTACAATGTCAGACAACATTAAATTGCAAATAATTCACCCCTCCCCAGGTGTGAATTAGCTGTTCTCACCTATACATTCAGGGAGACTAAAATGCACCCCTCCCCACTTTAAGACCCTCTTGGATCTGAGGCCTTTATGAAGGCCTACAGTGCTTCAGGCCTCTTCTTAAATTTGTGTAAATTTAAAACCTTCTGGATTATAGATTCTAAAATTGACATTGCTACCATTTTAATCCTTGGAATGGAAGAAATTGAGATTTTCCATATCATAACATGCGTTGTATAGTTTTTTATAATCACTCTACACACAATAATTTTCTTTGGCATTTTTATATAATGTTTTAATTTAATATTTTATATATGTATATAAAAATACATAAATAAATAAACCAAATAAAATGATTCCATTTGTATTTTCCATGTGTAAAATAGCATAAAAATCATGGGTTGTGTATTGAGCGATTTAAAAACAACACAAGGCATGTTATTATAAGGAAAATTTCCATCTCTTCTATTCCAGTGATTAAAAAACGGTAGCAATGTCATTTTGGAATCTGCAGAAGCTCAGTGGACCATGCACAACGTAATAATCTTTGTATGATAAAATGACTCGTGGCATGAATCCACACAAAGCGCTTCAATTTCAAATAATCATTCAATGCTGAAAACAAACAGCAAAAAAGCATGATAATAATAATCAGAATAATAATAATCATCATGCTTTTTTTTGCTGTTGATGTCCAGCATTGAATAATTGACCATGAATGGTTGGAATGGCTGAAATAAAGCTGCTCACATCGTGCACGCTTTCACTTTTAAAAAATGCAGTGTTTATTCAGCAAGTTTATATTTGTGCTTTGTTGTTTTTCTGGGGTATTGATTTTACATTTTGTCTGCTTTGCAAAAGTCGCCCCTCTTTATGATCTGTGTATATTGTGACTGAAACAAAGCTGCTCGTATTGGCTCATATCAGCAGTGTTTTGATCAAAGTGAAAGTGTGTAACAATACATTTCTATAAATGGTTGAAATGTGGTTGTGAATGGTGGTTGTTTCATGAATATGTAAGACCTATTGACACCTCACAAGTGACACGACACACGCACAGACACACCCTCTCTCAGATCACAGCATACAGACCAAACGTCAACAAGACGTCCCTCCCCGCAAACAGTGCAGCAATGAGCATTCACTTACATCTGAACAGAGTCCATTAAATCAATGATCAATAGCTCATGATACATACATTTAAACAATTTATTCATACAGATGATATTTACAGGCTTGTCACTGAATGATTTAACCTGACAAGGAGCCATATAAGAACAGTGGCAGCTGGCGTACCTAAAAATAGATACAGGATTATTATTTATAATCTGGACTATTGTTGTTTACCTACTCTATTTGTTAATTTAATCTAAATTAGGTTTGGGCTCAAGGATGTTGAGGCTGCATCATGATCCTATTCTATAGTATTAGATATTATATAGTAAGTTTTCCAGAGCGCACCGGCAGAAGTAGACTAATGATTATGAATGCGTCGGGGAAAGGAGACTGACTCTGGCCATTTTAATAATTGATTGATAAATTAGTAATGTCTTTGGTTTCGGCTGTAGTGATGAAGGTGATCATGATCATCTCGTCAACTCCGCAGCAGTGGATGTGCCAATAATTCACGTTTCATACGAATTACATAAGTTGACATTTTTTCCATTAGTTTATGCAAAAGCATATTTCACTTTCCATAAGTATATTTTTCACATCTGTGAGGCAAGTATACACAGAGTTTCGGTTCATTTTCTGACATGCTCAAGTTCGCCGAACCCGTTACAGAAGAGCGCTGTATCCCTGTTTGCTTTCATTATTTTACAAAATAATATCGTTTAGTCATCATTGTGAGTGCACTTAAATAAAAGTAGACTTATAAAGGCTATGTAGGTTATATAGTTTTATGATATAGTTTTTGCACATTAATTTGACAACACCTGCGGCACAGCCACTTTTTCTGATGCACACCCAGAGTCTTGTGGCTACGCGAGTGTTACACATGATAAAATATAAAGGCTCACTGTGTTAACATTTACTTTGCTTAAATTCGATGCAAATAAGAAATGCTTATATTTAATTAAAATTCTAAATTTGTACTGTAATTTTAGTACTGTGGTTGAAAATTCATTTAATGTTTCACTTATATTTTATAAGGTTTTGCCAGCAGTGGTACAGCGCAACAGGGGTGCTACTGGGATGTAAAAATGTGATTTATTAAAACGTTTTCATTATTTATTAAAGAACATTATGACATAACAGCCTACTCCATTTAATTCTTATAATAACGCAAAAAAATATTGACATCTTCTGACGCAGTAGAACGTCCTGATAATGTTTGAATTTTATGGTCATTTAGTTTCATTTATTTCAGGTAATAAATCTACTACAAATTTAAAGTACACAAAATATAAGATGACACAAAACCTTACTCGCGTAGCTTTTCTAATTACACATGATAAACTCTAAAGGCTCACTGACTTACTTTGCTTAAACTTGATGCTAATAAGATTTACTTTCTATTCTAAATTTATATTGTAATTTTAGTACTGTGATTATGTATTCATTTAATTACAGTGTTTCACTTGATTTTATCCGCTACTACGTGCAGCTCTAAAGGAGTTGCGGCTCATTAATCCTTGAGAGAATTAACTAAGGTCTGAGGCGTTGGTCTATAGTTATATAGCGCCACTCAGTGGTAAAAGCCAGCAAACGCACAAATCCAAATGCTGTCGCCGTAAGGCGCAGCCTAAAACCAGTATACCGCTTGAGTACCATCTGTATGGGAGAAGTTGATCCCAGTTCTGTCCACTCTCATCAAGAATGAATTGTAACATCCTCTTTAGTGTCTGGTTAAAACGCTCTACCAGGCCGTCAGTCTGAGGATGGTATACTGAGGTGCAGATATGTTTGACCTGCAACAGTTGGCATACATATGATAACAGTGTAAAAATGAAAGGAGTATCTTCATTTGTGAGGAGCTCTTTCAGTAAGCCCATGCCACTGAAGAAGAGTACCAGCTCCTTTGCAATGTTCTTCGAGGTGGCCTTTCGTACTGGAACTGCCTCAGGGTGTCGAGTGTCGTAATCTACGATAACCAGCATGTACTCATGGCCCTTAGTAGACTTGGGAAGAGACCAGACCAAATAAATCCCTATTCGCTCGAATGGGATGCTGATAACAGGTAATGGAATGAGAGTAGCGAGAGCAGGCTTTTGAGGCTCGGTTTTCTCACACTCAGGGCATCTTTGACAAAAGTTTTTTACCTATGCTTTGAGTCCCGGCCAGTGAAAACGATCCCGGATTTTCTCAGCGGTGTTCTTTGCTCCGAGATGTGCGCCGAGTGGGTGCGGGTGCGCCAGGTGCATCACTGTGTCTATTTTTCCTTATGGTACCACTAAGAGACTAAGAGATGGCTCACTCGTTTTTCTGTATGGAAATTTTGTTTTACGTATTGGGACAAAGAAAGCAAGGGATTAGCAATGGGAGAAGGCTCACCTTCAGTTTCGGCATCTGCATCTTCATTGATGGCCTGGGCTAGCCAAGCGGGGTTCTGGGGCAGTTTGCGTCGATGCTGGTGGGATTCTTTGAATTTTTTTTCCTCTGGTTCTTCTTGTGGGATTTAGCCCGGGCCAGAGGGTCGAGCTAGCACTCCCTGTGTCCACGAGAGCTGGCAGAGGAGTTCCCGCTACAGAGACCCATTTTATGGGCATGGGGTTTCCCTCGGTTACGTCTGATCTTCCTCTTGCGAGAGCGAGCGGAGCATCCGATCTGCTGAGATTCACTCCACGATTTCCTGAGTCTCATCAGGTGGTTTACCTGGGCACTTGGCGGTGTTTGTGGATCATAGTTCCACCGATGGTATTCACAAGCTGCCTGTGTGCTGAAGAGTCCACATCTGGCCATATTCTCTTCCTTTTAGCATTTCATAATCTTCCACCTTGTCTGGATTGAGCGCGAAGTAAGCACGCTGAGACTCGCTACCCTTTCTTATGATTAAATTCATGACGCTGCATGAGGAGGCGGCGACTAAAAAAATGGTTTATTTAGTGCGAAAAACAAGTGTCCAAAAACAAACAAACAAAACTATAATGAAAATGACTTAAGCGAAGAATCCCCCGGCTGGGTCTGCAGGCGGGCGTGTTGGGTCAATACACAATGAAACACAAGGAAAACAAACTACTCAAAAAGGTGGCTGAACTGAAAAAAGGCTGAGAGCTTCTCAGCCTTGACCTTGACCTAGATTGCAGACACTGCTCAGTCTTGGGGGTGAGAAGGAATAAACAAGTTGGAGACAAGTGAACAGACAAGGGGCTACGGGTTCCGCTGGAATAAATAGGGAGACACATAGGGGAGACATAGGTGAACTTAATTTGGTGCTAAAGTGAAACATGTAAACATGTAGACACATTAGGGGGAGACAAAGCGCCGGCTCAGTAATCCGGCGAGCCAGATCTTATTCCCCGGGACTGAGGTGGCACACGTGTGACAGCGTTTTTGCATTACAAGCATTCGTCCGGAATGAATTATGCTCGTAAACCAAGGGTTGAACTTGTATATAATACTGTATGTACTGTGTATAAAGGATATATAGAATGTTTCTTTAACCAAAATCATAAAGTTTTGGTTAACAAAATTTGGTTATCATAAACAAAATGTAGAATTCTTAGAGGGTGTACTTTCTATTTCCCATGACTGTATACTTGGTCTGTCCTTCCTGGTTCCAGCTTTTTTATATTATTATTATTATGTCTATTTTACTACAATAAATAAAGTCCATAAATGTGCTCCAGTCTATTTATTGAGTTTAACATACTAAACATACCAATGTTTACCATTATTTACCGTTATTTATTTATGTTTAACATTTTTTTAAACATATTTTACAGGGAAAATCCTGCCCCTAATTTAAATATGTTGACACATGATTTTTTTTCTATGTACATAGAACAAACCTTGTTCTGCTTTATCTCAAATCAATTAAAGGGCTTAAATTAAATATAAATAAAAGAAATATATAAGTATTATTTTTTAAATGAAAAATATGATAAAAATGAGGGTTGATTAAAGTTCTTTGTGTCACACAACTCAAAACATATCAAGAATATTCATCTCTCTCTCACACACACACACTTACACACAGAGTTGACTACATTGGGCATATCATCCTGTTATTAAATCCATCAAGTAATAAAATTCTTTGCAAGTGATTTCAAGTTCAATTTGTCAACACGAGCTATAAAAAATCACAAGGGAGATTAGAAAAAAATAAAGCTGGGAAAATATAGCATAAACAGCAGTCATCCACACAGGAACCTATATCTAAAAGTAAAAAGCAGACAGATTATTGTCAATTTTAAACTCCAGTGCTATGTCTTATTTTCTCCAGTTGCCTCAAGCCATAAAAAAATCATATTTTCTTTTTATTTGTCTACCTCTTAAAAATGTCTAATTTTCCACTGTTTAAAGCAGGTTGGATGACACATACTGGTATTGTGTACCTGGATGTAACTCAGAAACATTTGTACAGTGGAACCTTGGATAGCGAGTAACCCAGTTTGCGAGTAAACATTTTTAATAAATTCTGACGATTAAAAATGTCACGTCACGTGATCACAACTGAGCCAATGGTTTTTCTTTTTCTCGTGCTGCGGAATTGTGGGTAATCGTCTCCTCTGCTCAGTCTTAGTGTGCGTGTCTTACTGGTATAATCAACATCCGTGCATGCGTGTACTGTTTACTATAACACTGTGGCCACACGTGTGCTCATAAAACACATTTTATTTTGTGTTTGTATGCATTTGTATAGCGCAAGTGTACTATTTATTATAACACACGTGTAAAGCAAAAGCAAGTCTCATTAGAGAGGTTAAAGATCCATTTTCTCTCTCTCTGTGTCAGCATGCACTTTGTGTGCGCACGCGTCATTGTACACCGTGCTCCTTCACACACACCCCTCCTCCTCTCACCTTCACGCACACACACACACACACACACACACACACACACACACACACACACACTCTCTGCTCTACACAGAAACACTGCTCTGTTATTATTCTTTTCAAAGGTAAAGTGCAAGTTAATTTGTTTTATTTTTACTTTACATATGTGTGCACTCATTCAAGTGTCATTAGAGAGATTTATTGTTTATTTTCCCGATAAAACAGTGTTTCCGTCGTGTGGGCTGTGTGTCTTGATTTACTTTAACTTTTTTTAAAGGTAAAGTGCAGGTTAATTTTTTTTTTACTTTATATTTTGTATTAATTATTTTTATGTATTTTTGGGGGGCTGTGGAACAAATAATGTGAGTTTCCATTATTTCTTATGGGATTTGGTTTACGAGTGTTTTGATACACAAGCCCGCTTCCTGAACTAATTATGTTTGTAATCCACTATATTTCTTTACGATTTATGAATATGGCTAAAAAGGACATTCATTCTTATATTAGATTGAAATCAGAGTAAACATGAACAGGTCAGAGAGATGTGTGTGCATGTGTGTAATTATTAATTTATAAATTCATACACAGTAAGCCTTCCAAGTAAACTATAGGATCAGAATTTTTTTAATTAGATTTTACAACTGAATGGACTTTAACTAGGAGGCAAGAGCCGTGGAATTGGATTCAAAAAGACCAATAATTAGTCACTGCTAGCTGAGCGTCATTGGACTTCCTTTTAATGTGATACAGACATGCAAGTCACTGACCCTGAAAAATGTATGGGCCTCAGAGATGGAACTCATTAAATATTAGAAAAAACAGTAGCGAACTATGCACATTGCAGAATAACTTATTTAGTTATTAATTAATTAATAATTAGTTATTATAATCCAAGTGCACCCTGAATGTATAAGTTGTATGTACTGTAATGACAATTAAAATCACATTTATTTCAGATTTTTGATATTGTCAGTTATTACTGGGTTGCAAGCTCATTGTGGAATATAAGGCAGCCTTCTTCTCGGCTTGTTGGATATGTTGCTTGGATAGTATACATGTTTTATTATTATTTTTTTTTAAGTGGATGTATAGTGGAATCTCGGATTGCGAGTCACATGGTTTGTGAGTGTTCCGCAAGACGAGCAAAGATTTGTAATTAATTTTGACTTAATTAAAACGAACAAGTCTTGGTTTACGCATACCGAGTATCACGCATGTGCTTCTTGTTTTGACGCAGAGCGTCACATGATCACAACTGAGCCAATGGTTTTTATCTTTTTTGCGCTGCGGAATTGTGGGTAATCTTTTTCCCTGCTGGGTCTTAGTGCGCGTTTCTTAATGGTATAATCAACATCCATGCACGCGTGCACTGTGTACTATAACACTGTGACCACCTGTGTGTGTGCAAAACATCTTTTATTTTGTGTCTGTATGTGTGTATGTGCGCACGTGTAAAGCAAAAGAAAGTCTCATTAGAGAGGTTAAAGATCCTTAAAGATTTTCTGTGTGTGTGTGTGTGTGTGTGTGTGTGTGTGTGTGTTTCAGCCAGCAGTGCACTTTTGTGTGTGCGCGTTATTGGACACCGTGCCTCTTCACATACACAATACAATATTCGCCTTGCCTTCACACACACTCTCTGATCTACACAGAAACACTGCTCTGCCGCAATTCTTTTCAAAGGTTAAGTGCAGGTTAATTTGTTTTACTTTTACGAATTATGTTCGTAATTCAAGGTTCCACTGTATCTTGTATGGCTGGCTCAAGAAACATGTATGGTAATGTACAATTTCTTCATATTAAATTACATTATGTAGGTTACATTAGCAAAGCACCTAAAGATACAATTGAAAAACCTCAGTAGCAATCTCATTTCCCCTTTTATCTGTTCCAGCCACTCAGCTTTCAGCATCACCAGTATACTAACCACCAGTTGATCATCTGTCATAATCTGCTCCTGTTTTTTTCTGGTTCCTGCTTTGGGTTAGATGCTTTTTTATGCTTGAATTATTCATAGGTCACTATGTGGCTTAACAAACAGGAACATTTCTCTGAAACTGGTACAGGGACCGGAGTGAAAATGAGAACCAAAAATTTGCTAATAATAAGAGCCAAAAAAGGCCTTCAGGAAGCCAGGAGAAGGATTCCTTAAGCCTATGTTAAAATACAAGAAAGTCTGTCTCTTTGAAACAAAATATGATGAAAGGATAAAGCAGTTCCTGAACATGAGTGAATAAATGTACAGATACAAAAATATGCATACAGTACTGTGCAAAAGTCATGGACCATCCTCCCATGATTTTTGCACAGTACTGTATGTATATTTTTGTATGTGGACATTTATTCACTCATGTTCAGAAACTGCTTTAACCTGGACAGGGTTGCAGTGGATCAGGAGCATATGCATAAAATAAACTTAATGAAATTATTTTGGGACTTACAAGCAAAGGAAATGACTTTGATTAAGCCCATGCATATATCAGGAAACCACATTAAATATTTGCATAGTCTCAGGATTGAACCAGGGATCTTCGTAGGGAGCAGGGAGCACATCGTACCCCCTACTGTACACTTCTACGAGATGTTCAGCATAGAAGTCAAATGGAAATGCTGCAGGAACAATGCAGTGCAGACTAAGCAGCATTATTCTCCATAGACCAACAATACAATATTCCCAAATCCCCAAAAGTGGGTCAGACAATGATTAGTCATCAAAAATGAATCATTCTTTCCTCCCACTGGTTAGTACAAGTAATATATAAGCTGCAAGTATCTCTCTCTCTCTCTGTCTCTTTCTCTGTCTTTCGTGTTAGCAAAAACATATTATGCTCAGTTATTTAGCATTAATTTTCAACCTCCATTAACTCCAATTAAATTTAGTTCAATATTTTTATTTAGACCGGTAGATTTTGTAGTAGAGCACAATGGAAGTCTATGATTTTGTCTCCCATCTTTTAAACTCTCTCAAACTCTAATTTCACTTTTCAAAGTCAGTAGTGGGCAAATAACCCTCTTATACTAATGGCCATCATCTAAACCATCATTTGAGCTTTCTCCATGCCACAGCCACTGTGAGACATTCCATTCTTCCATTAAAAATGTCATTAATTTCCTGTTTGAACTGTAAATCTCTAGAGAGCATGTTAACTGCTAGCAGCCGTCCTGGTCTTGATGAGTTATATCCTTTAGTGCATAGCACATGACTAAACGACATCACGATGGGCATAGGCACGACAAGAAATGGTTGAGACCACTTGGATCATAATTTAAATGATTTAAACTGGTGTATAATGCTCCTTTATAGAATTATTTTCAAGTGTAAACAATGCCACCTATTGGGGATGCCACTTTGGCACAAATGTTTACCGCAATAATACCTTTTCATAATTAACACTAAAACCTCAGCTTTAGATCCTGCTTATGTTTAAAGCAACAAATCCAAAAAAGCTTAAACAAACAAGCAAACAAAAAAGTTCAAAGCACAATAGGCTAATAGTCTGAGCATGGAAGGACTAAGGGATTTATGCTGAAAAAAACATGAGCACAAATGAAGAAGACTAATATTTATGGAAAAAAACAATGAGAGAAGGTGTGAGATTGCACTCTGATATTTTACTTTGAATATCTTAAAAGAACAGCAGGGGGTGTAGGTGCAAAATGGAATATGAGGGCATGGATTCTGAAAGGAGATATTTTAAGTCTCAAAGTGATAAAACCTTGAACAATGAAAGTAAGCGTCTGTACATGTTTTGACACATCAACAATGTAGGAGTAATTACACATTTGACTGCACAACCAAGTCGCTAAATCACTATTTAACACATTTTTTGAAAGAACAATTGTGTATTTAGTATGCCTATTGCTATAATAAGGTAGCTCAATATGTACTACCACTCCAGACAAAAAAAAAACAACACCATAATTTCTTCACTTATTAAAGTCAATCTATCATATGTACTGCTTTGGTGCAAAAGTGAGACATTATTGTTATCCCTTATGTTTCCTATTTTTCCTTTTGTTTGCTTATTATGTTTTTTTTAATGTGTTAACAAGTCCCCTTTGATAAAAGAGTGCCATTCAACCTCAAAGTTTTCATAAAAATAAAAACAAACACAGTGCACAACTAAACAAAAATTACCACTAACATTTTGGAGCCCATTACAAATGTTACAATAAACCCATGTTTAATGTTTTTAGTTTTTATTAGAGTGGCATTATCATTTATTATGACATACTATTAAATTTTAACAAACAACACTTCTCTAGCCCAATAGCAAAAAAAGGGCACAATGAAATTGAAAGTTCCCTAGCCCAACAACAGAAAGCATGAGCTTGAGCTCTATCATTTATTTCAGGTGTTTGAGGTAGCAGACACGAGCATATGCTACCCACACAAAGTACTGCAACAAAGATGCCAGTGATGCCCTAGGGACAGCCATAGGAAGCTGTGTGTGCTTCCACTTACTGCATCCTTGTGCTTGTTTTTAATCCATTTGTTCATCCACTCAAGAGAGAAAGTAAAAAAGAAAGAAAGCAAAGGGAAGAAAGAGAAAGACTGAAATGCATTTGAGCTATTGTAATAGTGCACTCAACAAAAATATCTAGGCCATATAAAAAATGCAGCAGCCTTTTTTGGCTTCTAAAAGATGACAACACCAGGGAGAAGCAGATGAGTCTCTCCGTGGTGTGAACAGTCTTGTAAAGAAAACAGCCAAATGACATGAGAACTACACCAGAGGAAAAGACTAATAGACATGCTGTGGCAAGTAGATGACAAAAAGACGTTTTCGCTTACCGTAACCCTACTCATTATGATTTAATAATACAAGCAGTTATCTATCTATCTATCTGTGTGTATAATTAACTGAGTTAAGAACTCAACACATTCTCAAAACCTGGGATAGTGCTAACTTTGTGGAAGAAATGTGGTTGAAAAAAAAAATCACGAAGGAAGATCACTTAAACACTTTGCATGGTAAAAACTATATTTTTGTAACTATAGTTACTATGTTTAATATGGACAGAAAGAGCATTTCATATGCACACAATATAAGATTGGGATTAACTAATGCAAGGCCATAAGACAACCACTTGTTAGTGAGACTCATTAGGGTCTTGAATTTGCTAGGAAGTATAAAGATTGGACTTTGGAGCAATGGAATAAGGTCGTGTGAGCTGATGAGTCTAGAGTTGGTCAGATCAAGGCTCAGAAATGTTATATGGCAAAAAAATTAAGTCAGCTAATGACCTGAATTTACTGACTGGTTGGCTGGCATGAGACCAACTCAAGCAACACCAGATCATAACATTGCTTTCAGATGCTTGTACAATGACCACTATGCTTGATGGGTACATCACTTCATGTGCTTTCTTTCTTACCTTGCTGTGCAAATCACTTAGGAAAATGGTCAATCTCAAATCATTACACCACCTGATCTTTTTCCCTTCCAAAATCCAATCTTAATCCCCTTACGAATTTCAAGTCTTTTTTCTGATTAGTCTCACTAACAAGTGGTTTTCTTATGGCCACACAGTGGTTTAGTCCCCGTTCTGAATAATCTTGTCACATTGTGTGTATATGGAGATAATGTTTTTTTTTCTTTCTAATGTTGAATGTTACCATGCAATTTAACCAAGCATTTACGTGATTTCCGGTCATAATTTTTCTCCAACCACATTTCTTGTTAAAATCACTGTTGAGTAGTACTGTTAAAGTGGCATGTTATAAAAGCTATCCTCTATATATAATACATATTTAGTATAACAAATTGTCATAATATTATTGTTAACACCTAATGAGACATGCCATTCAATAAACACCAACATGCTCTGCAATAGGGAATAGGGAAAGTCTAAAATAGGATGAAATGCACATAGACCAGATCAATGTTAGATTGTGAGTACAATTTTCTTTAAACTGTCTGTCAGTGGCAGATCTGTTTGATTATTAACCTGAAATTAGGTTAACTCTATTGTTGACCATAAAATTTATTATTATCTCATATTTGTGGCAGTTGGCAGGAACAAAAAATATTTATCAATAAAAATATATGTAACTATGCAAACATGATTCTTTGATTTAGGCCTTGCATACACAACTATTCAATTTCCAAAGCTAATGTTGGTGGGATGGATCAAGAGCTGGTGAATTTATTTTCTGGCTTCTAAACCGGGTGCAAAGAGAGATCACATTATCATATCAAAGATGTTTAAAGTGTGAAGTCCTGAATCCAAAGTGTCTCACTTTGGTAAAGATTGAGCAGTCTTTCTCTCACCATCTCTCACATGCTCTCTGCCTCTTTTTTTATACATAAATACATAAACAATGAAAGATCTCTTATGAGTCAATTATTCACTATGCTGTATTTTTCTTAGTGTCACAGTGTATGAGACTCTAAAAGCATAGGATTCCAAATTATTATTTCTCTGGCTTATCTGGGCAACAATGATGATACTTAGAGCTAGATTTGTACATGTTTCCGTAAATAACACAACTTGACTTACTTGACTTACACCTCAGAAATCAGCTACACCTACTGAATACACGGAAGATTAAAATTATTAACTGGAGAATTGTCAAAAAACCTGTCAGTTAGAAGAATATCAATGTTCAATAAGGAAGATAATGTGCTACGATTCAACTGTGCTTTATTTTCTTCCTATGTTTGAATGAGGCTTTAATAAACAGAATCCAGTTCTGTTAAATGTGTTGACTTCACCTGTTAAATTATTCTGTATGTATATTGCTCTGTCACGGCATGCCCGGTCACGCACACATCTCAAATAAGGTCATGAACACCTGCACACTCCGGCTCCAGGTTCCATCCCACTCCTTGCTTTTCACTGCCTCATTTCAGCTCTCCCAACACACCTGTTCTAAATCATAGATCATCACAGCTCCCTATTTAACACTCCTCCAAACAACAGTTCTCTGCCAGATTATTGTGTGCTATCCATGCCCAGTATTCCAGCGTTTCATTCTGCCTTGACCTTTCGGATCTCGACCACGTTTTGTCTCCACGACCACGGCTCTGCGTCACGTTACGGATTTCCTGACCGTCCGGATTTACTGTTGCCGACATTTGGATTTGTTTTTCGACCACGAGTTTTGATTACGGACTTTCCTCGACTCACGACTACTGACCTCGGCCAGTTCTTCGTCCACGAGCTACTTCTCGCGAACTCCGCGCTTCCGCATTTCTGCCGCAGAGATCATTCAGAGAAACAGAAAGCGCTCACTCACCACTTCCGCATTCCCGCCGCGGACTTCATTCAGAGAAACAGCAAGCGCTCACTCACCACTTCCGCATTCCCGACGCGGACTTCATTCAGAGAAACGGCAAGCGCTCACTCACCACTTCCGCATTCCCGACGCGGACTTCATTCAGAGAAACAGCGAGCGCTCCTCACGGCACTTCCGCATTCACGGATCTCATTGATTAAAAGCGCTGCACTCACTCTCTACAAACGCTCGGTCTGCACTTGGATCCTCCACTGCCACGCCCCCCGTGACAGTATAATCTGGCCATTAATGGATCCAGCAGAGGCAGCACAACTAAGAGGGGCACTAGAAAAGCAGGGGGCGCTCCTGGGTACTCACCAGCAGGATATACAGCAGATAACTAACACTCTTCATAAGGTAACAGAGGCTTTAACTGCTCTCACCTTACAAATAAAGTCTGATGTTGCACAACCACCCACTACTCCCATTCCCCAGGCTCCTCCTCCTGTGTATTCTGTCAGTCATGAACCATGCCTCCCAGCACCGCCTACTTATGATGGAAACCCGTCCACTTGTCGCTCATTTTTGTCTCAGTGCTCCCTTGTGCTTGAGCTACAGGCCTCCTCCTTCCCCACTGAACGTTCCAAGGTCGCCTACATAATCACTCTCCTCTCTGGAAAAGCGAGAGAATGGGGAACAGCCTTATGGGATGCCCAGGTACCCTGCTGCTACACATACAAGACATTCACAGACGAAATGAGGAAGGTTTTTGATCGTTCATTCACAGGACGTCAGGCGGCAGCTCACATATTGGAACTATGCCAGGAATCTCGATCTGTGTCTGACTATGCCATTGATTTCCGCACTCTAGCTCCCTCCTGTGGTTGGGATGATCAGGCACTTTTTGATACCTTCCTCCACGGACTTGCTGATCCAGTTAAGGATGAGTTAGCAGCCAGAGAGCTCCCCTCCAACCTTCAGGGACTCATTGACCTGGCAACGAATATTGACGCCCGCAAACGAACCCGGCAAAAGGAGCATTGTCAGGTACTCCATGTACCCATTTCTAACCCAGCCCCACCTGAGCTCCCCTCAGAACCCATGCAGGTCTACCGCACGCACATCTCTCCAAAGGAACGTCAACGCAGGAAGGACGACGGTGCTTGTTTCTATTGTGGTCAGGTTGGGCATATCGTACGAACCTGTCCGTTAAAATGTCAGGCCCCCCCGGTAGTTCTGGGGGTACAGGGGGGCCCTAGACACTATCCATTTCCTGACCTCCGTTCCCGCTTTCCTGTGACCCTGATATATGACAATCGGCCCCACGTCACGCATGCTCTAGTAGACTCTGGAGCTGACCAAAATTTAATCTCCTCGGTTGTGGTTTCTCAACTCAAGATTCCACACACACCACTTAACCAACCATTTAGCGTACAGGCTCTGGATGGCAGCAAGCTCTCTTCAATCACCCACCGCACTGCTCCAGTCACACTGCAGTTTTCTGGTAATCATGTTGAAACCACCACGTTCCTCATCATTAAGAGTGCTCATGCACCAATAGTTCTGGGTCTCCCATGGTTAAGACTCCATAACCCTCACATCGACTGGGCAAAAAGAAGCATCCTGGATTGGAGCCCTACTTGCCACTCCTCATGCCTCCGTTCTGCCGCCACCAGAAGAGTCTTACCCACCTCTCTGGAAGAGATCCCCGACCTTTCTAAGGTTCCTGCCGAGTACCATGACCTTCGCCAGGTGTTCAGCAAGTCACGTGCCATCTCATTACCTCCTCACCGTCCTTACGACTGTGCCATCAACCTTCTCCCAGGCACCACCCCACCTAAAGGGCGACTCTACTCTCTGTCTCGTCCCGAGAGAGAAGCCATGGAACAATACATCTCTGAGTCACTTTCAGCTGGAATCATCCGTCCTTCTTCATCCCCTGCAGGGGCGGGCTTTTTCTTTGTGGAAAAAAAGGACAAGTCCCTCAGACCCTGCATCGATTATAGAGGCCTTAATGAAATCACAATTAAGAACCGCTACCCGCTTCCCCTCATGTCCACCGCATTTGAGTTACTCCAGGATGCCCGCCTATTTTCCAAGTTAGACCTTAGAAACGCTTACCACCTGGTCCGGATACGAGAAGGTGATGAATGGAAGACCGCATTTAACACCCCCACTGGTCATTATGAGTACCTGGTGGTTCCATTTGGTTTAACTAATGCACCGGCGGTCTTCCAGGCACTCATTAATGATGTTCTTAGAGACTTTCTCAATGTCTTTGTATTTGCATACCTGGATGACATCCTGATCTACTCACGCTCGTTAGAGGAACATAAGCATCACGTGCGTCAGGTCCTTCAACGTCTGCTGGAGAATAAACTCTATGTCAAAGCTGAAAAATGTGAGTTTCACCGTGAATCCACCTCCTTTCTGGGGTATGCCATCTCACCATCAGGCATCCAGATGGATCCAGTAAAAGTAAGGGCTGTCACAGATTGGCCCACACCATCGTCGAGGCGGGAACTTCAGCGCTTTTTGGGCTTTGCCAACTTCTATCGACGTTTTATCCGTGACTTTAGCATTGTGGCAGCCCCACTTACGTCTCTTACATCCACCAAGGTCCCTTTTCGATGGAACCCTCTGGCGGAGGAGGCATTCAAAGGACTCAAGCGGCGTTTCACCACAGCACCCATACTCACCTTCCCTGATACTTCTCTCCAATTCATTGTTGAAGTCGATGCATCTGAGACAGGAGTGGGAGCAGTGCTCTCCCAAAAATCACAGAAGGACAACAAGGTTCACCCATGCTCATTCTTTTCCCGTCGACTGACGCCCCCCGAACGGAACTATGACATCGGGGATCGCGAGTTGCTCGCAGTTAAGCTAGCCCTTGAAGAATGGAGACAGTGGTTGGAAGGAGCTGAACACCCGTTTCTTGTTTGGACTGATCACAAAAATCTCGAATATCTCAAGTCAGCCAAAAGACTCAACTCACGTCAAGCACGCTGGTCACTTTTCTTTTCACGGTTCAATTTCACGCTGTCATACCGCCCAGGATCCAAAAATACTAAGCCTGATGCCCTCTCCCGACAGTTCCCCGCCCCTCAGGATGCATCCACTAGGGAAACCATACTCCCACCCCAGTGTCTTGTAGCTGTAACTCGGCTGGATGTAGAAAACCTAGTTCTGCAATCCCTTGAACAGGAGCCAGGCCCCAGTAATGTCCCACCTGGGCTGCTTTTTGTCCCTGTTTCTGTTCGCCCCCAAGTCTTAGAATGGGGCCACAGCTCTAGGCTAGCCTGTCATCCGGGGGCAACCCGCACTCTCTCACTACTTAATCAACGTTTCTGGTGGCCGACTATCAAGGAAGACGTCAAACGCTTTGTAGCATCCTGTGATGTCTGTGTCAGGAATAAGACAACAAACCTTCCTCCTGAGGGACTCCTCAGGCCCCTCCCCATTCCCCATCGACCCTGGTCTCACATCTCACTTGACTTTGTAACTGGGTTACCGCCATCTGACAATAATACCTGCATTCTGACAGTGGTCGACCGGTTCTCTAAGTCTGCCCATTTTATTCCGTTACCCAAGCTTCCGTCTGCCAAGGAGACAGCTGAAATCCTCATCTCCCAGGTCTTCAGACTTCACGGACTCCCATCAGATATAGTCTCTGACAGGGGACCACAATTTTCGGCACAATTTTGGAAAGCATTTTGTGGCCTCATTGGCGCCACCCCCAGTCTTTCATCAGGATTTCATCCTCAAAGCAATGGCCAAACTGAGCGCATGAATCAGGAGCTAGAAAAATCTCTGAGATGTATGACCTCAAGGGACTCAGCTTCATGGAGCCGTTTTCTCCCTTGGATTGAGTATGCCCATAACTCTCTCCCCACCTCATCCACAGGTATGTCACCATTTCAGTGCTGTCTTGGCTATCAACCTCCACTGTTCCCTACCCAGGAGGCAGAATCTGCTGTCCCTTCCGCTCAAGCTTTCATCCGTCGCTGTAAGAGGACATGGCAACGGGCCCGCGCTCAATTACGACGCTCCGTGACCATCTTTCAGCGCAAAGCTAATCTCCACCGCTCAGCCGCTCCTACTTACCGTGTCGGACAAAGAGTTATGCTCTCCACACGCAACCTACCACTAAAAACAACATCCCAGAAACTTTCGCCTAAGTTCATCGGCCCGTTCACTATCTCTCGAGTCATTAACCCATGCTCAGTCAGACTAGCCCTGCCATTATCCATGCGCCGAATTAATCCCACGTTCCACGTCTCCCATGTCCGTCGACTGGTCCCATGTCCCTTGTCTCCACCTCCACCTCCCCCTCCTCCCCCTCGACTTATAGATGGCGGCGAAGCCTTCACTGTCCGGAGACTCCTCAAGTCTCGCCGCCGTGGACGCGGCCTACAGTACCTGGTAGACTGGGAGGGTTACGGACCCGAGGAGAGATGTTGGGTACCAGCCAGGTTCATCTTGGATCGATCGTTGATAACGGAGTTTCACAATCTCCACCCCGAGGCACCCTCAAGAACGCCAGGTGGCGTTCATAGAGGGGGGGGTACTGTCACGGCATGCCCGGTCACGCACACATCTCAAATAAGGTCATGAACACCTGCACACTCCGGCTCCAGGTTCCATCCCACTCCTTGCTTTTCACTGCCTCATTTCAGCTCTCCCAACACACCTGTTCTAAATCATAGATCATCACAGCTCCCTATTTAACACTCCTCCAAACAACAGTTCTCTGCCAGATTATTGTGTGCTATCCATGCCCAGTATTCCAGCGTTTCATTCTGCCTTGACCTTTCGGATCTCGACCACGTTTTGTCTCCACGACCACGGCTCTGCGTCACGTTACGGATTTCCTGACCGTCCGGATTTACTGTTGCCGACATTTGGATTTGTTTTTCGACCACGAGTTTTGATTACGGACTTTCCTCGACTCACGACTACTGACCTCGGCCAGTTCTTCGTCCACGAGCTACTTCTCGCGAACTCCGCGCTTCCGCATTTCTGCCGCAGAGATCATTCAGAGAAACAGAAAGCGCTCACTCACCACTTCCGCATTCCCGCCGCGGACTTCATTCAGAGAAACAGCAAGCGCTCACTCACCACTTCCGCATTCCCGACGCGGACTTCATTCAGAGAAACGGCAAGCGCTCACTCACCACTTCCGCATTCCCGACGCGGACTTCATTCAGAGAAACAGCGAGCGCTCCTCACGGCACTTCCGCATTCACGGATCTCATTGATTAAAAGCGCTGCACTCACTCTCTACAAACGCTCGGTCTGCACTTGGATCCTCCACTGCCACGCCCCCCGTGACATGCTCTCTATCTGCATATCTACACACGTGGACAAAATTGTTGGTACCCTTCGGTCAATGAAAGAAAAACCCACAATGGTCACATAAATAACTTTAATCTGACAAAAGTAATAATTTCAAAAAATTCTATGAATGTTAACCAATGAAAGTCAGACATTGCTTTTCAACCATGCTTCAACAGAATTATTTAAAAAAATAAACTCATGGAACAGGCCTGGACAAAAATGATGGTACCCCTAGAAAATACTGAAAATAATGTGACCAAAGGGACATGTTAAGTCAAGGTGTGTCCACTAATTAGCATCACAGGTGTCTACAATCTTGTAATCAGTCAGTGGGCCTATATATAGGGCTCCAGGTAGTCACTGTGTTGTTTGATGACATGGTATGTACCACATTCAACATGGACCAGAGGAAGCGAAGGAAAGAGTTGTCTCAGGAGATTCGAAAGAAAATTATAGACAAGCATGTTAAAGGTAAAGGCTGTAAGACCATTTCCAAGCAGCTAGATGTTCCTGTGACTACAGTTGCACATATTATTCAGAAATTTAAGATCCATGGGATTGTAGCCAACCTCCCTGGACGTGGCCGCAGGAGGAAAATTGATGACAAATCAAAGAGACGGATAATCCGAATGGTAACAAAAGAGCCCAGAAAGACCTCTAAAGAGATCCAAGGTAAACTTCATGCTCAAGGAACATCAGTGTCAGATCGCACCATCCGTCGTTGTTTGAGCCAAAGTGGACTACATGGGAGACGACCAAGGAGGACACCATTGTTGAAAACAAATCATAAAATAGCCCGACTGTATGCCAAACTACATGTTGACAAGCCACAAAGCTGTCCTATGGACAGATGAGACAAAAATTGAACTTTTTGTCAAGGCACATCAGCTCTATGTTCACAGATGGAAAAATGAAACATATCAAGAAAAGAACACTGTCCTTACTATGAAACATAGAGGAGGCTCTGTTATGTTCTGGGGCTGCTTTGCTGCATCTGGCACAGGGTGTCTTGAATCTGTGCAGGGTACAATGAAATCTCAAGACTATTAAGGGATTCTAGAGAGAAATGTGCTGGCCAGTGTCAGAAAGCTGGGTCTCAGTCGCAGGTCATGGGTCTTGCAACAGGACAATGACCCAAAACACACAGCTAAAAACACCCAAGAATGGCTAAGAGGAAAACATTGGACTATTCTAAAGTGGCCTTCTATGAGCCCTGACCTCAATCCTATTGAGCATCTTTAGAAGGAGCTGAAACATGCTGTCTGGAAAAGGCACCCTTCAAACCGGAAACAACTGGAGCAGCTTGCTCATGAGGAGTGGGCCAAAATACCTGCAGAGAGGTGCAGAAGTCTCATTGACAGGTGCAGGAATTGTTTGATTGCAGTGATTGCCTCAAAAGGTTGTGCAACAAACTATTAAGTTAGGGGTACCATCATTTTTGTCCAAGCCTGTTCCATGAACTTCAATGAGTTCATTTTTTTTTTATAATTCCGTTGAAGCATGGTTGAAAAGCAATGTCTGACTTTCATTGGTTAACATCCATAGAATTCTTATTCATTATTACTTTTGTCAGATTATAGTTATTTCTGTGACCATTGTGAGTTTTTCTTTAATTGACCGAAGAGTACCAACAATTTTGTCCACATGTGTATGTATATAGATATCAAAATTATTAACTGGGGTTATTGCTATAATATGTGCAGCAGCACATGATAAAAGAGCAATGGTTCACTTGACAGTCCTTGATAACTCGACAGATTCTTCTGACATGTAATCAGCTTCACGTCCACTGCTGAAGAGTGGACATTAGCAGAATGGAGGATCTTTCTCCCTCCGTTCCCATTACCATCGCTACAGCATATTGATTTCCCAGTTTCTCCTTAAGGCACATCATCACCACTTCAGAAATATGTTGTGGCTCATTGGAATCTAGTTCATCTGATAAATGAGAGAAAATTCATTCTGTTCACACACCAACTGAGCAGTTTTTAGAACTAAGCGAAGGAGAATGACAAATAACATGATATATTAGCATATTTATAGAGTGAATAAGCCATTACATTGTACAGTAACAGTTCCAACTGTAGTTCTTACTTTGAAACCCTGATTATCACGCGTTTGCACACAATTGTCAGCTTTAAATTTCAATGATGAGGCATGTTAAACTTTATTAGTGACAAAGTTGTTTACAAACTTTAAATAGAGACTTTGGAATGTGTTCTAATCGTTAAATTTCAATGAGAAAGGGATACATGCGCGCACACACACACACACACACACACACACACACACATCCAGCTGCTTTAGGTAAAAATCTGGGCAAGTTTCTATACTACCACAAAACCTTTTGTTTACATGTGGCTGATCCCTATGAGTTAAATTGGTTTCTTTTTTGTTTATACTCCAATTCGACCCCCATTCGAATCTACAGTACAGCAATACAAATTTGTAAGTCTTATGCACAATAGGAATGGTTTCACCTAAAATGTCCGTGGTTTGATAATTTCATAATAAATTCACCATATAATTTTTATTCCTAAAATATGCACTATATTGCCAGACGTATTCACTCACCCATCTAAATAATTTAATTCATGTGTTCTAATCACTTCCATGCTTACAGCTTCTACAGTACAAACATTTAAGAAAGCATGGGTCACTCCCAGGAGCTCAGTAAATTTCAGCGCAGTACCATGATAGGATGCCACCTGTGCAATAAGTCCAGTCGTGAAATTTCCTTGCTACTAAGTGTTCCACAGTCAACTGTTAGTGGTATTATAAAAAAGTGTAAGCGATTGGGAACGACAGAAACTCATGGAATGTAAAATCACAGGGCGGAGCCAGCGGATGTTGAAGCATGGAGGTTGCAAACTTTCTGCAGAATCCTTACATCACCAAGTGCAATGCAAAGCATCAGACTCCACCAACACTCTAGAGCAGTGGAGTGTTCTCTGGAGTGACAAATCACTGACGAACGAGTCTTGGTTTGGCGGTTGCCAGGGGAACGGTACTTTCTCTAACTGCATTGTGCCAAATGTAAAGTTCGGTGGATGGGGGATTATTATGTGGTAAGTGTTGGGCTTAGCCCCTTAGTTCCAGTGAAAGTAACTCTTATTTTCAGCATACCAAGACATTTTGGACAATTTCATTTGACTGTAAAATTCTATTTACTGCTCCCAACTTTGTGGGAACAGTTTAGGCATGGCTTTTCCAACATGACTGCACACCAATGCACAAAGCAAGGTCCATAAACCTGATTCCTGACCTCAACCCGGTGGTACACCTTTGGGATGAACGAGCGGAGACTGTACGCCAGGCCTTCTAGTCCAACATCAGTGTCTGACCTCAAAAATGTGCTTCTGGAAGAATGGTCAAAAGTGCCTATAAACACACTCCTAAATTGTGTTGCCTTCCCAGAAGAGTTGAAGCTGTTATAGTTGCAAAGGGTGGGCTAACATCATATTAAACCATATGGATTAAGAATTGGATGTTATACAAGTACATATGCATGTGAATGCAAATACTTTTGGTAAATACTTTTGGCAATATAGTGTATGTGGTTTGGTAATTTCATTGAATTCGAAACTTTGGAAAACATGAGTAAAATTTCTTTCATACATTTTAATAACATTCTAATATATATGAAATTCTATTTACAATAAAAACATTGTACAATTTCCATCATTTTTTTTAAATATTTGCAATAAGAAGCACATTTGCAATAAGAAGCTCAAAAATGCAAAAATCACCAACAAGGATGTAAAAAAAAAATATTTAGGGCTAGGTATAACATCGTTGAATTCCTTTACGACGTATTATTAAAACAAAGTCTTGCTAACACTTCTCTATTTCCCTGTGTCTATATGTGCTGTAGAGTAGTTTTCATGTCCTTACGAATTAGTTTAAGTCGTTATCTCAATATGCGGGCGCTTAACATAAAAAATGTTAAGAACTGACCACAATGGAGTTGGGAGAGGTCGGTAACAAATTATTTGGCTGAGTGGAGTGGTGGTATTACTGAATGTAATGTTTGAGTTATCATTAATATAATATAATTAATAAGATTTTGGTTTATCATTGATAATTAATACTTTTGACAAACACACAAATCCAGTATATGCACAATTTGTTTATTCCATCAATTAAGGACGATCATAATAGGACAACCACATAAGTAGCATGTACTATTAAAATACTAGACTGCATTGGGAATCTGGAATCAGAAGACATAACATTTTTATAAGTACTTAAAACAAAAAAATCAATATCTTGAAAATTTATACACATTCATGATTCTGCAAAGGTCTGGTTCCCTATTTAAATGTATGCAAAATTGCAATATTGACCATGTTAAATTCTTTGCACAAGAGGTCAAGATTGAAAAAAATAATAATTCCATTAAGAGCAAATATGAAGAAAATCTCAAATTCATTCAAAATATTAATAAAAGGGTTAGATTATTCTAGAATGTATAAATATTATTTAATTAAATGCAAAATAGAAGCATTTGTCTCTGACCTACATGTGTATGTTTGGTTTAATTACACAAGGAGATAAATGACAAATCCAAATGGCAAAATATATACATGTCAAAACTGTTTTGGTTGAATGAGTGAAGCAAGAGCTAGCACAAACTTTTTTGAACACGGATTATTTTGTGCAGGTTTTTTAGCACATTTGAGTCACAAATTGGATTTGTGATTGGATACGTAAAATTTTCTAGCTGGGTATGGATAATGTCAGTGTGGTGAATTGAAGAGGTCTGTGTCAAAAGGTCCCCCCTTTTCTTCAGCTGCGACCTGTTTAAGCATTTCATAAGTTGCTTTGGCACCATGGTGTCTGGCACATGATGCATTGTGGGCGTATGCTAGCATCACCCCCCTTTGGTCATGAGGGGACCACGAGCTTTGGTGTAGTGAGGGGCTCAGGGACATATGTGAGAACGGAATGTTTGAGAAGCAATATGTGCTTGACATCGAGAAGTCAGTGGATGTCGGAGGAATCGGGTCAGACGTGGGGATTGGGTGGGTTGTGGAGTGAGGTAGCAATGTGAGAGGAGGTGGGGGAGGGCACGCCGGAGACATGCTCTAAAAATGGGTTGGAAGAGATTCTTCACAGTGATATCCGGGTGAGCATGGTCACTCCCTGTGAGGACAACCGTCACTGCACCAGCCGGGTACTAGGGCAAACACTATCAACAAGGAAATAAGACCTAGTAGGCAGACATGAACTTGATTGCAAATGCAACTTGAATTCCAAATTAGGAATTGTACCCAAGTACAAATGAAGCCATTTCAAACAGCCGGCTGTTCCATGAAAGGACCTTGCACTATCCGTCACAGTTCCTTGCATTGTCCGTGCATGGAACGTGATCCCCCACAATGACGCAGTTAACGATGCCCCGCCCCATAAACGCCCCCCATGTGCTTTCTAATAAGATGGTTGCAATGCTGTATAATCCCGACAGGTGGCGCATTGACCGTTATATACACACGTGGACAAAATTGTTGGTACCCTTCGGTCAATGAAAGAAAAACTCACAATGGTCACATAAATAACTTTAATCTGACAAAAGTAATAATTTTTAAAAATTCTATGAATGTTAACCAATGAAAGTCAGACATTGCTTTTCAACCATGCTTCAACAGAATTATTTAAAAAAATAAACTCATGGAACAGGCCTGGACAAAAATGATGGTACCCCTAGAAAATACTGAGAATAATGTGACCAAAGGGACATGTTAATTCAAGGTGTGTCCACTAATTAGCATCACAGGTGTCTACAATCTTGTAATCAGTCAGTGGGCCTATATATAGGGCTCCAGGTAGTCACTGTGTTGTTTGGTGACATGGTATGTACCACACTCAACATGGACCAGAGGAAGCGAAGGAAAGAGTTGTCTCAGAAGATTTGAAAGAAAATTATAGACAAGCATGTTAAAGGTTAAGGCTATAAGACCATTTCCAAGCAGCTAGATGTTCCTGTGACTACAGTTGCACATATTATTCAGAAATTTAAGATCCATGGGACTGTAGCCAACCTCCCTGGACGTGGCCGCAGGAGGAAAATTGATGACAAATCAAAGAGACGGATAATCCGAATGGTAACAAAAGAGCCCAGAAAGACTTCTAATGAGATCCAAGGTGAACTTCATGCTCAAGGAACATCAGTGTCAGATCGCACCATCCGTTGTTGTTTGAGCCAAAGTGGACTACACGGGAGACGACCAAGGAGGACACCATTGTTGAAAACAAATCATAAAAAAGCCAGACTGGAATATGCCAAACTACATGTTGACAAGCCACAAAGGCTTCTGGGAGAATGTCCTATGGACAGATGAGACAAAAATGTAACTTTTTGCCAAGGCACATCAGCTTTATGTTCACAGACAGAAAAATGAAACATATCAAGAAAAGAACACTGTCCCTACTGTGAAACATGGAGGAAGCTCTGTTATGTTCTGGGGCTGTTTTGCTGCATCTGGCACAGGGTGTCTTGAATCTGTGCAGGGTACAATGAAATCTCAAGACTATCAAGGGATTCTAGAGAGAAATGTGTTGGCCAGTGTCAGAAAGCTGTGTCTCAGTCGCAGGTCATGGGTCTTGCAACACGACAATGACCCAAAACACACAGCTAAAAACACCCAAGAATGGCTAAGAGGAAAACATTGGACTATTCTAAAGTGGCCTTCTATGAGCCCTGACCTCAATCCTATTGAGCATCTTTGGAAGGAGCTGAAACATGCTGTCTGGAAAAGGCACCCTTCAAACGGAAACAACTGGAGCAGCTTGCTCATGAGGAGTGGGCCAAAATACCTGCAGAGAGGTGCAGAAGTCTCATTGACAGTTACAGGAATTATTTGATTGCAGTGATTGCCTCAAAAGGTTGTGCAACAAACTATTAAGTTAGGGGTACCATTATTTTTGTCCAGGCCTGTACCATGAGTTCATATAGAGTCACATGAGTTTTCATAATTCTGTTGAAGCATGGTTGAAAAGCAATGTCTGACTTTCATTGGTTAACATTCATAGAATTCTTATTTATTATTACATTTGTCAGATTAAAGTTATTTCTGTGACCATTGTGAGTTTTTCTTTCATTGACCGAAGGGTACCAACAATTTTGTCCACGTGTGTAATACCTCTGTTATTTTTCGTGTTCCTGGGTTGAATCCCAAATAGCATTGGATGAAAATAGAGTGTACAGGGTGGGCCATTTATATGGATACACCTTAATAAAATGGGAATGGTTGGTGATATTAACGTCCTGTTTGTGGCACACAAACTTTTCAAGATGGTTGGTGACCATGGTGGCCATTTAGAAGTCGGCCATCTTGGATCCAACTTTTGTTTTTTCAATAGGAAGAGGGTCATGTGACACATCAAACTTATTGGGAATTTCACAAGAAAAACAATGGTCTGCTTGGTTTTAACGTAACTTTATTCTTTCATGAGTTATTTACAAGTTTCTCTTTGTTCACAGCCATTGACATGTCGAAGAGGTTAACACGTGATGAGCGGATCGAAATTGTGTTGATATCTGGTGAACGCAGTAACCGGGTCATTGCAGCAGATTTCAATGCAACACAACCTACGAGACCACCCATCTCCCATGCTACAGTTAGCAACCTGCTTGCTAAGTTTCATGAAACTGGTTCAGTGTTGAATTTGCCAAAATGTGGACGCATGAAAACTGTCACTAATGAATAAACATCAGTGGCTGTCCTAGCTTCATTCAGCAAGAGCCCACAGCGTAGCACTCGCCGCATGTCACTGGCGAATATTAGCTACTCACAAATGGCACCCTTACAAACTCCAGCTACTGCAGCATCTCAAGGATGACCCAGATCGGCACACACAATTTGCAGAATGGGCAAAACAAAAATTGGAACAGGACCCTCAGTTCACACAGAAGATTTTGTTCAGTGATGAGGCAAACTTTTATGTGAATGGTGAAGTTAACAAACAAAACCACCGCTATTGGTCTGACACTAACCCACATTGGATAGATCCCTCCAAGACTGTTGGAACAAAAAAAGTGATGGTATGGTGTGGTATATGGGGTACAAAGATAGTGGGTCCATTCTTCATCAATGGAAACCTCAAGGCCACTGGATATTTGAAATTGCTACATGATGATGTGTTTCCCTCTTTATGCACTGAAGCTGGCACGTTCCCTGAGTTTTTCCAGCAAGTTGGTGCACCACCACATTATGGGTGTCAGGTCCGAGCATTCCTAGATGAACAGTTTCCTGAAAAGGTGATTGGTCGTCAGCCAGTTGAATGGCCCCCAAGGTCTCCGATCTGACCCCCTTAGACTTTTATCTTTGGGGTCATCTGAAGGCAATTGTCTATGGTGTGAAGATACGAGATGTGCAGCACCTGAAACTACGGATACTGGAAGCCTGTGCTGGCATTTCTCCTACGGTGTTGCTATCAGTGTGTGAAGAGTGGTAGAAGAGGGTTGCATTGACAATCCATCACAATGGTCAGAAACTTGTAAATAACCCATGAAAGAATAAAGTTACGTTAAAACCAACCACACCATTGTTTTTCTTGTGAAATTCCTAATACGTTTGATGTGTCACATGACCCTCTTCCTATTGAAAAAACAAAAGTTGGATCCAAGATGGCCGACTTCCAAATGGCCACCATGGTCACCACCCATCTTGAAAAGTTTGCCCCCTCACATATACTAATGTGCCACAAACAGGACGTTAATATCACCAACCATTCCCATTTTATTAAGGTGTATCCATATAAATGGCCCACCCTGTACAATCCCTTGTTCCACACACTAAGAAGTGCCTCTCGTAAATAGTTGGGAAGCAATTTGGAATTCAGCCTTGTGTTAGGAGCTAGTTGGCTTTGTAACTGTATATAAAATAGCATGGATAGTTAGAAGCAATTATTAAGGATTTTTTTAAAAACATAACACTGTTATCAGATGTGTTTTCTTGCTGTAAAAGTGCTTCTGTGACTGGTTTTGAACTTGGTGTTCAGCAGGCAGTTGCACTATTTTACATTACGGTCTATTTTATTTAGTTCTGTTTAATACACCGGTAGATAATATTTTGCTGCAAAGTAAAGCTCAAAGTGTAACTTCTGTTTGGGTTTGTTTTCGTTATATTTTTGATGATTTTTTCGCTGATGCTTTTTCACTGATTGTCAAAAATTGGCATAACAAAAGCGATTACTGGCGCATAATATCTGGAACAAATATAGCCCACACGGATAAGTATTTCTTTTGTCATTTAACCATGGATAACGTTCCCCAATCAAAAATATGATGGGGCATTAATCACTTATCACAACTGTGAATAGATGCGGCAGCAGAGATAGATTAAAACCAAAAAAACTTCACACTTGAAAACAACACTAAAGCAACTAAAAAGTTCCAGTGGTTTAGCGCCTGTTATCGCAGGACAGGGATCACATACAATATACATTATGTTTTACTGCTTATATTTTTGCTCTAGTTTCATTTGGTTTTACGCAGTTTCATGTGCTGTGTGTGAGAGGGAGAGAGAGCTTATATTGTGGATTTCTACTACTACCACTGCTATGAATAATAATATTTGTTGTAATGTAAATTAAACCAATGGGTCTCAATCATCACTAAATCAGGCAATGCCTACAGTATACTACTGTATTTTTCACTGCTTATATTTTTGGCCTTAGTTTAATTTGGTTTTACGCTATTTCATGTGCTATTTGTGTGTGTGCATGTACAGTGTGTGTGTGCGCGTGTGCGTGTATGTGTATGTGCGAGAGAGGGAGCTTGTATTGTGATTTGTCCAAGGTTACTATACTAATAAAAAATATTTCAGTGTAACCCATGGGTCTCAATCACAAAATCAGCCAATGCTGTAATCAGATGATACAACAAATTATACATGAAATCACGTTTTATTTGAACATTTAAAAAATATATACAAAAATGTTATTTATATAACACTAATATGGTCTTACACTGCATGTTACAGAAACTGATCAGTTATATTAATCACATAACGCACACATTGTTTACTGTAGGCTATTTGTGTCATAGAGGAGATCTCTCTCTCTCTCTCTCTCTCTCTCACACGCACGCTCCAGGATTTGTTTAGTAATATCGGATTTATTTATATATCGCTTTTAACAGTGGTTCCTATTGCAAAGCAGCTTTACAGAATTAAAAGACAATTAGAGAAATGAGAATGAAATGGGTGAGGAAATATGCATGAATTAAAATGATCAGAGTGACCCTGAGGAAGGTAAAAACTCTGAGTTTCCAAGCTTAACTTTGCATACAGAATGTGTCGTTTCTCAAACATGATTTTCCCAACCTGGCGTTTATACAGATTCAGACAGATTGAATTTAGACTGCAGAGGAAAGCAGACAGGTGTGGTGTGCATTCATATCTCTGACCGTCTTTTGTCTTGTAAATGAGGTATTCTTCACGTAGGCTGGGGGGTTGCACACACACATACCATTTTAATCACCGGACTTCATAACATACTAAGAATGATAGTGAAAAACAATGGAGTAGCACAGTGGGAAATCTTTCAACCGGCACACACTATGTTTGTACTGTACACTGTAGCTATGTTTGTTAGGGCACTTTGTTTTTTAAATATTGTTTATCAACTATGCCCAGTTTAGCAAAATAAACAATGTCTATGACGAATTTACTGTGAACGTATCAAAGTCTTGGTGTAACAGAGTGAGCCTCTTCAGATCCTTCTGCACTCATGTTATTATGTATATTGTTATCATATTGACGCATTTCAATTAAGGACAAAAAGTACAGACAAAACTTTTAAAGTGCCACATGGCCACATGTGAGTGTGTTTGTGGATGGAGAGGTATGTCGGTGTGTGCTCCTGGATTTATCAGTTGGCTTTAAAACAAACATTTCCGTGCCGGTGAGTCGAAATATCAGTGCATTCTCTGTTGGAGTTTCTCCCTTCCACTCTCTCTCACTCATAGACAAGTTTGTCTTTTTTCTTTTGATGTAGTTCTTAAAGCCCAAAAAACTTATGTGAACCATAATTAGTTTTTCTCAGTATAAGTACAAAATAGCATAGATACAATGGTTGTTTGTTTTTATGACCAAATATAATAATTATTATTTATTTTATAGCCCAACTCTTTGACTATTTAAAACAATGTTGTCTCCTATTTTCGCCATTTCGAGACTTTAGTTAACTACTCTAAGCTCGGTACAAGGGAGATTTTATCGCATATATTAGTTAAATATGGGACAGGCACAGATAACTTATCTATGAAGGCCTTATAAAAGACAGAACTGAACACGCTTGCTCTTCTCTCTGAGCGCTTTTGTAGCGAATTAAATATTCACTTCTACTGCAGTTTAGTTTAAAAAAAAACTAGCTTCGCATTTCACTCATTCTCACCGTTGTGCCGTGGTACAGTACCATAGATAGTAACACAACTCTGTTTCTCTGTCTGTAATCTATTTCCACTCAATCAAATCTATTCTCCACCATTATACACACGTGGACAAAATTATTGGTACCCTTCGGTCAATGAAAGAAAAACTCACAATGGTCACAGAAATAACTTTAATCTGACAAAAGTAATAATAAATAAGAATTCAATGACTGTTAACCAATGATAGTCAGACATTGCTTTTCAACCATGCCCCAATGGAATTCTAAAAAAAAAAAAAAGAACTCATGGAACAGGCCTGGACAAAAATGATGGTACCCCTAACTTAATCGTTTGTTGCACAACCTTTTGAGGCAATCACTGCAATCAAACGATTCCTGTAACTGTCAATGAGACTTCTGCACCTCTCTGCACGTATTCTGGCCCACTCCTCATGAGCAAGCTACTCCAGTTGTTTCCGGTTTGAAGGGTGCCTATTCCAGACAGCATGTTTCAGCTCCTTCCAAAGATGCTCATTAGGATTGAGGTCAGGGCTCATAGAAGGCCACTTTAGAATAGTCCAATGTTTTCCTCTTAGCCATTCTTGGGTGTTTTTAGCTGTGTGTTTTGGGTCATTGTCGTGTTGCAAGACCCATGACCTGCGACTGAGACCCAGCTTTCTGACACTGGCCAGCACATTTCTCTCTAGAATCCCTTGACAGTCTTGAGATTTTATTGTACCCGGTACAGATTCAAGACACCCTGTGCCAGATGCAGCAAAGCAGCCCCAGAACATAACAGAGCCTCCTCCATGTTTCACAGTAGGGACAGTGTTCTTTTCTTGATATGCTTCATTTTTCCATCTGTGAACATAGAGCTGATATGCCTTGGCAAAAGTTCCATTTCTGTCTCATCTGTCCAAAGGACATTCTCCCAGAAGCTTTGTGGCTTGTCAACATGTAGTTTGGCATATTCCAGTCTGGCTTTTTTATAATTTGTTTTCAACAATGGTGTCCTCCTTGGTCGTCTCCCATGTAGTCCAAACAACGACGGTTGGTGCGATCTGACACTGATGTTCCTTGAGCATGAAGTTCACCTTGGATCTCTTTAGAAGTCTTTCTGGGCTCTTTTGTTACCATTCGGATTATCCGTCTCTTTGATTTGTCATCAATTTTCCTCCTGCGGCCACGTCCAGGGAGGTTGGCTACAGTCCCATGGATCTTAAATTTCTGAATAATATGTGCAACTGTAGTCACAGGAACATCTAGCTGCTTGGAAATGGTCTTATAGCCTTAACCTTTAACATGCTTGTCTATAATTTTCTTTCGAATCTCCTGAGACAACTCTTTCCTTCGCTTCCTCTGGTCCATGTTGAGTGTGGTACATACCGTGTCACCAAACAACACAGTGACTACCTGGAGCCCTATATATAGGCCCACTGACTGGACACACCTTGAATTAACATGTCCATTTGGTCACATTATTTTCAGTATTTTCTAGGGGTACCATCATTTTTGTCCAGGCCTGTTCCATGAGTTTATTTTTTTAAATAATTCCGTTGAAGCATGGTTGAAAAGCAATGTCTGACTTTCATTGGTTAACATTCATAGAATTTTTTTTAATTATTACTTTTGTCAGATTAAAGTTATTTATGTGACCATTGTGAGTTTTTCTTTCATTGACCGAAGGGTACCAACAATTTTGTCCACGTGTGTATGTAGGGTTGCAACTCTGGGTCAGAGATGAATCGAATCGTTAACGATTCGGGGTAATTTGTTCATCTTAAAATAAAACTTACATACACTTTTATGCTATCCGTCCAGCGTTTAGAACAATTTAGTATATCTTACCAGTTCGGCTCATCACATGGCCACCGATGATAACACAGAATCTAGTATTTAGCAATTATGAGCAAGGTAAAGATCTGGGCAAATGTTTAAACTTTAAAATACATTACCAAGACAACAGTTCGTTATAAAGAAGCAAGAATTTATTGAACTAATCTATGTTACATGAAACTACGCTAGTTAATCACTCACACAAACACACACACACACACACACACACACACACACACACACACACACACACACACGCACACACACATAAATTCACATGAACAGAGGGTGAAAGTTAATGGAGTTATGTTTAGATTTACTAGAACTGAGAAAGTCACAAGAGCAGAGCCTTGGGTTTAATCTCACGGTTTAGTTATGAATCGCGCACCACTTTCAGCAAGGTATGAAGCTTTGTTTGTTTTTCTTGCACTACGTGATGGTTGTTCTCGTTGGTTTGCCTTCAGCGAAGGGAATCACAATGTTGCTGATTGGTTGGTGCGCTGGGATGAGGTGACGTCTTTGGGGAAAGCCCTCAGTGGCGTGTTGGTTGCCTGGTTACCGATGACGACGCCTATGAGACTTCTTCTGCCGGTCGCTTCGTTGCACATAGGTGGCGTTTAAGTGGCGTCAGAGTTCAAGCCAAAGTTTCTTTGCGTGTCGAGGAGAGCGGAGTCTTCGATCGATGGGTGGCGCAAATCGAAGTCAAAGTTCAGGCGTTGGTTGAGAGCGGAGCAAGAGAGGCGTCCGCTGGCTTCCTTCAGAGGTGTGACATTCAAAAATGTGCTGAGGCTACTCGTACCTTAGGTTTTTAATCTAATGGTGCGGGTCTGTCCCACAGCCGTTTGTTCCAATCAGAGATAGTTGTGGGTGTAGTCACGCCCCGCATGGTTCCTCTTTTTCATGCATACATTTAACCTATGGTTTGGTCTGTCACGTGGGAGGCCATCTCAGTGGAGTTTTAGTAATTTAGGTAAAGTGTATTAACACTGGTTCATATGATTAAGATTTCATGCACATCAACATTCATTGAGTATACAGAGCTTTCATTTGATACCAAACATCAGATGTCTTGAATACCCATTCATACCTTTATCTATAGGAAGGGCTGTACAGGTTGATTACACTCTTTAAGTTTATGATACATATGTTGAACATAACACAAAGACATCATACATTCTACATGCACACACCTATATGATTTTATATCTGCCCTAGTGGCATACTGTACTTTAACTGATTAACATAGTACGTGTCCCTAAAGCTTTGTATGTTCTCTGTTCTGATCCGGGGGGATCAGCAACTGCCGGGGGTTGTGAAACTTCCCTATTCAAGGCACTTGTCCTGCTCTACACTGTTTTGAGTGGAGATGTGAGATGATTTTTTCTTGTGCAAGGATGTTGTTTTTTTGCAGATCTGCTCCATGTGAATTGGGGAAGAGTAACCGTTTCTTTCCTTATTTGCTGATGTCGTGAACTGTCTCTTCCTCTCCCAACGGCCCTCTTTGAGAGCGCCTGCCAGTCCCTACACTGCACTATAATATTTTGATTGTGTTTTTAATAAAAATATAGCATATAATTTTTATTAAAAATTAAAATAATATAGCAATAAAATATAGAAATATATCATGCTGTATCGATATTTTGTACTGAAGTTGTAGTGAAGTAGTGACAGCAAATAGTTGACAGCAAATTAAATTAACATTTTTGAAAACCATGAAAAATATTATAACCAATCTAAAAACTTCAATTTACTGCATTATCAGCCTTCTAATTTTGACTCACCCACTCACTCAGTCTACAGCACTTCATCCTCTATACAGAGTCGCAGAGGTCCTGGAGCCTATTCCAGAAAACTTAGGGTACAAGGCGGGGGGGTATACCCTGGATACCGTGCTAATCCAGCGAAAGCTGTTGAAAGGACAGGCACTAACTTTGAAATGCATGTTCTTACTAAATAACAACTGTAATGGCAGAGTAAGAAAAATGTGTGAAATGCATTTAAATGTTATTTATTTACCAAGTGGTCTTAACAAATTGGCTTAATTAAACCGCATTCCTTTACGCAAGTAACTACAGTTTCCATAACCATTAAAAAAAGGTCCTGTTTAATGTGTTGAAATTCATTGTTAGCTTTGAGGAAATTGATTATTGTGTTCCTGATGTATTGTATGTCCTGTAACCAGGCTTGACAGATCTGTATGACTGCATGCAGTACCAGTGCCATTTGAGAGATTTTAATGTAACATTTGTTACTGTAAATGTTAATGTTTGAGACATTATAAAACTTTGTGATCTGTTTCCTTTAAGCAGTTTATCACGCATTTCTTTATTCTAATCTTGAAAATTTATAATACAAGTAGACCTGAGTATTTAAAAATGTGATTAATCATAGACCATGACTGTGATTAAATAGAATAAAATGTATAGATAGATAGACTATTGATTAATCTGTTTTCTTCCTTTCACAGCCTCTGGACTATGAAACAAAAAAGGCCTATACCTTTACAGTTGAAGCATCAAATCCACACTTAGACCCACGGTTTCACAGTTTTGGTCCATTTAAGGACACTGCAACCGTCAAAATTAATGTTATGGATGTGGATGAGCCTCCAGTCTTCAGTAAACCATCCTACATAATGGATGTTTATGAGGACACACCAGCAGGCACCATTATTGGAGCTGTGACTGCTCAGGATTTGGATGCAGGAGGCAGTATGGTTAGGTATGTAACTGGGAACCTAACATGTCATACCACCCAAAGCTGCCAGAACACCTTCATGGTGTTCAGCATAGATTCTTGAATTCTTGAAAAGAGATTCTATTAGTTGTTAGTATAATGAAGAGTGATGTTGAAAATTATACTGGATAATCTCCTATAGGTGCTTAATTGAGTTGAGATTTGGTGAGCCATAGTATATTATTTAAATTATTTGTAATCTTTATCAAATCATCCTATAAATAGAGACATTGCTAAGCTGGAAGAGTCCAAACCCATCTAAAATTAATGGTTTATTATAAGATAAAGGCCATCATTAAGAAGAATTTTGTATTAATTTGTAGCGACTCTTTCCTCTAATAGCAGAAGTGAATACAAATCATTCAAAGTAATTACTCCCATACAACAGCAGAGCCACCATTTTTTATTTAATGTATCACCTGTATTTCTTGGTATGTCATTTATGTTCTGTCTTTCATCTCATTCTTTTATTTCTGCGGTTAATATATTTTTTCTTCTTTAGCCGTGGCCAGAGTATAAGTGCTATGTGATGGCTCTAATGCTCTGATAGCCAAACAAATATGTCCTTCACTGGACGTTGCATCAATATATACATTTACTTTTTTTCTTGGTGAATTATTTATAAACTGTTAGCATTGTTCTCGGTTGCTGCACTCACACACCATTAGACAATGGCATTGAATGCCCCCTGTATAAGGCCCTGCTTTTAAAGTTATGCTTTAGAAATCTACCATTGCTTAAAAGAGGAAAATAGCAGAATTGCTACCTTCACCTCTCTTCAACCCTGTACTACACACGTGGACAAAATTGTTGGTACCCTTCAGTCAATGAAAGAAAAACTCACAATGGTCACATAAATAACTTTAATCTGAAAAAGTAATAATTAAAAAAAAATCTATGAATGTTAACCAATGAAAGTCAGACATTGCTTTTCAACCATGCTTCAACAGAATTATTACAAAAAATAAACTCATGGAACAGGCCTGGACAAAAATGATGGTACCCCTAGAAAATACTGAAAATAATGTGACCAAAGGGACATGTTAATTCAAGGTGTGTCCACTAATTAGCATCACAGGTGTCGACAATCTTGTAATCAGTCAGTGGGCCTATATATAGGGCTCCAGGTAGTCACTGTGTTGTTTGGTGACATGGTATGTACCACACTCAACATGGACCAGAGGAAGCGAAGGAAAGAGTTGTCTCAGGAGATTCGAAAGAAAATTATAGACAAGCATGTTAAAGGTAAAGGCTACAAGACCATTTCCACGCAGCTAGATGTTCCTGTGACTACAGTTGCACATATTATTCAGAAATTTAAGATCCATGGGACTGTAGCCAACCTCCCTGGACGTGGCCGCAGGAGGAAAATTGATGACAAATCAAAGAGACGGATAATCCGAATGGTAACAAAAGAGCCCAGAAAGACTTCTAAAGAGATCCAAGGTGAACTTCATGCTCAAGGAACATCAGTGTCAGATCGCACCATCTGTCGTTGTTTGAGCCAAAGTGGACTACATGGGAGGACACCGTTGTTGAAAACAAATCATAAAAAAGCCAGACTGGAATATGCCACACTACATGTTGACAAGCCACAAAGCTTTTGGGAGAATGTTCTATGGACAGATGAGACAAAAATTGAACTTTTTGCCAAGGCACATCAGCTCTATGTTCACAGACGGAAAAATTAAGCATATCAAGAAAAGAACACTGTCCCTACTGTGAAACATGGAGGAGGCTCTGTTATGTTCTGGGGCTGCTTTGCTGCATCTGGCACAGGGTGTCTTGAATCTGTGCAGGGTACAATGAAATCTCAAGACTTTCAAGGGATTCTAGAGAGAAATGTGCTGGCCAGTGTCAGAAAGCTGGGTCTCAGTCGCAGGTCATGTGTCTTGCAACAGGACAATGACCCAAAACACACAGCTAAAAACACCCAAGAATGGCTAAGAGGAAAACATTGGACTATTCTAAAGTGGCCTTCTATGAGCCCTGACCTCAAGCCTATTGAGCATCTTTGGAAGGAGCTGAAACATGCTGTCTGGAAAAGGCACCCTTCAAACCGGAAACAACTGGAGCAGCTTGCTCATGAGGAGTGGGCCAAAATACCTGCAGAGAGGAGCAGAAGTCTCATTGACAGTTACAGGAATTGTTTGATTGCAGTGATTGCCTCAAAAGGTTGTGCAACAAACTATTAAGTTAGGGGTACCATAATTTTTGTCCAGGCCTGTTCCATGAGTTCATTTTTTTTATAATTCCGTTGAAGCATGGTTGAAAAGCAATGTCTGCCTTTCATTGGTTAACATTCATAGAATTCTTATTTATTATTACTTTTGTCAGATTAAAGTTATTTCTGTGACCATTGTGGGTTTTTCTTTTATTGACCGAAGGGTACCAACAATTTTGTCCACGTGTGTATTTCACCTAGGAATTGCAAACAAGATTGAACAAATTCCTATGTAATATTTTTCTTCTTATTGGTGATGTACAGAATTTCAGGGAAATAATAATCATGAGGATCATGTCCATCATAGGTGATTTCATAATTAGGTCCCTGTGGCCTGCATGAAATAATTATCTTTTAATTTGAGAATGAAGACTATACAGTCAGGCTTCTTGTTGTACCTCATAAACATACATACATACATACATACTACATATGACTTACTGTTCTCCATTAATTGGACATGTTAGCAATAGAATGTAATTCCCTACTTCTGTGTTTATTATATATACAGCCCTGAAAAAAAGAGACCACTGCAATTTACTCCAGAAAACTTCTGGAATTTCATCAAGAGGAAGATGGATGGTCACAAACCATCAATCAAAGCTTGAACCATCAATCAAAGCTTTTTTGCAAAAAGAGTGGTATAAAGTTACCCAACAGCAATATAAAACACTGGTGGAGGACATGCCAAGACATGTAAAAGCTGTACAGTGAAACCTTGGATTACGAACATAATTTGTCCCGGAAGCAGGCTCGTATTTCAAAACACTCATAAACCAAATCAAATTTCCCATAAGAAATAATGGAAACTCAAATTATTCGTTCCGCAGCCCAAAAAAATAAATACATAAAAATAATTAACACAAAATATAAAGTAAAAATAAATAAATAATCTGCACTTTACCTTTTACAAAAAAGTAAAAATAAATCCAGACAGATAAGTGTTTCCGTTTGTGTGTGCAGGCGCTGTGTATGCATGTGTGTGTGTGTGTGTGTGTGTGTGTGTGTGTTTGTGTGTGTGTGAAGCTAAAGTAAGGAGCTCCTCCCCTCTCCCCCTTCTTGTCTTACACAGTTACCCTTCCTCCCCTCTTTTCACACACGCGCGCAAACAAATGGACACACTGTTTTATAGGAAAAAATAAACAAGAAATCTCTCTGACACTCGATTGAGCGACACAATAACGGAATCACGGCTGTAAAGTAAAAAAAAAAAAAAATAACCTGCGCTTTGCCTTTGAAAAGAATCGCAACAGAACAATGTTTCTGTGTAGAGCAGAGAGAGTGTGTGTGTGTCTGTGTGTCTGTGAAGGCGAAAGTAGCAGGGGTCTGTGTGTGTGTGGCACAGTGTCCAATGCCGTGCACAAAGAGCAGGTTGATACAGAGACAGAATACGCGCGCACCACACGTGTGTTATACGTGTATTATAATATATGTTTTACGCACACATACACGTGGTCACAGTGTTATAGTAAACAGTACACGCGTGCACAGATGTTGATTATACCAGTAAGAGATGCGCACTAAGACCCAGCAGGGGAGACGATTACCCACAATTCCGCAGCGCAAGTGAGAGAAAAAACGTTGGCTCAGTTGTGATCACATGATGCTTGGCGTCAAAACAAAAAGTGCATGCATGCTACATGATACTCGGTACTCATAAACCAAGACTTGCTCATTTTTCAAGTCAAAATTTATTAAAAATCTTTGCTTTTCTTGCGGAACACTCGCAAACCACTTTACTCTCAATCCAAGGTTCCACTGGAATTGCAAATCGGGGTTGTTCCACTAAATACTGATTTCGTAATGTTATTTAGCCAAAGCATCAACACAATTTGCATACAAATTATTGCCATTATGTTTTATTTGTGTTATTAAAGCCTTGCAAATACTGCATGATCTTGGGTTATTTTTATGTGTTGTGGTGTCATTTCCTTTAAATATAAATAATAATAGTTATATTTTGAATTGAGGAGAAATATTGTCAGCAGTTCACAAAAAATTTAACAAAACACCCCACCAATACATGCACCTGTAAGACAAAAAAAACATAAGAAACAGATTATTTTGCAGTGGTCTTTTATTTTTTTTCCAGAGTTGTAATTATCCATGCCAGTTTGGATAGATTCAGCAGCACATCTATACATCACAGATATCTATGTAAAATTCACAAAAGCTCGAATTCATCAATTCTGAGAAAAATATATATACTGATCGCATATTTACTAATCAATATATTAAGATTGCTAAATAAATCTTATAGTATTCTACCAAGAGTATAGGTTATAGGTAAGGACATTTAAAAAAATAATAAATTATCTGCCATTTGTTTCCAATTTAAATTACTTTCAATTATTGAACCACTGAGGCGGCACGTATGGTGTGGTGGTTAGCACTGTCGCCTTGCACCACCAGGGTTCGATCCCCGGCCAGGCTCTATTCCCGTCTGTGTGTGCATGGAGTTTGCATGTTCTCCCCGTGCTTGGTGGGTTTCCTCCGGGTACTCCGGTTACCTCCCACAGTCCAAAGACATGTAGGTTAGGCTAATTGGCGTTCCCAAATTGCCCGTAGTGTGTGAATGAGTGAGTGTATGTGTGTGTGTCTGTGCCCTGCGATGGATTGGCACCCTGTCCAGGGTGTACCCTGCCACATGCCCTAAGTCTCCTGGGATAGGCTCCAGGCCCCCCGTGACCCTGAATACAGGATTAAGCTGTATAGATGATGAGTGAGTGAGTATTGAACCACTGTTACATACCATTGTCAAATGGGTTTGCAACTTGTCCTGATTGCACACCTTGTCAGATAATAATAGACAGTACTCACGACTATACCATAATTTATTGAGACTGATAATCACTGATAAGTGGCATGGTGTTCCATTCCCACCTCGGGTCTGTGTGCAGGGAGTTTGCATGTTCTCCCTTTGCTTTGTGGGTTTCCTCTTGGTATTCTAATTTCTTACCACAGTCCAAAGACATGCAGATTAGGTTATTTGACATTCCCAAATTGCTTGTAAGGGGTGATTTGAGCATTTGAGTGTGTGTATGTGTGTGCCTACGATGGACTGGCACCCCATCCAGGGTGTTCCCCGCTTTGTGCCCTAAGTCTTCTGGGATAGGCATTAGACCCCCTCTGTGACCCTGTATACAGGATGAAGCATTATAGGTGATTAGTAAGTGAGTTATAATGATTGTGTTAATAATGCGTCGTATTAAGGGTAATTATTTCATTTCCATCTATATTTCATTTTCATTCAGTATCATTTTCATTGTATAATCTCTCAACATTCTGATATTTCTCTCTACTGAAGGTGAGAATTCCTAAGGTATGTTATACTCAACTGAAGATAAGAATCAGCCAAAGGCTTAATATTGATAACTAATAACTAATCTATTAATTACTCTATTTTCAGAGTAGAGGTCACTTGAACTGAGTATTGAGCATATAGGTTATGATGAAAAATCATTTAATAAATGTATGTGTCAAATCTGGTGAAGATTAATACGTTAAACTCCAAGTCTTTGCATCCCACAACAGAGAGTTCTCTTAGTATCATGGTGGAGTTAACCGCTACTTACAGTATAATTATTTCAATTTAATGTAAGAATGAGCCTCTTGTTTTCCAATATGTTTTGCATTTACTATCTTTACCCAGTGATTTGTGCTTTCCAAATAATCCTAAAAACTCTTTGGCGTAGTCAAGTCCCTATAATTTATATTGAGACAAAGCCTGTCCTGAGTACATTGATTCTGCACCATCAGTTCGAACATCATATCCCATCACTACCATGCACATTAATCCTCAGCTGTAAAATTGAGATAAAAAAATTTAAGTGCCTCTGTAAAAGGTCATCTGCCAAATGGCTTAATTGCAAATGCAAAAATAAATCTATATATTCATAGACTGGCTTTCAGTTAATTTTTGTCTACTGCTAAACGGTGTTAATGTTTACTGTCAAATTCGTCCCAAGCAGCCATATTTTGTACAGGTTTTAAAATATTAAAAGGTACTACAATATTTGTACTATACATTAAAATGTTGTGCATTTTGTGTTGTTGATTGTTTAAATGTCATGAAACATGTAAAGTGATAATCTTCATCCCTATTTCCAATATTCCATTTCACACTCCGATCAAGTGGTGGCTTCTACTTTTCGGAAGACTGAAGCGGATTTTATTTTCTGCAAATGTTATGGTATATTTTCAAACAATTCATGATTTAGACCATTTAACAGTTCAACAAATACCTAACTAATTTAATACATACTAATCGTATTTGAATAGAAAAAAATGGCCAACAAAGCGTTATTTAAATCACATTATTGATGTACTGTACTAGCCACAGAGTGACATTTTAACCAAGTTTATAGGGTAAACACAATTCATACATAAATTTACATCTTATATTAGTTTGTATTGCAAGCTGCCCAAACTACAAAGGTCAAGTCAAACCAGAACTTTACCAAGACACTGTTATAAGAGTAAAATCTACCTTTATTTTGTTATATAATCCCCTGCTACACTAATACACTTATCCCAACGGTTCACTAGTGCTTGGACACCATCAAGGTAGAAAGTATTCTCAGCACCTTCAGCCGTAATTGAACTGCCTGCTTCACGTCTGAAACGCTCCCAGGAGCTCCTTTAATCGCCTGGAATGGGGATGTGGCAATAAGTTTCAGCTAAGCTCCTCTATTGTGCAAGTGAGGTTCATGAATGATTGTGTGTACAGTTCCCACAGACTGATGCATCACTTCCGCAATTTGGTGACAAGTTATCCATCGATTTTAAAGGATCAGTCATTCTACTCGCTGAATGATCACAGGAAAGGCTGCAGTGGGCTCCGAGCAACCTCAGCAAGGATTGTCATTCATGGATGTTTTGCATTCATTAAAACATCTGACTAAGATGTTTTAACGTTTGACTTTTTCTGACTAAGAGTTCACTTTAATGTTCTTAAAGACTTCTGTTAAAATATCAGTCTGTTTTATGCCTTCATTTATGAGAAATTTCATTGCAAGAACTTGAGTTGATTTGAATGCACTTCGTACCTTGCCTGCACTTTGCATTACATCCCACTGTAGGAACACTGTTTTACAGGAATAAACTGGCCTGTATGCTGTATTTACTCCCACATAGATTTAAAGGTTTCATTTATACATTCATACTCTGATGTCAAGACTCATTTCCTACTTTCCATCTAGTTATTTTTGTTCCTTCCACCAGCTTTGGGAAGCCTTTGTAATTCCCTTCATTACAGAAAAAATAAAGTGCCCTGGAACAATACCTCAGGGTGCTTGCGTGCAACTAGTGACACCTATCTTTGTAATAAAACTGACAAGTGTGGAGCATTCAGCTGACAGTGAAAACAGCACACAGTGCAATAAATATAATTTCACTAGTGGTGTTGCAAATAATAATATTCTAGCCACTCAACACCCTCGCTACTCATGCCAAACTGTATACCTTATTCTAGAAAAAAAGAATACTATAATTAGAATTACTATAATTATAAATTACTATAATTAGAACTACCATCACCTGAACCAACACATTCTATATTATCTAAAACAAATGGAAATAATCCTGGTTGTTCTGGAATGAAAAGGAAAAAAAAGTTGATTATTATTCATTAAACAATATCATGTAATTGTGTTGTACTGAATATTGTCATGGTTGTTATTTGGTCATAGGGACAGGGAGTGCTATAGGAAACCATAGCCATGCTGACTTTCAGTCAAGTGTTATATTGCATATATATATATACAGTTTTATAAATTGCACAAAAGCATTCAGCATTTAGCATTACACTTTCCTCCACAATCATCGCCAAACTGCAGGACCTGGGACTTCGTTCTGTTAGTGGAAAGTCCAACTTTCTGACTGACAGACCACAAACACTATGGGTGGCACATGTCTCAGCCTTCCTCGTCTGCTGCACTGGAGCCACCAGGCCTGTGTCCTTTGCTCTATTTACTGTACATGTTACATGTTTGTTGACGACACTGTTTGGTGAGCCTCTACTCTGACAACGAGGCTTAATTGGAGGAGATTAAAAACCTAGAAAACTGATGCCAGAAGAAAAACCTCCTCCTGAATGTCATTAAGATAAATGAGTGGACTTTAGCATGAAGCAAAAGAGGAGCTCACCAGTGGTGAGTGTGGACTGTTTACGGTACCTCTATATTCACATTGCATATAGAAACTCTCAAGGTCTTGTCACATCAACACCATGGTGAAGAAGGCCCAGCAGCACCTTACAACCCTAGATGCTTGAAGGACTTTAAACTGCCCTAATGTGCTAAGGATTTTTTACAACTACAATATTGAGAACATCCTGATGGGAACATCACAAACTGATGTGGGAATAGCACCATGCAGGACAGAGATGCAGGGCTCTAGAGAGTGGAGCACTCAGCTTGAGTGCCTCATCCTCAGTTAGCTCCCTACCCGGCACTCTGTCTACAGTGGTATTGGACTAAGGCCAGGAAGACAATAAAGGACCTCAGCCGCCTCAACAACACGGATCGCTCTGTTGCTGTTATGTAGAAAAGTGCTTCTGCTCCCTGAAGGCCAAAACAGAAAGTATGAGAAGGAGCTTTTCCTGCTGTCTCTGAACACAGACAATGCCTTAACATCTCATTAACAATGTTAAGCACCCACAAGTACATGTGTTTATTTACTTTTCATGTCATGTCTTCAACAAAAGTACAGAACTTCAGCTTGTTTATGCTTAACCAATTTGCACTCTTCTCATCCAGTTGAACATATTTAATTTTTTATTTATTTATTTATTTATTTATTACAAATGAAACAATAATGGACATGGATACTTTGCACTTTATGTTAGGACAATCAAACACCCATGTTTGAATGAATATCCTTTTTTGGTCATTTAAATGTAATTTCTATTTTTATAGGTATTCTATTGACTGGAAAAGTGACCTAGATAGCTTTTTTGAAATTGACCCTGTAATAGGAACCATCTCCACTAACGAGCTTCTGGACAGGGAGACAAGAGTTCAACGCAACATTTCTGTTGTGGCAACCAAAGTTAGTAAGTATGCCTTCCTAAATTATCTCAGACTAATGAATGATGAGCTCAAATATTATGTTGCCTTTGAATGAATTTCATTTTAAAGTGCTTTCTTGTTGTTTTGACCTTATACATTTATACATTTAATTTAATTTCTTACACAAGGCAATGTGTGTTAGACAGTCTCCTCATAAAGCTATCAACTATTTACAAAGTTATTTACAAAACAACTTTAACACCTTATTACATGTTTGGAAATTACAGTACTAATGTGAAAAGTTGAGATGATGTTTAGGGATAACAAAGTTAAATATTAAAAATAGCTATTTTACCAATTATCCTTTTATAAAGTAAGACATAAATGCTCACTACCACATTACTGATATCCACTCCTCATGACCTATCTGAAACTGTTGAAGTCATTCCTCAAGAAACTGAAGGTATTCAATCAAAATTACAAATGCTGCCCTCCACATTCATTAACCAGAAATAGTCTAGTGAGGTCATTAAAGGTTAAAGCCTTTTCACCATGGAAACAAGCATTTCTAACTGTCTCTCATTCTCATGCTGCTGATATGCTAATTACAGTTTGCTAATGCTAATTTGTGAAGTTGTCTGTTGCAGTGATACTTCTTCACTCAGTGTTGGCTCACATTTTTATATATATAAGTGTTATAGAATGTTATGGAATTAAGTTCTCACAGGAAAACCTGTGAGGTTTTTTGAGTGACTTTTCAATTTACATTTCATTACATTAAGAAGAAAAACAACACTGTTTTTTTTTTTGTATTATTCACACTTGAGATTCTAACATCATTCTTCTCCTTCTTCTCCTTATTGCCTTTGTTGGTGGTGGTTGTGGTATTGATTAATTTATTAATCATTTGTTAGTTACAAGTTTAAATATCGCAACCTTTAACGTGCATTCAAAATTTAAAAGTAAATATTTGAATGCCTAACATTCATGAATGTCTCCACCTACAGTATGAAGAATAAAGGATTTCTCTCTTTCTCTCCCTCTCTGCGCTATGTATAGACACAGATGTTGCAAAATAGGACTAGGATATAAAATCAGAAATAATAATGCTGACCGTATTATATGAGTCGATGAGTCAGCATTGTATCCTAATATAGTGTACTTGTTGCTAGTAATGAGAAGCATGCTCATGAGACCTTGTTTCTGTTAATGCAGCAAGCGTGTGGGCATTTGGCTGCATAACATTAATTAGAGGCTAGTCAGCTTTTGAACTTCTTTCTCCTATAAAAGGGGCACACTCTCTAACATCATATTAGCATCAACTGTGAACATCTAGAACATTTCCTACTACAAACCATTTCCTTGTTTAAAGTAATAAAAATATAAACTCAACTGGAATGCAACCTGTTCCCCCCCCCATGCTTGGTGGGTTTCCTCGGGGTACTCCGGTTTCCTTCCGCAGTCCAAAGACATGCAGATTAGGCTAATTGGCGTTCCCAAATTTCCTGTGTGATTGTGTGTGTGTGTGTGTGTGTGTGTGTGTGTGTGTGTGTGTGTGTGTGTGTGTGTGTGTAGGCACCCAGGGAATACCCCGCGTCATGCCCTAAGTTTCCTGGGGCAGGCTTCAGGCCTCCTGTGACCCTCTATTCAGAATTAAGCGGTATAGACGATGAGTGAATGTGAGAGTGAGTGAGTGAGTGAGTGAGTGAGAGTGGAATACAACACCAATGTGAAAGTCCAATGCTGTACATGTGTAAATTTATCACTTTAGATCACTGCACCATCTAGTGGATAAAAATATTTGAAATCTAATATGCATGTATCAGATACATAACTGAATAAATAGAAATCATAGATAGATCACAGTTAAATAATGTCACACATCCCATCAGAGCATGGTGCAAAGCCTGTGCTGGTACTGTGGCATGTGGTTTGTTTTCATTTATTGTTGTCTGCCTCCTGATTTTTCATCTAATTTTTCTCCCAGTCATTTCCTGATTGTGCCCATGTGTTTTTGTGTTGCAGTGAAGTCTCATCTATTAGACTTTTGTGTTTGAGTCCATATGCAGATTTAAGAAGTCAGCCAAGTTAACAAAAAGTTTAGCATAGCTGTCATTGCCTAATTATATTATTGTTATTATATTATAGCTGTCACTGCATAAATATATTATTGTTTGTCCCAAAAAAGAAATTTTGTTCATATTGTTCTTCCCCAATAAACAAACAAAAAAAAATGCATAGTCGTTAGAGAATGGTAATATATCTACTGTAAATGACAAACTAATGACAAACTGAACCAATAACCTTTTATGTTGACAGCCTTTGTCTGGATCTCTGGCAGGCTCCTGGCCGTATGCTGACATTCAGCAGACAGCACAGGCCAGAGCTCCATTTAAACAGAAGACAGAGAAGACATTTTGGCTGACAGGCTTATCATTTCCTCTTAGCCTGATTTTAAATAACAATTTAGTATTGTTAAATTCATTGCAAAATGTCCATCTAATAAGCAGAGCAGGAAACCTTTTAAAGGTTGCCTATTGTAACCTACTTTAGTTTGAATGGCATAGCTCCAAACTGTGGCAGACTTGACTCAAAGAAGCTACATGTGTGCAACCCTAGGCACAAAAATGTATATATGTATATATTTACACACGGTGACAAAATTGTTGGTACCCTTCGGTCAATGAAAGAAAAACTCACAATGGTCACATAAATAACTTTAATCTGACAAAAGTAATAATTTAAAAAAATTCTATGAATGTTAACCAATGAAAGTCAGACATTGCTTTTCAACCATGCTTCAACAGAATTATTTAAAAAAATAAACTCATGGAACAGGCCTGGACAAAAATGATGGTACCCCTAGAAAATACTGAAAATAATCTGACCAAAGGGACATGTTAATTCAAGGTGTGTCCACTAATTAGCATCACAGGTGTCTATAATCTTGTAATCAGTCAGTGGGCCTATATATAGGGCTCCAGGTAGTCACTGTGTTGTTTGGTGACATGGTATGTACCACACTCAACATGGACCAGAGGAAGCGAAGGAAAGAGTTGTCTCAGGAGATTCGAAAGAAAATTATAGACAAGCATGTTAAAGGTAAAGGCTATAAGACCATTTCCAAGCAGCTAGATGTTCCTGTGACTACAGTTGCACATATTATTCAGAAATTTAAGATCCATGGGACTGTAGCCAACCTCCCTGGACGTGGCCGCAGGAGGAAAATTGATGACAAATCAAAGAGACGTATAATCCGAATGGTAACAAAAGAGCCCAGAAAGACCTCTAAAGAGATCCCAGGTGAACTTCATGCTCAAGGAACATCAGTGTCAGATCGCACCATCCGTCGTTGTTTGAGCCAAAGTGAACTACATGGGAGACGACCAAGGAGGACACCATTGTTGAAAACAAATCATAAAAAAGCCAGACTGGAATATGCCAAACTACATGTTGACAAGCCACAAAGCTTCTGGGAGAATGTCCTATGGACAGATGAGACAAAAATGGAACTTTTTGCCAAGGCACATCTGCTCTATGTTCACAGACGGAAAAATGAAGCATATCAAGAAAAGAACACTGTCCCTACTGTGAAACATGGAGGAGGCTCTAAGAGGAAAACTCACCTTCTATGAGCCCTGACCTCAATCCTATTGAGCATCTTTGGAAGGAGCTGAAACATGCTGTCTGGAAAAGCCACCCTTCAAACCGGAAACAACTGGAGCAGCTTGCTCATGAGGAGTGGGCCAAAATACCTGCAGAGAGGTGCAGAAGTCTCATTGACAGTTACAGGAATCGTTTGATTGCAGTGATTGCCTCAAAAGGTTGTGCAACAAACTATTAAGTTAGGGGTACCATCATTTTTGTCCAGGCCTGTTCCATGAGTTCATTTTTTAAAATAATTCCGTTGAAGCATGGTTGAAAAGCAATGTCTGACTTTCATTGGTTAACATTCATAGAATTCTCATTTATTATTACTTTTGTCAGATTAAAGTTATTTCTGTGACCATTGTGAGTTTTTCTTTCATTGGCCGAAGGATACCAAAAATTTTGTCCACGTGTGTGTATATATATATATATATATATATATATATATATATATATATATATATATATATATGTATGTATACAAACATGCGCGCACACAAACACACACACACACACACACACACACACACACACACACACACACACATCTACACATCTCTATATTGCCAGGAAGATTGCTTTTCTCCATCAAGGTCATCCAAAGGTCTTGGTTGTATATGTGACCCCAGCGGAGATGAGTATAGATCGCTTTCCCTCTAAGCCATCGCTTTAGCCACCACAAGCTCATATCATGGATCAAATCCATAAAAGTTCATTCCACAATGATGCCCCCACTCCGCTACACACACAGAACACAAACAGCATTGTGTCTATAAGCAATCAAGTTTAACAAAAAGGTCTGGAGGTTTCCATGTGTTTGCCATGTTGTCACCTAAGTGACATTTGTTTTTGCTATTAGTTTTATCACTCTAATATCAGCTACGAATTATGTAGGTATTAGTCGTAATAATAGTAGTTACAGTATGAGTGTGAGAAATTTTAATCCTCTGGAGACGTTTCTCAGTCTGAACATTATTTAATTTTTTTGTTAGTTTGTTTATTTATTTACTATATTTTGGGGGGGGGGGAGGGGTCACTACGGTATATTTTTGTAAGTCGACCTGGATAAGAGTGTCTGTCAAATGCCTAAATGTACATTTCTGGCCCTATGAAGTAGCCTAAGAAATCATATATCTAAGCCTACTTGATGCATACCTATGGAGGAACACAAAGGCCATGATGTACTAAAAAAAAAAAAAAAAAAAAAGACAAATGCCAGATGTGTTATCAACAGTGGCAGTGAAGACTAAAAAGTTTTAATTTCCCCATATGTGTGGAAATTTTTGCCACTTTATTCTGTATTCAGTGTCGCGGGACTTTTGCGACACTATGTATATTAATTTTAATATTATATAGTATATCTTAAGATTTAATATAGGAAGTTAATTACAGGCCTGCAGGAATTAAAAGCATGCATCTTTTTTAAAAACAATTTTAAATGTAGAACATTTCTGTTTCTTGAACATCTCCAGGTAGGAGAGAAAGTGTTTGGTTGAAATGGTAATCTGGATTATGTTATTACAGTATGAATGTGATCTCATGGAAAAAGTTTCCTAATTTAAAGGTATCAGTGTAATGTGGTTTGACCTCACCTATGGGCCAAAACATTTTGTAATTGTGAATTGTTTCAAATTTGAAAAAAATGTAGTTTACTTGTACATAATAATAATAATAATAATAATAATAAATCTTCTTGTATTGCTTTTTGGGTTAATAGTAAAATAATATTTGCGTCAATGGGCTCACCACAAGATTATGATATGTTTTTGGGTAGTGTGACCTTCCAATATTATGTATAGTGTGATTTCTCAAGAATGAGTGTTGAGTTTTTATACGATTTATGTGTACTTATTATTGTAACCAATAGATAAAATAATTATATTTTGGAATTTATCAAAATGTCAAATGTTTTTTTTTTTTTTTTTTTACAATATCTCCCTTCCTGGTTTATGTAAATTCTAAACGTTTTTCATGCATATGCAAAAAGGCTCAGAGGCACACCTGTGTACAATGTTGTCACTAAGTTATACTTCTTACAGAAGATTTAAAAATAATCAAATTAGGTTTTTTTTTTGTTTTTTTTTTTAGAGGGTTTCTTAATATGGCCACTTGGTGTCACTAGTATACAATTGATGAATTCCAATTGAGCCTTAGAAAACCATAAGAATTTATGGTGTAATATTGTTGTAATACTGTACTTCTGATCAGTAACTCAATAACCTACAGCCTTAACCGTTTTGACCACCACTGCCTCAGTAGATAAAGTATAAACATAGTATTTGTGTACTAAAATCATATAGGCCTGATATATAGGAGGTGTTTTAATGAAGCCAGGACTTTTAAATGGGCAGAATAACATAACACACTTTTATTTATTGAAAATGACCTTTATTTCTCTTTATAATCACCTGCTAGACTAGTGCACTTATCCCAGTGTTTTGACCACTGCTTGGATACCATCAAGGTAAAAAGCTTTCTCAGTATGTCGGAGCCATGATTGGACTGCCTGCTTAACGTCTCAAATTTTGGCCTGCCCGGAACTCTAATGATGGCACAAACATGTGTAAAAGTTTGGAACGAGGTCAGGACTGTATGGTGAAATATGGCAAAGGGGATACAATTCAAATGTTTTTCTGTGACTAAGAGTTCTATCAACATACTGTGTTTTAAGACTTCTGTAAATGTCAATACGTTTTACATCTTCATTTATAAGAAATTTAATCACAAGTCCCGGTTGACTTACATGCTCTCGCATTTTAATAAGATGGATAATACTCATAAATACATAGAATAGAGTAAAGATATTATAATTTGTGGCAGCACGGTGGCTTAGTTGTTAGCACTGTCGCCTTGCATCTGCAGGGTCCGTGTTTACTTCCATCCTCTGGGTCTGTTTACATGGAGTCTGCATGTTCCCCCTGTGCTTAGTGGATTTCCTTCAAGTACTCCTGTTTCCTCCCACAGTCCAAAGACAAAGCCGCTGATTCGGCTAATTGGCATTCCCAAATTGCCTGTAGTGTGTGAATTTTGACCAGAAGTCCTGCCATGGTTGTAAAATGGGAATACATACAATGGTAATCACCATTGGCTTCCATCGTCCCTAGTTGGACTACAGATGTTCCTAAATGGATGGATGGATTATAATTTGTACAGGACATGTAAAGATAAAAGCTCAAATTACCAGCACAATGTCTAAAAACTGTCTGTCTGTATGCTCTTTGTTTCTTTCTTTCTTTTTGTCTTTTCTATTTTTTATACAGATAACCCAGTCCTAACCAGCAAAGTTTTAGTCACAATTCATGTGTTAGATGTTAATGAGTTTCCTCCAGAGTTGGCTATACCTTATGAGACCTATGTGTGTGAAGGTACAAAAGTGGGACAGGTGAGTGTGTAGCAACACACACAGACACACACACACACTGCATTGCCAAAGAAGTCACCACCTAGATTTAACTAAGTTAATCCTTAAGTGCCTTCCATTGGATAATTACTGCACAGTGATTAATATGCTTTAGCTGGCAACAAATTATTTAACCCTAACTGATGCAGTGAGTAGCTTCTCCTTTCTTTTTTTCAAAAGCCATATCCTGTGGTCATGGCAACGATGTTACTCTATTTCAGAAGGGGCTAATTATGCCCTGCATCAAATAAGGAGATTGCTGAAACTATTAAAATGAACTGTAAAAACATTATTAAAACCTGTAAGCCATCATCCTCAAGAAAGAAATGTGGCTGGAAAAACAAAAAACAACAAAAAATAAATAAAATTAATTAATTAAATAAAATAAAAACAGAAAAACTCACAGCTTTGTTTAATAGTTAAAGTAAGAGCAAGTCCATACACACAATGCAATGGGAATGGGAATTGGGAGTAAACAGCTGTGTAGCCTTAAGATCACCACTTGTCATTGAAGCTAATCGGACAAAAAAAAAAAAAAAGCTTCAATATGCTAAGGAGCATAAAGAATGGACTGTGAAACATTCAACAGTACATGTGTACAAAGACCAAAAATGAACTTTGCAGCAGAGGGAAGGTTAATTTAGAGTTAACATCTTCAGAAATTACCAATTAACATCACCTCAGATTATGAAGGCTTTACAGAGCAAGACAAAGTAGCACACACATCTTAATATCAACTGCTCAAACTGCTTATTGAATATTTTGGATATCTTCAGCACTGTTTAAAAAAGTAAAATGAAATAAAAATCAGTAAAGACCATGGAGATATATTTATATATATATTTTTAAAGCTGTTCATATGCTTGTTTGTGTTTGTGTGTGTGTGTGTGTGTGTGTGTGTGTGTGTGTGTGTGTGTGTGTGTGTGTGTGTGTGTGTGTGTGTGTGTGTTGTGAGAACCATTGTGGACTAATAGGCCATTTAAAATTATTTATGACACATATTACACGCCACTGCATTCATTAAAATTTCAGGGCTATTGTAGCCACATGTGTGTGTGTGTGTGTGTGTGTGTGTGTGTTGTGTGTGTGTGTGTGTGTCACATACTTGAAGAGCTTCATGCCAGGTATTATTGTAAATTCGTTAAAGTTTCACTCACTTTTTCAGACAAAGATTTTTTTTTCAAATATGGCTTTGAAAAACAAAGGCAATGGTGGCTCAAATGATTAAACCTACAATTTACTGGGTTTCTAAGTATAAGATCAGAGGTTTGAGCACCAACACCAGCAAGTTGCCATTGTCGAGCTCTTGGGCTACCCTATCTGTCTCCTGGCTGACCCCAGCTGCCTAAGTAGGATACTGTATGTAACAAAAACCACTTCACTGTGATGTAAGGTGCATGTGACAAATAACTGAATCTTTTTTTTTTTTTTTGCATAATTTGTCCTTTACCTAGATTTAGAACTTAGCTGAAGATTTGATCACATTTAAGGTCAAGTTTATAAATAAAAATCGTAAAGGGTTTACCAATTTCCTAGTGGCACAGTATGACTTTTGGCTGCTATAACATCGTATATCTTTATCTTGTGTAATTGTTACTACAATTAAACAAAAAAGAAAAAAACTTCTTAAAAATGTCTTCAAAACATTTTATGCAATTCTGTTATGAAAATTTATGGTGCTGTTTCATTTTAAGTCCAAAATAACTTGCTAGAAGACTTTTTGACAGAATTTAGATAATACCCGACAATAAATATTTTCTGAGAAATGAATATCAACACAGTGGCTGATCTATGTTCATCAAACTCTTCTTTATCCATAGGTGATTCAGATCTTCAGTGCAAAAGATGAGGATATTCCTATGAGAGAGCACAGTTTCTCATTCAGATCACCACAGGAAGAGATCAAGATCAAGAACTTCACCATCAAAGATTTTGGAAGTAAGTTTTTTTTTTTTACGCACAATCAATGCTGATTCTATCCTACTGATTTATCTATTGATATCCCTATTAAACCCAGTATGTTTATGAATACATGTTAGTAACCCAGTTTTATAAATTGATAGTTTTCCATGTTCTCAACAAACAACAAAATAATGTTCATGTGTTCTTAATTAAAATAGTGATATTGAAAGGTGATTTTGCATGTGTAAATAATATCTATGCCAAGAAACCAGCTTGATACCAGTTGAGTCTGCTGTCTTGTAAACATAGCCGCTTATATTTTCTTGATTAGACCTCTGTCAAACCCAGGAGTCAATAGTTCCCTAACACCAAGGTCATCTCAATTATGTAGCAACCTGCTAGCTGTTACAGTTATAGTTGTTCATTCCAACAGGTGTTGAGGTAGAAATAGTCACAGTAATTGATTCTGTGATTCAGCTGCACAGAATAAAAGAAAAATCAACTAAGCACAGATTGGCTTTTTATTTATTTATTATTTTTAAAGCTTGAATGGACAACCTAATCAAAATTGCAGTTAGTTGGTATGTTAACAGTAACTAAACATTGATTTCATTGTGCAATAACACCATCCCTCTGACTGACAAAAAATCTAGCACTATATACAATACATTATATGTATTAACAGTAGAAAAACATGTATCATATTTTAGGAGAATAAAATGATTGATCAACTGAATGATTTTAGTAGTTATAACCAGAGGTGGAAAGTAACGGACTACATTCACTCGCATTATTGTAATTGTGTAACTGTAATTAATCATCTTTGTGTACATCTACTTTTTAAAGTAGTTTTTAAAATCTGTAATTTTACTTTTACTTAAATATGTTTTGTTTGAAGTATTGTACTTCGCTACATTTTAAATCATATTCGCTACTGAGTAAAAAAAAATAATGAAAATGAAAAATAATAAAAAATATTATGCTTTGTATAAATGCTTTGTTGTGCTCGCGTGTGTGTATTGTGTCCTGGTCGTGCGCCGCTCCAGACTCCACTCCAGGTTTTCTCTCTCTTTACATCGGCATCTACCTGACTTTCCACACAATCTCTGCCACCCTGAGAGTGATGTCATCAATCAACGCTACCAAATATATACTGGAAGAGAGACGCGAGAAAGAGGAGGCGTGTAGGCAAAGTGTTTGTTGTGTTGGAGAGAGGTTATTTTTGGCTTGTGATTTTTGGAGTTTTGATATTTGATTGGGTATTCTGATTTTGACGTTTTGCCTTCCATTGACCTTGATTATTGCTTTGCCCCTTTGGTTTAGTCGCTTGGCTTTTTGTATATATTTGTAGATAATTTCACTGTACGTTTGTGCACTCACCAGTAGTAGGGGTGTGATCGCCATTTATTTTGGGAAGAGGGAATTTATTCACTGTTTTTTTTATTTAGGGAGTCAGGGAAAGTACCTCTATTTTTACTTGTGTTTTGTCTTTTTTTGCAGGTAATCTAGCTACTAAAATACAGATACCCATTTTGTTTATTATTTATTACCCTGAAGCTGATCCTGGTGATGTGTGCATGCGCGCGTGTATTTTTGTGAAGCAATAGAAACCTCACTATTTCATCAGCTAACGACTGGGTCTAGTTCTTTCTGCCATATACCACCATTTCCATACAGTTTAAAATAGAACCCTTTTGCTGTACAGCCCAACCCTAAACTGTGATGTAACACCATATTTAAGCGACCACTTTGGTTTTCAAGCATAAGAAAGCTAACAGATTTATTATGCAAAGGTGTTCTTTCAATTAAAAACAACTCGTTTGTGACCCATATCCGCTTGTCTTTTTTTAACTACATTAGACTCCCCTATCCCACCCCCGCTGTTAAAAAAAGTTACTCTGTAATTTTACTTTGAGTAAATGTTTTGAGCTACTTTTTACTTTTACTTGAGTAGATATTTATAATGATAACTTTGCTTGTACTTCAGTAAAATTTTACTTCAGTAACAGTACTTTTACTTTTTACGAAATTTTAGTACTTTTTCCACCTCTGCTTATAACCACTTTAATCTAGAATGGTTATTGCTTCTATCTTATTATTGGCAATGTAGATGTGCTTTTGACAGTTTATCCCCCATTAATTTAGATGATAATACTGCTCAGCCTTCGAAGTTGGTAGGTCTTTGAAAGGGATTTTTTTTTTATTCTGGAACACTAGGCTCGATTTGACATGCCTTTATAACACTTCAAATGGGTTTGAAGCTTGTTCATGAATCCAATTTTTACTCAATTCTTTATTAAATTGCTTCTCTAAAACTGTTGTTCAAAAATAATTTGTTCCACTATCTGATTTATGAATATTTTTTGTACCCAGACAACACTGCAGGCATTGTAACCCTGCGTGGTGGCTTTCGGCGGCATGTTCAGGAGCTCTACCACCTTCCAGTAGTCATTAAGGACAGTGGTTACCCAGTACAGAGCAGCACCAGCACCCTGACCATCCGTGTGTGTGGCTGTGATTCTGATGGATCCCTGCTGACCTGCAATGCAGAAGCCATATTCCTCCCTGTGGGTCTCAGCACTGGAGCACTTATAGCTATTCTGCTTTGTATTGTAATACTGCTAGGTAAGCTGACTGCTGACTGCTTTTTTGTGTAAAAAACGCAAAAACAAAACTCATAACTAAACATTCGTGGCAAGGATCGTAGTTTTCTATAGCCTCCTTAGGAAGTTGGTATGGCTGCCGTTTAATTCTTAAGAACAATTTAAGGAAAAAAATAGACTTTTCTATCATATTCACCTTAAGGTTGCCTTAGGACCTTCCTACAGCCTACATATGTCAATCTTACAAAAAATCTTGTCTTAAGGTTGTTGTATGGCACACATATGTGCAACTTACAGCACTGTCAAGTAGTTGGTAGGATATTTCCTCTCTGTCTGAACATTTTGTCATGGTATATAAAGTGGCTGCTATCCACTAAATCATCACACACAAGGTAAGACTACATGGCTTACCTCAGTGGTATCCAGAAATGGTAAAGAAATGAGCTGTTATCTCTTGAAAGCTCTCAGTAAAAAATGAGGAATTGTTCGACACACATGCAGCTTGTATATACCTTTAACGGCTCCCGAAGAATTTTTTCCTGACCAAAAAATCACTTTTCAACTGATGCCTTCAATGCTTTAAAATTTTAATGTCATCTTCTCAAAGTGAGGACAGTCAACTTCACAAACATCAAATGGCCACCATGAAAAAACTATAAACATGAAAATAAATAATATTACAATCAAAACTACAGATTGTGAAGTGAATGCGCAATGACACAGTTCAATTAGTCTCATAACTTATTGAAACTCAATACATCTCAATACAAACTTTACCATACGTTACAAAGGCATTATAATCAAAATATAAACAAACATATCATGTGCCTTCCATTCAGGAGACATTAAGAGATATATTTTAAACAACACTTTTCTTCATCTTGCACTCTCAACACACTTGCAACCTCATGTCTTTTCTGTGTACACACAGCTAATAAAAACCACATGACTGGTCAGTGTAGTGCTACTCATTTTCTCCTGTAGGTGGCACAATTTCCATATTATCATATAAGTCAAATGAATGATTTCAAATACGAAGTTAAATATTATACACCATTTATAACAAACAAAAAAAGGTACAGTGGAACCTTGGATTGCGAGTAACGTGGTTTACGAGCAAAGATTTTAAATAAATTTTTAATTGGAAAGACCGAGCGAAAGTATTGGTTTACGAGTGCTGTAAACTCACTGCTCACGCAAGTGTCATTAGACAGATTTCTTTTTTCCCCCGATAAAACAGTGTTTCCGTTGTGTGTGTGTGTTTCTTGTGAAAGTTAAAAAGCGAGGTGGGGGGAAGGAGGAGGAGTTTTACTGTGTAAGACGAGGTTCTGGGTTCGATTCCCAGCCAGGCTCAATTCCCGTCTCTGTGTGCATGGAGTTTGCATGTTCTCCCTGTGCTTGGTGGGTTTCCTCCCACAGTCCAAAGACCTTCAGATTAGGCTAATTGGCGTTCCCAAAATTGCCTGTAGTGTGTGTGAGTACATATGTCTGTGCCCTGCGATGGATTGGCACTCTGTCCAGGGTGTACCCTGCCTTGTGCCCTAAGCCTCCTGGGATTGGCTCCAGGTCCCTGCAACCCTGAATACAGGATAAAGTGGTATAGACTATAAGTGAGTGAGTGAGTGAAATAGCTCTTAAAATTTTACAAATATTGAAAGATTTAAATACTCTGAAAAGGTTTTGTTTCTGCATGGTGGCTTGCACTGTCACCTTGCACCGCCAGGGCCTGGGTTTGGTTCTGTTTCCTTTGGGTACTCTGTTTTCTTCCACAGTCCAAAGGCATGCAGGTTATGCTAATTGGCTTTCCCAAATTGCCCATAGTGTGTGAATGAGCATGTGAGTGTGTGTGCCCTGTGATGGATTGGCACCCTGTCCAAGGTGTACCCCGCCTTGTGCCCCAAGTAATAGACTTTTCTATGGTAAAAAGGCCTTCCGGCCTTTCGTGACCCTGTATACAGGATGAAGTGGTATAGACAAAGAGTGAGTGAGTGAATTTAAAATGGGGAACACATTTTATAGATTAATTGAATATAAAGTAAAATGTTTAAACACTTTTTTTTATTAGGGCTGTCAATATAAACTTATTACGCATGTGATTAATCTAGAAATTTTAACATGTTTCTATTTTTTTTTTTTGCTGCAAATAAATCAAATGACCAAGTTTGACCCTAATGACTTCCCATAATCACAGCTGGGTTACCTGGCTGTGTGTGTGTGGTAATCATTATCACCAGGTGTGCTGAATGGTTGGTTTCATTCTAAAAATCTTCTAGATGGAAGTTTAGATGAAAACAAAGTTGAGTGCTTGGGCTACCTTTAAGGGGAACTAATTTTACAAGAATACATTAGACATAAAACATGTTCTGGTCTATCAGGCGACTAAGATTGTTAATTTTGGATCTGAGTTCGAGCCCCACCGTGGGTTGGTTGCCACACCCCACACTACCCAGTCACTGCATGCATTGCTGGTCCCATTTAAGAGTTTTTAATTTAACATTTGTTAAATGTTCATGTTTGTAAGCTGTTTACTCTAACCAGTTATTCTTGCATTTTTTTATTCCAAAACTACAAGTAAATCTAAGTATTCTAAAATTGTGATTAATTATGATTAATAACAGACTATGACTGATTAACTAGATAAACTTTTTAATCGATTAACGGCACTAGTTTTAAATTTAATTTACAGCTTACAGCAGAAGGAAAATAAAAAATCCAGTTTTTCAGAATATTAGATATTATTATCTAATATTAGATCTCTGGAGATCAGTCAAAAACTATTTACCATACAGGAACTTTAAAATAATAATAATAATAGTAATCATTTTGCACTTAATACGTGGTTGCATCAACAATTCATGGCATGAAGGTAATTAGTCTGTTCAACTCTTGAAAATAGCCCATAAATTCTCCATGGGTTTCGTGTCAGGCAAGTTGTCATCTTGTCATCTTCATAAAGCTTGTTAGAAGATGGAAGTTAAAAGTGCTGTAAAATCTGTTGGTAGATGCATGCATTGCCTTTTAACTTGGACCACTGAGCAACGGTCCAGTTCTTTTTCTCCTCATCCCAGATGAGATGCTCCTGATGTTGTCTCTGGTTCAGTAGTGGTTAGATACTAGGTGTGGAACAGTTTAGCCCATTTCCTGAAGACATCTTTGCCTGGAGGCTCTTGATGCACTGAGTCTACCCTCACTCCTCAACGAATGACACCTGTGTTCGACTGCTATACATGGATTCAATAATATCATCCCCCAACACCTTATCGGGAAGTTGAGCCTGTTGGGCTGGAACACCTCCCTCTGTAACTGTATCCTGGACTTTTTGACTGGAAGACCTCAGTCAGTGCGGATTGGGAACTGCAAATTCAGCACCACCACACTGGGGAGTACTGGGGCACCCCAGGGCTGTGTGCTCCGTCCTCTGCTGTTCACACTGCTGACTCACGACTGTGTAGCGACACACACATCCAGCCACATCAAGTTTGCTGATGACACGACCGTGGTGGGTCAGCGACGAGTCAGCATATAGAGAGGAAGTGCAGAGGCTAACAGACTGGTGTTAAGACATCAACCTGTCTCTGAACGTTGCTAAGACGAAAGAGATGGTTGTTGACTTCAGGAGGACATGGAGCGACCATTCTCCGCTGAACATCAACAGCTCCTCTGTGGAGATCGACCTAGAGGAGAATCTCACCTGGTCCCTCAACACCAGCTTCTTGCTCAAGAAAGACCAACAACATATTTTCTTCTTGAGAAGGATGAGGAAAGCCCAGCTTCCACCACTGATCCTTACCCCTTTCTATAGAAGGCCTATTAAGAGGATCCTGAGCAGCTGTTTCACCATCTGGTTTGGGAATTGTGCCATTACGGACTGCAAGACTCTACATCAGGGGTCATCAGAGTCTTTCTCCCCTCTATCGAAGACATCTATACCACATGCTGATCGGACACACCTCTCACGTTCTCTCTTTTAAAAAAAAAAAATCAGTCAGTTTTAACTTTTTTCTTCACGGGGGGGGGAGGGGGGGGGAGCATTGTTGCAGTACACTAACTAAAAAACAGTCACTGTCCTTAGACACAAAATGAAAAAAATGCTTTACACGGACACACATGTGGTCACAATGTTCTAGTAAACAGTACACGCACGCATGGATGTTGACTATACAAGTGATACACGTTCACTGTGATTGAGCATGGGAGAAGATTACTAACAATCCCGCAGCACAAGAGAGAAGAATTATTGTGAACTATTGGCACATCACGCTCGGAAGACAAAGCATATGCGTATTACTTATATATTTACACACTTGGACAAAATTGTTGGTACCCTTCGGTCAATGAAAGAAAAACCCACAATGGTCACATAAATAACTTTAATCTGACAAAAGTAATAATTAAAAAAAATTCTATGAATGTTAACCAATGAAAGTAGGACATTGCTTTTCATCCATGCTTCAACAGAATTATTAAAAAAATAAACTCATGGACCAGGCCTGGACAAAAATGATGGTACCCCTAGAAAATACTGAAAATAATGTGACCAAAGGGACATGTTAATTCACGGTGTGTCCACTAATTAGCATCACAGGTGTCTACAATCTTGTAATCAGTCAGTGGGCCTAAATATAGGGCTCCAGGTAGTCACTGTGTTGTTTGATGACATGGTATGTACCACACTCAACATGGACCAGAGGAAGCGAAGGAAAGAGTTGTCTCAGGAGATTCGAAAGAAAATTATAGACACGCATGTTAAAGGTAAAGGCTGTAAGACCATTTCCAAGCAGCTAGATGTTCCTGTGACTACAGTTGCACATATTATTCAGAAATTTAAGATCCATGGGATTGTAGCCAACCTCCCTGGACGTGGCCGCAGGAGGAAAATTGATGACAAATCAAAGAGACGGATAATCCGAATGGTAACAAAAGATCCCAGAAAGTCTTCTAAAGAGATCCAAGGTGAACTTCATGCTCAAGGAACATCAGTGTCAGATCGCACCATCCGTCGTTGTTTGAGCCAAAGTGGACTACATGGGAGACGACCAAGGAGGACACCATTGTTGAAAACAAATCATAAAATAGCCAGGCTGGAATATGCCAAACTACATGTTGACAAGCCACAAAGCTGTCCTATGGACAGATGAGACAAAAATTGAACTTTTTGTCAAGGCACATCAGCTCTATGTTCACAGATGGAAAAATGAAACATATCAAGAAAAGAACACTGTCCTTACTATGAAACATAGAGGAGGCTCTGTTATGTTCTGGGGCTGCTTTGCTGCATCTGGCACAGGGTGTCTTGAATCTGTGCAGGGTACAATGAAATCTCAAGACTATTAAGGGATTCTAGAGAGAAATGTGCTGGCCAGTGTCAGAAAGCTGGGTCTCAGTCGCAGGTCATGGGTCTTGCAACAGGACAATGACCCAAAACACACAGCTAAAAACACCTAAGAATGGCTAAGAGGAAAACATTGGACTATTCTAAAGTGGCCTTCTATGAGCCCTGACCTCAATCCTATTGAGCATCTTTAGAAGGAGCTGAAACATGCTGTCTGGAAAAGGCAGCCCTTCAAACCGGAAACAACTGGAGCAGCTTGCTCATGAGGAGTGGGTCAAAATACCTGCAGAGTGGTGCAGAAGTCTCATTGACAGGTGCAGGAATCGTTTGATTGCAGTGATTGCCTCAAAAGGTTGTGCAACAAACTATTAAGTTAGGGGTACCATCATTTTTGTCCAAGCCTGTTCCATGAACTTCAATGAGTTAATTTTTTTTCATAATTCCGTTGAAGCATGGTTGAAAAGCAATGTCTGACTTTCATTGGTTAACATTAATAGAATTTTTTTCAAATTATTACTTTTGTCAGATTAAAGTTATTTCTGTGACCATTGTGAGTTTTTCTTTCATTGACCGAAGGGTACCAACAATTTTGTCCACGTGTGTATATACATGTATATACATGTATATCCTGTCCCAACCTGGAGCCCTTACCCTGATGTACAAGGTTTAAAGAATGAGTGAGAGATTTTACCAAACACACAAATAAACAAACAAAATTATGGAAAAATCCATATAAAATTATTTATTTGATTAATTTGTGAAATAAACCCTGTATTGAGTGGGTCTGTAATTTCCAGCAATTCTTTTTTTCTGACTACAAAATGCCAATGAAATCTCCCTGCCTTAGTGTAATAAGATCTAATTAATGGACAAAAAACTGTTTTTTTTTTTTTTATTTGACTGAGACATTGTAAAGGTGAACTTTTATATTCTCTAATCATATTTATAAATGCCTTCAACCAGTTTTTTATCTTGTAAATAGCTTCTAGATATTGTCAGTGGTAAAAACATCTCTAGCATAACACTGCCATGATGCCCAATTAGTCTTTTGTTAATTTCTTTTGATACATTTTCTATAATAGGTATCCAATATATCACTATGCCTAGCAAATTGGGTGATTTAGCAGGTTAAAAATTATGCCCATTTCACTATTTCACTATACACTTGTGGCCAAAGGTCTGTGGATACCTGAATTTTACATCCAAATGTAGAACTTACCAAAGCTCATGCCATCAAGTTGGATCCACAAATTATACTACTAATAACAACATGAATAAAAAATACCGTCTTAAAATTTTCTTCACTTTGCTTACATTTAAAGGTATCTAGAAATAGTGAATATTTTATTTCATATTCATATTTGAACATTGAGCATTTAAAAGCATGGTGACTGATTTGAGGTCAGGCCTTGTTCATGCTTCCAACCATATTAAGTCAGAAATGTTTTCTCACAAAACATAAGCATTGGGATAAAAATAAGTGTATAAACAATGTCTTGTTTATACAGGCTTCTTTATAAGAATTCAATAAGTTTGTTCTACACAGATTTGCAAATGTAGTTACTATCATTTAAACTTTATGGGCTTAGTTACATTTAATATCTGTTGGGTTTGTTTAGAGGCATAAGCAAATTTGCTAGCATTACTGACTTTTTAACATGTATTTAAGCCAAAAAGTAAAAGATGTTAATGTCAGCGACTAGAAGCCACTGTTGACTTGCAACCACCTCCTTTTTTATCTTTATTTTTTGTCATATTCTTTATAAATTATGAAGGTTTTTTATTATTATTTTGAAGAAATAATGTAGTATGTACACTGGTACAATGCAGAAAAGTTAGAAGTTTGAAGAGTCACTTGCCCAGCAGTATGAGTCAAAGAGGCTCAGGCATCTGACACCAGCATCCGACTACACTTGTTCACTTGGCTGTCACTCTCATATCGGCTTGTTCAGCCACGTAACACTGCCCCAGAATCACCATCAAGAGTGCAACTTTATAGTCTTCAAATGCCTACTACTGTCCAGCCAAATCCCCTTCTTTTCTTAAACCACAGGCCATATTATCATAAATTGAGTGCATAATAAGATAATGTTATATTGCTCACAAACTCACAAGCCTAGTAGTGGGAAGATGAACACTGTATCATTCTTGAACATTGCTCCAGATTCCAGTGCATTGTTGATAAGAGAAGACCAGCACAGATGTCATGATGTTGGGACACTAAAAAGTCCAGCCTCCTTCCATGCATGTAAGAATGAGACAGACCCCTAAGGCTCTTTTAGTTACACTATATTCTTGTAATAGCCAGAAGCACTCACTGAATAAATACAAATGAACATGAGAAGAGAAGGAATATGCAGGGAGCGACATTGTGGGTGATCCCAATTATAGGTGCTCTATTTGTCAGCTTGACCCACTTTCAATTCTGCAGCAGCATCCATGAAAGTCCCAGTTAAAACTCTTTCTTGGTAGTACAATCAATTGCTCTTCTGCATAGCTGGGGTCAAGTACACATAAAATAACCGTGAAAAACAGGTCTCAAATGACAGGGCATAAACAACTGGGTTATTTTATTGGTCCTACTGGTGTCTTTTTTTTTTTTCCCCACAAGTGTAATATTCTTTAAAATATTCTGTAAAAGTCTTTATTTTATGAAATTTTAGAACATTCTTTTTCATTCTAAGGATGCATTCTACACTTCAGAACTCCTTGTGTTGTCCCTCACATTACAGAAAAAAATGAGGGTAACAAAAAACATCAGACTACACATACACAAAGAAAATTGCACTGCATTTATTCATAGATAACTTGCCTATTTAAAATTACCACGTTGTAGCTACAGAGCACCATTTATTCTTTAACAGCTGACTACAATTTTAGTCAGAGGGCTGACTAAAGATTTACATCTACTTGCAGGATGAAAATTGATGCCAGTTTAACTAAGAAGAGAAGAAAAAATTATTACCATTAAATAAAAAATCAAAGCTTCCTTGATTTTAGAGATCAAAGTCATTCTCTGTCATTGATCTTTTCCTTTATAGCCACTGATTGTGACCTTAAATATTATATTTCATATAATTGTTTTTAATATTTGTGTTTATGTGCTTTTGTCTCCTTGCAGTGATTGTAGTGCTCTACATGGGAGTCCGACGACAGAAGAAAAAGGAAACACTTATGACCTCCAAAGAAGATATCAGAGATAACGTTATCCACTATGATGATGAAGGCGGAGGCGAGGAAGACACACATGCCTTTGACATAAGCACTCTCCGGAACCCTAAAGTCATCAAGGACAAACTTTATCGGAGGGATGTTAAACCAGAGGCTGCCTCTGTTCCTCAGCCATTAGCAGCCTCACAGGACAGCGAAGACCTTCAGAAGTTCATCATTCAGAGACTGCAAGCACATGACAGCGATAGCTCTGCACCACCCTATGACTCACTTGCTACCTATGCTTATGAAGGTGAGGGATCCGTGGCTGAAAGCCTGAGCTCCATTGAATCATTAAATGGTGAAACAGAAGAGTATTATAATTATCTGAATGAGTGGGGGCCTCATTTTAAAACCCTTGCAGGGAATCTTTGGGGACCATGCACAAAGCCAGACTGACATTTACTCCACAAGCACCACAGAAAACAAACATTGATGATAAGCAGCAATGCAAGATGTTTATTTATTTACTTTAGTATCTTATATTCTTTTTTTTATTATATTGTTTCTAGTTTAAATGTTTTTTTCATCCTTGAGGTAATGTTTTAAGCTCTGGTTTGTCTCCATTCTCGATGCAGTTGACAAAAAAAATAAAAAGAGTATTATTTTTGCTTATATTTATGTATTTTTAGTATTTTTCTTTTTTTGCTTGAGGAAAAACACAACTTAAAAGGGAATGAAAACATCCTTAAAAAGTGCCTCAGTAGATTTTCTTTTCCTTTGTTTTACCTCTGATTTTCATGCTCACACAAAACTACCCCTACACACTACTTCCCACACAAATGCCTTTCAGAAAAACTAGTCCATGCTAAAGATGGCAAGTGCTGTAGCTCCTCATGAATAATGTTGAGACCAGATTCACTAAGTATTACAGAAAGCAAATAAAAACATGGCCCAAGTTTGGCCAAAGCTCATTTAACTGATATTTATTATTATTTATTTATTTGTCTAATATTTGTTTTCCTTTTACGATTTGTTGATGTATTTATCTCTATTTATCACAATGTCTTTTTTTTCCTTTCATGAATACACCTAGTGATTTTTGTAATTATATGCTCCTCAAATTAACCAGTATGGTAAATTGATATGAGCAAACTGTAAAGACTTGTATATAATGGTAATTAAAAATAAGTTTAGGGCTAAACATGAGCAACTATAATGAGTCATGTAAAAAATTTTTTTTAATAAACACCACTTACCAAAGCTTTTTTTTTTTAACATGTGTGAGTTCATGTAGTGTGGAACAGCTAATCAATTTATTACCATCAGAGTCATCAGTGTGGAATTTATGTGCATGCTTTTACTATCTATATTTCCTATGGGTTTTCTGGTTTCCTTACAGTTCCCAAAAACATGCTAGGAGGTAGATTGGTTAAGGTATTTTTCCCTAAGCTGTGTGTGAGTGTGTGAATGTGTGTGCACAGTGCCGTCACTACAGGTTCTGCCTTTTCAATTTGGTAAGAGAAGTTATATAGAATCCAATTAGGCATATTCCTTTACATTAAATTAAATGGATGTGGCATGGCTTGTTCATATCTGGACTTTGCATTAGAAACCACTCAGACTTCATAACTAAATTGTCCCATAAACAAAAAACAAAAAATTTAAAGAGAGACTACTTAAAATAATGTTATCTGCAAGATACACACACTGTCTCAACTGCAGGAAAAGAATTGCGCTGTCCCACTTCTCTTTTTTGCTATTGTTACAGCTCTACCTTTACAGTTTTTAGCACTGACTGTCTATTGATGTACCATGGCAGTAAATTTAAAGAATGACAGTCTGACAAATTGATTACAGTAATTACTGCCTTTTGCTATAAAATGTGACAGTGGTTCAAAGACATTGTGATTTTGCTTTAGGCTGTTTCTCAGGCAGTTTTAGCATTAAACAGCCTTCATTAATCTAGCAAAAACTATACACTCTTGTAAGGTAACTTCAAAATAGAACAAAATGTTTTAATATGATTTCATTACTAAGAGGAAATTTTGTAAAATGTTTCTCTTTTATAAGGATTATAAGGTTGTTTTTCAAATCATTGACTATTTTGATTATGCTATTTTGATGAGGCTGTGGCCATTGTAACCTAAGATTCCAGTAGTCAAACTTTATGTGGTCTTTTTATACTGTCCTACTCACCATGGTTGCAAAAAGTTCAATATAGTTATGTAAATTATAATAACAGTCCTGTCAGCTATACTCTAACTCATCATTCTGGTCATTGGAAATCATTTATTTGTTTCACCATTCTGTTGTTTGTGAAAATCCCAAGAACTCATCAGTTTCTGAAATCATCAGTTTCTGAAATCATCAGTTTAAACTGAATTAATTCAGTATGGGTCACTGAGATCACATTCCCACATTTTTGGTGTGAACATAAACTGGAGCCCTTGAACTGTATCTGCATTATTCTATGCACTGCTCTGCTGTTACACGCTTGCTGTGGAAAATTGCATAAATGATCAATCCTAATTGGGAAAAGTGGTCAGTAAGTGTTAACATTTTAATTAATAATCACCTTCAGCTTTATTGCTGTTACAGGATCTATTGTTCTCCTTCATGATATCAGTCCAGTCAAGACTTTACTTCTTACTATGCTAAATACCTGATTTTATTCTGATTTTCACATAGTTTATTAAAATGTTATTTGAGTTATTAATTAATAGAGATTTAATCTTGCATCCACTTAATGGCAACTATTTTATTTGGTAAGGTAACCTTGCAATGGAAGGTTATAAGTGTTCTATAACAGTTCATATCTTTTTCACCAATCTTATGAAATGAGTAAAGCAGTTGTACAAAGATTCAAACATTATTTAACATGAGATATCCAGACATCTAGGAACGTATGTAATCCAACTAGGGACCATAGGGGTCTTTGTGTTTATTCCTATTTTGTACAACAGTGGTAGGACCTCTGGTCAACATTCACACACAATATGGACAATTCTGAAAAAAACAATTAACGTAATCTGCATGTTTTTGTACTGTGGAAGGAAACCCACCAAGCTCGTACGGTATATTTGCATATATTGTCAGGCAAACAAGTACCGTGAAGTTAAATATGTTGATGTATCAATGTACAAGACCTACAGTCTGTTTAAGATTTAAATACACATATTCACATAATCATCTTCATCACCATAATCATCATCATCTAAAATAATAAAGCACTTTAATTCTTTATATTGATATATACAGTATTTTGCAAATGTCAAGCCTGAAAATCCCTCAGTTGCCCTAGTTCTTTGGTTCCCTCATGGTCTTGACTCAATCTTTTCACTTGTCTTCTTTCATTTGCCTTCAACTTGATGTTAATTTGGACATGGCAGACTTATATTCATCACAGCAGTGCTAAGAGTCTGTGTGAGGCTACAGATTTGTATGCATCACAAGCAGTGGAGGAATGTGTTTGATTCTACAGGAATTGGCAGCATTGATTTGCAATGCTGACAGCATGACATTATGGAAAAGAAGTTTAAATGGCATCAGTGGAGTCACAGTTCACAAAGCCAAAAGTGTTTTTGGTTTTCTCCGTTATTTATTTATTTATTTATTTATTTATTATTTTTCTCCTCCAGCTAAGAAATCTGGAAACCTGCTCAGTTATTCTAATTTAACACTTTTCATATTATGCCAAATTTAGTTATGAATATTTAAAGAGGTTTTTTTTTTTTTTAATGGGCAGGTATTCTAATGAGAAATGAGAAAATAACCATATACAAATATTACCAATAATAATTTTCTTAACAATGCAAAATAACTTAAACTTGAATTTAATGAAAAACCTCAGTTTAGTGCTAACTGAATAAAAAAAAAAGAAAAGAAGAAATCTCTGTTTTCTCTTTAAGATGCATTAGCAAAAGTGTAAAGCTTTTAAAATTGTCTTTTTACTGACAGCACAGATATAGGATGTAGATGCTGAGGTATATTACAAGGGTGAAAAAAAAATTATCCGCAAGATATTTATTTGCAGTGCAAGAAAAAAATGGATGGGATTAAAGAAGGGCAGTGTGATTTTATTTTATTTTTTATTTTTTTGTGTGTGTGTGGTTTGAGGGTGTCAAAAAGAGCATAAACTGAAACATTTGGATATCTACAGGTACTCTAAGGAAGGTCACTACAAATTTGCATATTTTGTTTTGTAAATAAATTTCACCCCAATTTTACCCAAGTTAGGTTTATAATGTGTGCAGTCATGTTTAGTACATACTTTTGGATGTATTTAATTACACTGATTAACGAAAGAAATTTAAATATAATTTACATAATAAAAAAATTTAAATAAAACATGCAATTAATAGCCCCATTCCTCAGGCCTATTCACTTTGTTGTTCACTTTTTATACTTTTTGCGGTATATAAGCTGGTCATATGTAGACCTTACATCACGTTGTTTCCTGGAGTCAAAAAGTGTAAAGTTGGGGGCAAATATGATTGAATTTCTGCCACCTAATCAACTTCCAGTCAAAAAACAAAATGAAAACATCATTGGTTAAATGTGTTAAGTTGAAAGGATCTTACTGAGGCGATCTTTAAAAAAAAAATTTGTAAAGTACACTTCATATACATTTTTATTGACTAATTATAAGAGAGCATTTGCATTACCAACATTACTGAGTAAGCTCAGGGTTATGCCATAATTTACTTAATTTTATCTCTAAAGCAATTGCTAAATGAAGTACCCAAACAAGAAAGAACAAAGAGAAAAACAAGTCAACAAAACGTACAAGCCAGTATTTATCATGTTTCGTGAATTTGTTTTACTTCAGCTTGGCTCTGGCCACAAAAACATCATGATCATGTTTACTAATAGAAATGTGTCAAACAAAGTTTGATAATTTAGTATCTAAAACTAACGATATATCCCTTGTATTTGAAAGGCTCAATATTTTTACTGTCAGCTTTTTCTTTGTTCCTATGTTACTAAATCTCACTGCATCAAATACATCTTATCTCAGCTCTACAGGAAACAGTTTGTGCAAAAGCATTGAGGCACCCTTTTGTCAGTCACCTGCTAACCCATGCAAGAAAGCATCTTCCAAAAGGTCTCATTCTGTCAGAGATTCCAAATTGGCTTACAGATCCTGTGTTGCTTCTTATCTAAAGCTTCAATAATGTTTTGGCTCCTCTTGGTATTCCATTTAAACCTGATTGGCTTTGCCCTCCTCCTTTTTTTAGGTTGAGTCAATACATGAAATGAATAATTCAGTGTTTCAACCAAAGGTAAAAAGATAAAAAACAAACATACAAACAAAAAACAAACAAAGAATTCTTCTCTGGCACATGCATCTCTTTAGCTTAATTCCACAGGTAGCCTTTACCTCACACAACTACTAAATGTTATTAGTAATGTCTTCAGCATGGCTTGAAGAAAATTAGTTACAGTACGTCTTACCATGTAAAAAGTTATAACTAGTTCAACAACAACAATAATACACTAATATAGAGTACATAAAATGCATAGCTATTTAAGTGTTGTGGGTCAACAGCAGTTGTTTGTCAATTGAAAGGAACAGGTAATGTGTATAAATAATCTACTGGAATACCAACTCAAGAAAACAAAAAGGTTTGCATGATGAAAATTGTTACTTTTTTCACATGCAAGAATATCATGTAACCTACATTTAATGAAACAAATGAATAAGCAGTTGTTTTTACCTATCAGCTTCTTATTCATCAAATATTGGATTCTTTTAAGCAAACATAAGTAAGCAGAATCATAACTGAAACAGTAATATTCTCACAATCCATAGGTATGCAGGATGAAGAGGTGGGAAGTTTTGAGGAGGCATCACCTTACTAACCACATAAAAGGGACCAGTGATTTAGAGTGTAGTGGTGGTGTCCAGGATGAGGGGGAAAAAAAAAAAAAAAACCTTCCTCATGGCTAAGAGAGGCAGACAATGCCAAGGACATGCTGCTGTTTCTACCAGCTGGATTTGTGTACGGCTTCCATCACCTGGCTGAGTGGACATCATGCTCACTCTCCAGCCTGGAAGAACATCATGCTTTGCCACCCAGGATTCGAGGTCATGTAGTGCATCCCGGGATGGCAGACATAAAACAACATCCCAAGCCCCAGCTTTGTCCTTTTTTATCAAGATCCAGTTCCTTCCCCATGCTAAGCTCCAGTTCTGTTTCCATGCCAAGATGCCCTGAACCAAAGCCGTGGTATCAGTGAGCCAGAGAAATTGTTTTCAGTGGGTATAGCACATTATGGGGGAATGTCAGGGATTACCCCAGAGATTGCTCTGCACCCACAGGATATTGTTTGTTTTGTGTTCATTAGGACTTTGTTTGTTTGGGAATTCAATATGTTGTCTCACTGTCCTGTGCTTCATAATTGCTTCTTACATCTGTTCAGTATTGTCAGTCATTAAGTGTTATTGTTTAAGGTCAATAATTTTTGCTGTTCAATTTAACATTGTTTGGATTATTACTGTAACTTTTTTTGGTTTCTATTTGGTATTAAAGTCTTAACATCTGCTCTTACAGTGTACATGTGTACCCCAGAACAGTTCTGGCCACAGTGGCTTTGCAACATGATGGTGGCAGACAATGCTGCTTGGCCCTATGAATGGAACAGTTACATTAAAATTAACACAGAGATGTTACTGTTGATAAGAGCACCATTCTCTGGCAGTTTGAATTAAGGAATTTTCACAGCATCTGCATACCTGAAGACGACATTAGAAATATCACCTCATTGCAAAGCATTTAGCAGTGAACTTGGAGGTCCACTAGCATAGCCCCTGATGCTCGCAGCCATATATTAGACTATGTTTTTATGGGCATTACTGTATAAAAAATATCTTATTCTACAACAAAACAGATATTGAGTTTTTTGTTTGTTTGTTTTGTTTTGTTGCATTGATGAATGGCACTTTAAATTTCATTGAACTTGTTGCAATGACAATAAAGACTATTCTATTCTATTCTAAAGTCTATGTCAATCATTCATTGATTTACTCAATGCACAAATTCATTTAAATTAAAATATGGTTAAATGAAAAACCTCAAACAAAAGGTGTATGTGTTTAATTTTGATTAATTAATAATTGAACTTGTAAATAATTAAATTTTATAAATTGCTTTGAAAGTCCCAGTTAAGACCTTGATATTCTGCCACACATAGGTTAATGAACATGTGAATGAATGGTTTTTTCAATAATATGTTTAGGATCTGGAATATATTGCCAAAGTTTAAAACAACTGTTGGTCTGTGCTTGTTGAGAGGGTATAGATGGCAGGTACATAAAAACTATGTGCTAAGATGACCAATTTGCCATATGCTTTAATCATGACGTGCATTTTATGGCCAAACAAATTATGAGGGAATTTGTGGGAAGCATACCCCCAGAGACCCCTGGTAAAGGCTTAGCCCCTTCAAACCATAAATCTCTAGTGATAGCCCTGGGCCTGGAAATAACAGAAGGTAGCAGCAGAGAGAGAAAAGTGACTGCAGTGACCGTGCTGTGTAAGGCAGATATGAAGATTAGCTAGCTCAACCACGATCAACTGCAGACAGTTACAAAAAGCATATGCTTACACATACAAATACAGACAATGCATTTAGTTAAGCAAATCAGTCTATGACTCATACCATGTGTCTTCTTCCTTTGAACTGTTCATTAGTAATAGATCTGCCATTACCTTCTTACCTTTGTGGTTGAAACCTGCAGGATATAAGTTTTACTATGTCTGGTAGAAACACTCTTAGAGGTACTAATTAAAAATAAATAAATAATAATAATAATTTTAAAAAATGTGGGTTATGCTAAACCCTTTTATGTATAACGCATTAATTAAGTTTGTGTCCCAAACCATATCACTATTATCATTATGCAGTATGGGCCATGGGTTTTTTTATTTGTTGTCTTTATCACCTTTTCTTATGTCTTACAGAAGTGAACATTTTATCTGAGACCCAAATATGGATAGATTGTAAACAACCCTTTCGATAAGCAAGTAAGAACAAATAACAGTTGCATGATCAAAAGTTGCAGTGCAACATAAACATGTTACTCTCTTACCAGGCACTAATCACACACTTACCATGCTGATTTCATCATGAAGTGTTGTTGTGAGGAATTGAATCCAGTATTTATAAAATAATTTGCTGTATGTGACAACCCAGTCAGAATGCCATCCAATCTTTCTTGTCTGCACAATGCTTGTAGTATGTCAATGTCACTAAGAGGTGTTACTAAGAGGTGTTGTTGTTTTCCAAGCTCCCAATACACCTGATTTAGCTAATCAGCTAATTAACAATCTGAACTGAAATGTGATAAAGCAGAACTTTGTAACATTCAGCACCAGGGTTGAGGACTACTGATATACAAGCTATCTGTCTGTGATAGGAATGATGGCCACAGTGGCGTCAGCTAAGTAAAGTCAATATAGATATATGTGTGATATATATACTGAGCTGGTGGCTGTAGGTGATAGCAACATGTAGTTGCTTTGATCATGTTGCATAGCTCGTTCGTTGACCATGAGCAGCTTGCCAGATTTATTCAGTGTTTTGGAAACATTGTTCTGCTGCAGAAACATCCTCAGGGTCACTACACTGTGGAAAAAGAGAAAACATTGGAAAGAAGTAAGGTTAGTGGATGTATTGATTAGTGGATTCTGAACACCTTCCATCCATGGCAATGCAAGAACTCCGGTCTTCTTGATGTTGTCGTAACCTTCCGATTTCCTGAGGAAATTGTGGGCTCTGTGTTTTACCTCAAGTATGGAAGAATCACTTAAAAATCTTCAGCCACTACAAATGGTCAGCATATTTGATTTATATTCATCAAGTCTATTGGGTAACATTCAAGTCAAGATCTAAAACATGTAATAGAAGTTTTATTTTTAATGCCATAAAAAATTAAGGGCAGACAATAAAATCATGAGCAAAATATAGATTAAAACCCATGAGGTGTGGGTGGTTTTATATTTATTTATTTATTTATTTATTTATTTGTTTGTTTCTTTATTTATTGACACATATAGTGCTTTCATTAAAACAGACTAATGCCTTAATAAAACAATGTAGAACATCAAAGACAGACATCTGAACTCAAAAAATGCCCGCATTATTAATCATAACAGTCTGTGCTCATAAACCTTACTCCATTCTCTACATCTCTACGCCCTGGAGGTCACTCTGAAACAGGGTAAATCTGGACTCATCAGACCTCATGGCATTTTCCAATGCTCCACAATCCAGTGTTCATGCTCCTTAGCAAACCGAAGCATTTTTTCCAATAATCTCACTGATAAGTGGTTTTCCTAAGGCTATACAGCTATTTAGTTCCAGTGTTGAGTGCAGAGATTCAAGATTCAAAAAACTTTATTAATCCAAGAGGGAACTTGCTTATTCTTGGTTATAGTTGCTCACAGTTTTTATCCGGGAGGAAAGGAAAGAGTAATAAATAGGGAAAAGAATAATGTTTAAAATAAAATAAAATAAAATAAAGTCAGAACAATAAGTACCGTATTGCAGACTAAACATATGGAATACCTTATTGCACTCTAAACCTAAATTCAAAATACAGATATTGCACATGGGAGGGGAAAAAAGGAAAAGGTTTTGCACGTATTATACAGGTATCAGCTATTGCACTTGACATGCAGTATGACCCAAGAGCATTGGTAAATATTGCACAAATTAATACAGGTATTTAATATATGTATGCAATATTGTATTGTTACAGTATATGTAATATTGTATTACATATTGTATCGGTACGTATTAATATAAATGTATATACAGTCGTGGCCAAAGGTTTTGAGAATTACATGAATACTGGAAGTTGGAAAAGTTGCTGCTTAAGTTTTTATAATAGCAATTTGCATATACTCCAGAATGTTATGAAGAGTGATCAGATCAAGTAAGTCAAGTCAAGTAGTCAAGTAGGCTTTTTATTGTCATTCCAACCATATACAGTTAGTACACAGTGAAACGAAACAACGTTCCTCCAGGACCAAGGTGCTACATACATGCAACAACACAAATTTACCACACACATTTTCACATTTTTAAGTTAATCTAAAAGAACTATCAAATTTCTATACAAAAATACACAATAGACAAAGTGCACGTGCAAATGTGCAAACAAAGAGGTACATGACAGACACAACAATGTAACACATAACAGTACTTTTTTTGATGAAGTATGAGTTGAGGTAGTGGGAAGAGCAGCAGTAAACAGTTTACATTTTGACAAGAGTATCGTGTGCAAATAGCAGTCAAATAAATATTGTGCAAAAAATTGCGAAGAGCAGCACAGGTAGGTAGGTATGAGCAGATTGAGATGGATGTATATCAGTGTGATTGTGCATGTGTGTTTATCAGTTCAGTCCAGATGTTATTTAGTTCGTCTGAGTGATTTGTGTGTGTGTGTGTGTGTGTGTGTGTGTGTGTGTGTGTGTGTGTGTGTGTGTGTGTGTGTGTGTGTGTGTGTGTGTGTTTATCCGTCCAGTCTCTTTGTGTTGAGGAGACAGATGGCTTGCGGGTAAAAACTGTTTCTCAGTCTGGATGTGAGTGCCCGAATTCTTCGGTACCTTTTTCCAGATGGCAGGAGGGTGAAGAGTGAGTGTGAGGGGTGTGTCCCGTCAGCCACAATGCTGGTGGCTTTGCAGATGCAGCGCGTGATGTAAATGTCTTCGATAGAAGGGAGAGAGACCCCGATGATCTTCTCAGCTGTCCTCACTATCCGCTGTAGGGTCTTGCGGTCTGATATGGTACAATTCCCAAACCAGACAGTGATGCAGCTGCTCAGGATGCTCTCGATGGTGCCTCTATAGAAGGTGGTGAGGATCGGTGGTGGAAGCAGTGTCTTTCTCAGCCTTCTCAGGAAGAAAAGACGTTGTTGGGCTTTCTTATGCAGAGAGCTGGTGTTGAGGGACCAGGAGAGGTTCTCCTCCAGGTGGACGCCCAGGAATTTCATGCTCTTGACGATCTCCACAGAAGAGCCATAGATGCTGAGCGGAGAGTGATCGCTCCGTGTCCTCCTGAAGTCAACAACCATCTCTTTTGTCTTTTCGACATTCAGAGCCAGGTTGTTGTCTTTACACCAGTCCGTTAGCCTCTGCACTTCCTCTCTGTACGCTGACTCGTCGTTCTTGCTGATGAGACCCACCACGGTTGTGTCATCAGCTAACTTGATGATATGATTGGAGCTGTGTGTCGCTACACAATCATGAGTCAGCAGTGTGAACAGCAGGGGACTGAGCACACAGCCCTGGGGGGCCCCACTACTCAGTGTGGTGGTGCTGGAGGTGTAGCTCTCGATCCGCACTGCTTGAGGTCTTTCGGTCAGAAAGTCCAGGATCCAGTTACAGAGGGAGGTGTTCAGGCCCAACAAGCTCAGCTTCCCAGTCAGGTGTTGGGGGATGATGATGTGTTGAATGCTGAACTGAAATCTATGTACAGCATTCTGACGTAAGTGTCTTTCTTGTCAAGATGTGACAGTGCCAGGTCGAGTGTGGTGGACGATATGCATCCAAACTGCAGGGGGTCTAGTGAGGGGGGCAGCAGGGTCTTGATGTGTCTCATGACGAGCCGCTCGAAGCACTTCATGATGATGGGTGTGAGTGCAACAGGGCGGTAGTCATTGAGACAGGACACAGAAGACTTCTTCGGCACGGGGACGATGGTGGTGGACTTGAAGCACGTGGGAACGACGGCGCTGCTCAGAGAGATGTTGAATATGTCAGTGAGAACACCTGCCAGCTGTTCTGCACATTCTCTGAGCACTCTGCCTGTGATGTTGTCTGGTCCAGCAGCTTTATGTGGGTTGACTCACGTAAATTGCATAGTCCTTCTTTGCCATTAAAATTAACTTAATCCAAAAAAACTTTGCACTGCATTTCATTACTGTCATTAAAGAACCTGCTGAGATCATTTCAGTAATCGTCTTGTTACTCAGGTGAGAATGTTGACGAGCACAAGGCTGGAGATCATTATGTCAGGCTGATTGGGTTAGAATGGCAGACTTGACATGTTGAAAGGAGGGTGATGCTTGAAATCATTGTTCTTTCATTGTTAACCATGGTGACCTGCAAAGAAACGCGTTCAGCCATCATTGCGTTGCATAAAAATGTCTTCACAGGCAAGGATATTGTGGCTACTAAGATTGCACCTAAATCAACAATTTATAGGATCATCAAGAACTTCAAGGAAAGGGGTTAAATTCTTGTTAAGAAGCCTTCTGGGCATCCAAGAATGTCCAGCAAGCGCCAGGATCGTCTCCTAAAGAGGATTCAGCAGCGGGATCGGAGTGCCACCAGTGTAGAGCTTGCTCAGGAATGGCAGCAGGCAGGTGTGAGCGCATCTGCACCCACAGTGAGGCCAAGACTTTTGGAATATGGCCTGGTGTCAAGAAGGGCAGCAAAGAAGCCACTTCTCTCCAAAAAAAATATCAGGGACACATTGAACTTCTGCAAAAAGTATGGCGAATGGACTGCTGAGGACTGGGGCAAAATCATATTCTCGGATGAAGCCTCTTTCCGATTGTTTGGGGCATCTGGAAAAAGGCTTGTACAGAGAAGAAAAGTTGAGCGCTACCATCGTGTCCTGTGTCATGCTAACAGTAAAGCATCCTGAGACCATTCATGTGTGGGGTTGTTTCTCATCCAAGGGAGTGGGCTCACTCACAATTTTGCCCCAAAACACAGCCATGAATAATGGCCAAGAACAATGCATTTTCAAGCACGATGGAGCACCATGCCATAAGACAAAAGTGATAACTAAGTGGCTCGGGGACCAAAACGTTGACATTTTGGGTCCATGGCCTGGAAACTCCCCAGATCTTAATCCCATTGAGAACTTGTGGTCAATCCTCAAGAGGCGGGTGGACAAACAAAAACCCTCTAATTCTGACAAACTCCAAGAAGTGATTATGAAAGAATGGCTTGCTATCAGTCAGGATTTAGCCCAGAAGTTTATTGAGAGCAGCCCAGTCGAATTGCAGAGGTCCTGAAAAAGAAGGGCAACACTGCAAATACTGACTCTTTGCATAAATATCATGTAATTGTCAATAAAAGCCTTTGAAACGTATGAAGTGCTTGTAATTATATTTCAGTATAGTATAGTATAGTAATTATATTACTAACAGTGACTTTCCACATAGAGTAAATGTAACAGAAAAGAGTTGTGTAATTTGATGGCCATTGGGAGAAAAGATCTCCTGTGGCACTCTGTAAAACAATATGCTTTCTTTCATTATTAAACATAGATGTGAGTTCTACTGTAGCTTTTAAATGTTCTGATTCCTCTAGGCATTTACATGTCTCTCATCACACTCCTTCATGACATTTTTCTGACCACATTTATCCCTTAGAGATGATGGCTCACCACTATACTTCTAGATTTTAATAATTCATTTTAAAGTTATTAACTAAATTTTTGTATTTTCAGCAATCTCATTTAGTTATTATTTTCCTTTTTTATAAACACTCCAATAATTTGACTGATCTGAAACAGAGTAACATTTTTGCCATGACCACAGGATATGTCTTCGGACATGGTTGTTTAAGAAATGAGAAGCTACTCACTGCATCAGTTAGGATTAAATAACTTGTTGACAGCTTAACCATGTTATTTACTGCAGTGATTATTCAGTAGAAGGATTTTAAATAATCGTTTAGATGAATCCACTGATGGTGACTTTTTTTGGGCTTGGCAGTGTAATTTATTCATGTAATGTATAATTTTATGATGGTGTTTATTTATGCAAATATAATTATGTGGCTACATTCAGTACCACAAAACTTCCAGTATTTAATATTGCTTTTTGGAAAGTAACATCTAAATGCCTTTATACATACAAGTCTATTGCTTGTAGAAATAAATGACTGTATTGTAGGTATTGGAAAGCAACTTCTCAAAAAAACAGATGGGTGTCCATCAAACCCCTCAACACCCCTCACAGTGGCTGAAGAGATAGCCCTCAGTCAAAATAGTGGGTATCTTGTTTATTGATAGCATGATGTGTTTTTCATGATGTGTCATATGAGGAATATGAGGGACAGGAATTTTTTTTCAGATAAATAGGGGACTTTGCATAAAAACAGGAACACTTAAACAGAAAAGTATCATGGACTCAAATTCCTTGTGTGTGGCAAATAAAACCCTATTCTTTTTTTTAGCTACTACTACCACTCAGTCGGGAGGGCCGAGGCCTATCACGTGTTTCCGCCGAATCACATGACACTAGCCGACCGCATCTTTTCGAACTGCTTGCTAACGCACCGTTGGGTGCAACGTAACACACTCGGAGGACAGTTCTCCTGTGAGCTCACAGATGCCCCTGATTGGCTGTAGAACTGTGATTAATATGGGAGCACTAAATACCTCTCATCCCTCCCCTCTGAGAGAGATCGGCCAATCAGCTCTTTCTAGACCTGAGAGAGGTTATGGCATCACCGGGGAATCGAACTCGTGATCTCTGGATGATAGGGCGAGAACTTTACCAATGCGCCACTCTGATAGACTGACTGAGTTTGATGCATCAGTATTTTCTAAAATAATTTTTATCATTACAGTTCACCCCTGTTCTGAGTTTAACTGAACTGGCTTTTAGAAACTGAATTTCCTGTTGCATTAAACCTTCTAAAACAGCCCAGAACACATTTACGTGATGTTGCTTTGCACAAATGGTTATGGGTAATGGATGAATATAAGATGTACAGCTGTTGCAACAGTTGTTGTGGCCAAACCAGGTAACTTGTTTGAGAACTGGTCATGCACTCATCTAATTACCTTCTTTTTATTGAGAATGCTGTTGATGTCACTAAAATAATATTACCTAATAAGACCACATTTAGTAATGCTTTCTCTATTTTTTTCATTAAAACATATGTTTTTCCTCTACTGAGATGACCTTTAAGTTCAAACATGTTTCAGACAAAACTCCTTGTCCTGCTTGTCTCATCTTGTCCTTTTAACCAGACCCCATGGAACAGAGTAATAACAACTATATGTGTTATGAATACTGACCACACTTCTTTCTGTCAAGTAGGTAGCCTGAGCAATGAAGAGGCTGAACTGAAGGTCAACCTTGTGTCCTAGCTCTCAAAAATCACTGCCATCTGCCTACTGTGCCTGCAATAGATGTTATGCTTGTGTCTGACCTATGACCCAATGAAACACTTACTGCCACAACACCAGACACAAAGTAGCTTCTGCTGGCAAAAGCTTTGTTACAATGACTTCTCATAATGGGTCACATCCTGTAAATATTATTATGAACAGCACGTAAGCTTATGTACATTTCTGTACAGTCTGTACAAGAAGTATGCAGACAAGCACAACACTGACTAAACTGTCCTCTTATTATACAATAGACAAAATAGAGAAGACTAAAGTACCTGTTAGACAAAATGTGAACATTGTTGGCATCAGTAAACACTGACAACCCTCTGCATCATAAAATTTGATTTGAACAGATGAAAATATCTAGTGTGACTCATACATTACCATATAGATTGAGATTCCAAAATACAAAATATCTTGCATTTTTATTTATTGCCAGAAACCATTTCTACTGACTTTTGCAACGGAACTTTCTTCTTCTTTTTCATCTTCTCTTGCTGAGTACAAATTGAAGTAAATGGAGTAAACTTGTCACCTTATAACCATGACCAGATCTCTGAGGATAAGTATGTAACACTCATCAGCTTACCTGTCCACATCTTACCAAAGAGTTGAGGGCTCAAATGATAATTATATAATTATAACACTATACTATTTGTTTGTTAATCATAAATGTTATCATTCATTAATTCACTCACTCATTCATTAATTATCCTGTACAGGATCATGAGATGTCTGGAGCCTATCCCAGGAGACTTTGGGTACAAGGTTGGGTACACCCTGGACAGGGTGACAAACAATTGAGAGACGTGTTAGATGTGTGGTTATATTTGTGTTGGAACATCCTCCTATGTAACAGTTGTTTTGTCTCTCCAATATAAAGTTCTGAATACACTTCACTGCATTGGACCACATATATTATATTGCTTATTGGTTGACTAATCTCTGTTTTAGTGTGTTAGTGGGTTTGAAATGATCTGGAATGTGGTGTTTTCCTAAATAATTTTAAGCTTCTCTGACATTGCAGCCATACAGGATGATAATATTTTTCTGATCGATTAATTGAGCTGGTCTCAACTCTCTCTCTTTGTTGTCCTCCATCTGGGTGTGGGAGTCCCTAAACTTGTTTCCCGCCAGTTCTTTTTTCTATTTGTTCTGCCAGATCCCAAGAAAGATGAATGATGGACATAAATAAATGGCTAAAGGCCAAATTGTTTGGAAAATATGCAATGGGGAATTACAGCACCCTCACACTGTCACGAACTTGGGTGCGAGGCATAAACGCAGAGGTCCAGATGGTATAAAGGAAACGATGTTTTATTAGGAACACAAAACAGGGAAATTAAACAGAACAAATATACTTTAATAATAAAATGAAACTAAAACACGTACAAGGTAATGGGAAACACGAACTAAACACACAGACATTAACGACGTGGAAATCAACAGATGCAAGACAGTTAAACTGAACTAAAACAAACCATTTATAATAAAACTAATGAGCTACTCGGTTCTGGTGAGCACCCCACGTCACCTGACCGAGGTGCTTGGTGGGAAATGAAGTGAAACAAAAAGAATTAAAGTTGCAAGCAACGATGACGGGCCCAAGCAACGGGCGCGGTCCCCACCCCGGGCGCACCGCACAACCTGCGTGTTATTCGAGTGTGTCAAAACCTCGAAAAAGTCATTGACACCCGGTTGCACCGCGGAACTTGCACACCGAACGTCACACATCATACTGGGCTAATATCAGTTTGGGCCCTAAATATGTGTGTGTGTGTGTGTGTGTGTGTGTGTGTGTGTGTGTGTGTGTGTGTGTGTGTGTGACTAGTTAATGTGTCAGTCTGTCTCTGATGAGTAAATGTGTTTTTGCGTGTTTGTGTGTGTGTGGTGTGTGAGTCTGTGTGTTAACATTAGTGATGGGTGTGTTAGTATGTCTAAGACATGTGACTTGTTAGTGGATGTGTGTGTTTCTGCGTGAGACAGAGATGTGAGTGTGTGAGTGTTATAATTTGTGATGTTATAATGTTTGAGTATGTAGGTGCTCATTTGTGTGATGTACGAGTGTATTTGTTTGTGTGTGCATGCATGTGTGTGCGTGAGAGGTGTTTTTTTGTGTGTGTGTGTGTGTGTGTGTGTTTCTGTGTGTGTGTTTATTTAGTGTGTTAACATTAGGGATGTGTGCTTGTGTTTGTGCATGTTTGTGTGTATGGTGTGTTCAAATATTAGTGATTTGTGTGTGATTAATAATTGTTGGGTGTAAGTTTAAGACATTATCACGGCTGACCCGTTTGAGATATCAAAATGTGTGATGTGTGTGTGAGAGTGAGGGAGAGAGGTGTGTGACAGTGATGTGATGTGATGTGTGTGTGTGTGTGTGTGTGTGTGAGAGAGAGTCAGGGAGAGAGGTGTGTGACATGTAGATGTGTCAGTCTGTGTGTGACGAGTAAATGTGCTTGTGTGAGTTTGTGTATATGGTGTGTGTGTGTGTGTGTATGGTGTGTGAGTCTGTGTGTTAACATTGGTGATGTGTGTTATGAATAATTTATCGGTGTAAGTTTAAGGATGTTCCTGAATGTGATGTCACTGTCTGTGTCACTGAATATAATGAGTGTGTGTGTGTGGTGTGTAAGTCTGTGTTAACAGTAGTGTGTGTTAGTATGTTTAAGATATGTGACTTGTTAATGGGTGTGTGTGTTTCTGCGTGAGGGTGTGTGAGACAGAGATGTGAGTGTGTGAGTGTTACAATTTGTGATGTTATAATGTGTGTGCATGTGTGTGATGTATGAGTGTACTTGTTTGTGTGTGTGCATGCATGTGTGTGAGATATCTTTGTGTTTGTGTGTGTGTTTATTTAGTGTGTTAACATTAGTGATGTGTGCTTGTGTTTGTGCATGTTTGTGTGTATGGTGTCTGCATCTGTGTGTTAATATTAGTGATGTGTGTGTTATTAATAATTGTTGGGTGTAAGTTTAAGACATTATCACGGCTGATACGTTTGAGATATCAAAATGTGTGATGTGTGTGTGAGAGTGAGGGAGAGAGGTGTGTAACAGTGATGTGATGTGAGGTCAAGTTTGAGTATGACACGCAATGGGTTTTATTTGATGCTGATGCTGGATCAGTCTTTGGCTTGTCCTGTGTGTGTGTGTGTGTGTGTGTGTGTGTGTTTGTGTGTGTGTGTGTGTGAGAGAGAGAGAGAGAGTGAGGGAGAGAGGTGTGTGACATGTAGATGTGTCAGTCTGTGTGTGACGAGTAAATGTGCTTGTGTGAGTTTGTGTATATGGTGTGTGTGTGTGTGTTTGTTTGTAGATGTTTGTGTGTATGGTGTGTGAGTCTGTGTGTGAACATTAGTGATGTGTGTGATAAATAATTTATCGGTGTAAGTTTAAGGATGTTCCTGAATGTGATGTCACATATAATGTGTGTGTGTATGTTGTACAGTGGGCAATTTAAATGTTTGTATTGTTTATTTTTTATAATTTCTGCATATGTTGAAATAGTAAACATGAAGGCATAGTAAAGGAAAAGGGGAAAGACCTGACTGCAGAATAACTGCCTACTACTGCCATCTACTGGACATATTTTATTACTGCAGGAGTCAGTGGACACAGTTCAGACCAAGGCTGATAAATATACTGTAAAAATTGTTGGGAGCTGTATGAGCATCACAAAAACATGAAACTCAAGAAATCTACTCAGAACCAGTTGTTCCTTCTACCTAAAATGTTTGGGCACATTAGGACTTTCCACTTGGTGGATATAAGTATCTTATATTTGCTCAAAATTATATGTTGCCATATCAACACTATTCAACGTATCAAAAAGTCCTTTACAGTGTGACATCAGCCGTGTCTTCCAATTATTGTGCCTGATTTTGAAGCCAATTTGCTGAAAATTAGTCACAAAAGAATTTAATTTCTAAAAGTAGACACTTTCTGCTGCCAGTTGGTGGCGCTATGACTGAGACTCACGGGACCCATGTCACTGTGAGCAGGTTTCTTCTCTTAACCTACTGCTGAGGTTTGATGAACGTCACTCAATTTATACAGAAGTTATTAGCCACTTCCTGTTTCCTGTTATTCGCCGTAGGTTTAAGGGCTCGCCACGGCCGACCCGTTTAAGATATCAACCAGCCCTTCACAATATTACATCCTCAATGTCTTGAGATGGTATTAGACCCTGTTTGGTCAAAAACCTATTAATCCTGTAAGAGTAGTAGATCACATTCCAATGGGTGCGTTTTTCAAACAACGCCAAATAACTGACTTCCTGTTCAGCGGATTCCATGACATGGGGTATGCAAGTTGTTCATCTCAATGAGATCTAAATTTATACTGGGTCTCATTCATATATGTGAAAGTGGATATGAGTTATGCAGCTGAAACTTTACAAAGTTCCAGGGGGCGCTGTACAGGCCCTGTGCCACGCCCGGGCTCCAGGCTCTCAGGGCTTCCTCACAATCAGTGAGAGTCTACACCCATACAATTTGGGACCCGTAGGTCTTTCCACTCGTAAGATATGAGAAAAATAGTTGTCTTCGATTTTTTCTTGAGTTAAATCGTCACCATAGCAACACGATTCAAATTAGAAAAAAAATCCTCCATGATTTCAAATGACCCATGTCTTTTCATTATTCTGACTGATTTTGAACCAAATCAGGTGAAAGTAAAGGACAAAATATTACTGATTTCCAAAAGTGACACACTTCCTGCTGCCACTTGGTGGCGCTATGACATAGACTCATGATCGTCATATGATGTGATCAGCTTCCTACTCTTAACATACCTGTGAAGTTTCATGTGCATAACTTAATGTTCACAGAAGTTATTAGCCACTTCCTGTTTCATTTTATTCGCCATAATTTTAAAGCGTCGCCACGGCCGAACCGTTCGAGGTATCAAAAAGATCTCTGCAATTTTGCATCGGCAACTTGTTTAGATCATATTTAGCTGGTTTGGTGCGAATTGGAAAAATTTCCTAGGAGGAGTTTATCACATTCCATTGGGTGCGTTTTGCAAACAACTCAAAATAACTCACTTCCTGTTGATTAGACCTGATGACATGCAGCGCGAAACTTGTTTAGTTTGATGAGATCTAAATGTACACCGAGTTTTATAAGTATACGTGCAAGTGTGTCTGAGCTATAAGGCAAGACTCTCTAGGGGGCGCTGTGCGGGGCGTGTGCGACGCCCGGGGCCGAGCCCCACTGAGGACCTGTTGGCCGCAGATTCCAATCTGTGTGCAAATTTTGGTGAGTTTTTGAGTATGTTAAGAGGCCCGAAAGTGCCCGGATGATTGAAAGAAAAATAATAAAAATAAAAAATAAAAAAAAAATAATAATCCTAACGAAAACAATAGGGCCCTGCGCACTCAGTGCTTGGGCCCTAACTACAAACAAAAATCACAGGGCGCTTTGGCGCCCTCTAGGGGTTATCCCTGACACACACACTATAGAAATACTGTGAATTATTCTTTACCTTCCTCAGACTCTGTGTTACCACAGCAGGGAGTAACACAGAGTCTGAGGAAGGTAGTGTTACTCCCTGCTGTGGTAACACAACATGCAGAGGAAATGACTGCAGTGAGCACAAGGAAGTTAAATTACGCAAGAACAATTTTTTACCTTGGCACTTTCTGATTGACATCTTCTGGAAGTAAAACTGTATTATGTTAAAATGATGCAAGAGAAAAATAATTGAAAACAGGAAGGCATGGTTTTTAAAATAAATGTATTTAGAGCCTGTATATATGTCTTCTTGTTTATGCTAAGATTATTACACTACTAACCAACAGCCCTTTTTAGTTCATGAGCTTTATAGGGGTTCAGGTATGAACAATAATTTAGCTTTTTTCCCCCTCAAATGACATTTCATAGACCTACAGTACAGACCAAAAGTTTGGACACACCTTCTCATTCAGAGGTTGAATTTGTATTATGGCAAGAAAAAAGCAGCTAAGTGTAGAAAAAAAACGAGTGGCCATTATTACTTTAAGAAATGAAGGTCAGTCAGTCCGAAAAATTGGGAAAACTTTGAAAGTGTCCCCAAGTGCAGTCACAAAAACTACAGTGCTACAAAGAAACTGGCTCACATGCGGACCGCCCCAGGAAAGGAAGACCAAGAGTCACTTCTGCTGCGGAGGATAAGTTCATCCGAGTCACCAGTCTCAGAAATCGCAGGTTAACAGCAGCTCAGATCAGATACTAGGTCAATGCCACACAGAGTTCTAGCAGCAGACACATCTCTAGAACAACTGTTAAAAGGAGACTGTGTGAATCAGGCCTTCATGGTAGAATATCTGCTAGGAAACCACTGCTAAGGACAGGCAACAAGCAGAAGAGACTTGTTTGGGCTAAAAACACAATAAAAAACGCAATAAAGAAAACTCTTTGAATGAGAAGGTGTGTCCAAACTTTTGGTCTGTACTGTACATAAATATACAGTACATCTAAATTTGCATTTGTACGTATAAACCAATTTAAAGGTAACTTATGAGAGTCAGATTTGAAACATAACCTAGTTTACCTGGTCTTGGTTACATACAACAAAAATAAATGTAGTGAAAATACCACATGTCAGCATAAAAATCTCAGGAGGACTATCCCCTTTAATCCTATGCTTACACTGTAAAAAATCCAACTAGCAAAATGTTGGCATAATGAGTATTTATTAGTAATCTGGACAATAAGACATGAAAAAACTGACTGAACTAGTGAAAACAAGTTCATTAAAAACTCGCTGGGTCAACTAAGGTTTAAATATAGTTGCAAGCAACGATGACGGGCCCAAGCACCCTGTGCCATTCCCACCCTGGGCGCACCGCACAACCTGTGTCATTCGAGTGTGCTAAGACCTCGAAAAAGCCATCGCCACTCAGTTGCACCTCACAACCTGCACACATTACACACTATACAGGGCTAATGTCAGTTTGGGCCCTAAATATTTGTTGAGTGCATTAGTGTGTGTGTGTGTATGTGTGTGTGTGTGTGTGTGTGTGTGTGTGTGTGTGTGTGTGTGTGTGTGTGTGCGCGTCGAGAGAGAGGGGTGTGCGTATGTCAAGTCAAGTCAAGTCAATTTTATTTATATAGCGCTTTTAACAATTGACATTGTCACAAAGCAGCTTTACACAATAAAAAGAAGTAAGTTTGTATGCAATGTGTATGAATCAAAATGATAAGATTGTCCCTGATGAGCAAGCCGAGGGCGACGGTGGCAAGGAAAAATCCTCACCAGTATGTGTGGGTGCGTGGTGTGTGCATTGTGAGAGGTGTGTGTGTGTGTGTGCGTGTGTGTGTGTGTGTGTGTGTGCGAGTGTAAACATTTGTAATATGGGTGTATGTATGTGTGCATGTGTGTGATGTATAAGTGTGTTTGTGTGTGTGCATGCAGAATGCCTGCGTGTGTGCGCGTGTGTGTGGGTGTGTGTGTGTGTCTGTGTGTGTGTGTGTGTGTGTGTGTGCACGCATTAGTGTGTAAGGGTTAGTGCGTGTGAGAGTGAGGGAGAGAGGTGTGTGACGTGTAGATGTGTCTGTCTGTGTGTGACGAGTAAATGTGCTTGTGTTTGTTTGTGTGTATGGTTTGAGTCTGTGTGTATTAACATTAGTGATGTGTGTGTTAGTGTGTGAGATGTGTTTATGTGCATTAGTGTGTGTGTGTGTGTGTGTGTGTGTGTGTGTGTGTGTGTGTGTGTGTGTGTGTGTGTGCGTCGTGAGAGAGGGGTGTGTGTGTGCATCGTGAGAGGTGAGTATGTATTTCTGCATGTGTGTGATGTACGAGTGTGTGTGTGTGTGTGTGTGTGTGTGTGTGTGTGTGTGTGTGTGTGCGCGCGCATTAGTGTGTAAGGGTTAGCGTGTGTGCATCGTGAGAGGTGTGTTTGTGTGCAAGAGTGTAAACATTTGTAATATGGGCGTATGTATGTGTGCATGTGTGTGATGTATGAGTGTGTTTGTGTGTGTGCATGCAGCATGTGTGTGTGTGCGTGTGTGTGCGCGCATTAGTGTGCAAGGGTTAGTGTGTGTGAGAGTGAGGGAGAGAGGTGTGTGACGTGTAGATGTGTCAGTCTGTGTGTGACGAGTAAATGTGCTTGTGTTTGTTTGTGTGTATGGTTTGAGTCTGTGTGTATTAACATTAGTGATGTGTGTGTTAATGTGTGAGATGTGTTTGTGTGCGCGTCGTGAGAGAGGGGTGTGTGTGTGTGTGTGTGTGCATCGTGAGAGGTTTGTATGTATGTGTGCATGTGTGTGATGTATGAGTGTGTGTGTGTGTGTGTGTGTGTGTGTGTGCGCGCATTAGTGTGTAAGGGTTAGTGTGTGTGCATCGTGAGAGGTGTGTGTGTGTGAGAGTGTAAACATTTGTAATATGGGCGTATGTGTGTGTGCATGTGTGTGATGTATGAGTGTGTTTGAGTGTGTGCATGCAGCATGTGTGTGTGTGTGTGCGTGTGATGTATGAGTGTGTTTGAGTGTGTGCATGCAGCATGTGTGTGTGTGTGTGCGTGTGTGTGTGTGTGTGTGTGCGCGCGCGCATTAGTGAGCAAGGGTTAGTGTGTGTGAGAATGAGGGAGAGAGGTGTGTGACGGGTAAATGTGCTTGTGTTTGTGCTTGTTTGTGTGTATGGTTTGAGTCTGTGTGTATTAACATTAGTGATATGTGTGTTAGTGTGTGAGATCTGTTTGTGTGTTAAAACAGGGCTAATGTCAGTTTGGGCCCTAAATATTTGTTGAGTGCATTAGTGTGTGTGTGTGTGTGTGAGTGTGTGTGAGTGTGTGATGTCACAGAAGGTGTCACTGAATATAACGTCGCTGAATATAATACCACACAGAAAGTTATTAATCATTTTTCGGCATACGTTTAAGACATTATCACGACTGACCCGTTTGAGATATCGAAAATCCCTCCGCAATTTTGCATCCTCAATGTCTTTAGATCTCTTTGGCCCAGTTTGGTAGCGATTGTATAATTTCCCTAGGAGGAGTATATCAAAATCCATTGGGTGCGTTTTTGCAAACGACCCAAAATAACCGGCCTCCTGTTGAGTGTAGCCCAGGACATGCAGTGCGAAAGTTGTTCGGCTCGATAAGCTCTAAATGTGTGCCGAGTTTCGTGTGCCTAGGTGTAAGTGTGTATGAGCTAGGCAGCCTTTGGGCCCCGGGCCACGAGACTTTCAGGCATCCTGATGGAAGCAGATTCCAACCTGTCTGCCATGTTTCATGAGTTTTTGAGCATGGTAAGACCCACAAAAAGTCCAAAAGGATGGAAAAAAAATAATAATCCTAAGGAAAACAAGAGGGCCCTTCACACACTATGACGACATAGGGCTGATGTCATAGTCCTTGGGCCCTAATTACTGAACAGATGTTCTAATGCAAGTTAACACGCACACAAGCTGGTTCGGAAGTTGGCGCATGTGCGCTGTTACGTTGCTAAAATTGGCGCATGCGCGCTGATATGTTTCTGAAGTTGGCGCATGCGTGTTGGGTGCAGCGGGTATTTTGAACATCATCTGGAGTAGTATCCCGTTTCTCCACCTCACAACGGACAACTTCTTTTAAACTTTGGTAAGTGCACATATTTATATCGAAGTCCTTTGTAGAAATTGTCTTAACATAAATGAGCGTTATTATATGGCGCTCTTTGTGAAGTACATATAGCTTGGTGCAGTTGTTTATTTAACGTGAGAAAGATGCAAGTCATCCTGTAACCTGAGTTCCTACAAACAATATATTTTGTATTATTTTGAGTTTACTACATTTATTTGTTATTTATTACAGGTGTTGCATATTATGAAGTATATTTAATTGTATTAGAAATATTACATTTAGAATTGAATATTATGTAATTATTATTCACAGCACATGATTATTTTCTCTATATCCCTGCATGTGTGATGTTTGATTTATTGGTTATGTTGTTTATGTTAAGAGGAACTAACAGGTTACCTGCCTGGGGTTTCCCATGGGACAGGTGAGAGTGTGACACGGTGTGAGAGAAGCACATGAGGAGAGCAGTTTGTCTTGCAGTTTGGCTTAATAAAATAACTTGTTGCAAACTTAACTGTAGCCCGTTTATTACCCACAGCCAAAGAGACTTCAGAAGAGTAAGACAAGTCTAGAAAGTCTGATTAAATTCATAATAACTCCTCTACACTTGGTATTTAAAATATGCAGTATTTGCGCCACGAATGTGTTTGTAATCTTTGCATTTAACATTTCCAGACTTCATCGCAAGACCTCAAACTTTGCCATTTCATGTAAGTAAACATTTACAATGCAGTATTTTTTAATGATTTTAAGAACGAAGTATGAAGTTAGGGCAAAAAATAATTCTTGTTTTACCTTACTAGTTTACTTTTTTATGTAAGACTATTCATGCCCCATTTCATTAAATATACCAAAAAATAGTAAAAAGCCTATTGAATATTTTGGTCAATATAATTGGTCAGATTAGCTCTGCACTAACGTTCAAAAGTTTTAGATCTGTATTATTTTTTGTTTTTAAAAGAGTTTTATGTTAATCAATGCTACATTTATTTGATCAATATAAAATACTACATTTATTTGATATAGTAAAACTGGAGTAAGGTGAAAATGTTAGACTTCAAAATTTCTGTTGTCTACTGGAATGTACTGTACTTAAAACTGTAATTTATTGCTGTGACATTAAGCTGAATGTTCTGTATCATTACTCATGTCTTTAGTGTCACATGGTCTTCAGAAATCCCTCTAATATGAGGATCTGATCATGGGAAAATTTCTTGATATTTTGGATAGAGAGTTATGGCTTTTTTTTTCAATTTTAATAAGAATGTTAGCCTATAAAAATGTCTAATACTGTCATTTAGTCCTGGGAGGGTGTATTGTTTCCACAAAACTCAATAAATGTTTCTTGATCATTATGAATGAATTAAAGAAATAGTGATTTCTGCGGATCATGTGACACTGAAGACTGGAGTAATGATGCAGAAAATACAGCTTTACATCACAGCAATAAATAAAACAATTTAAATACATTCCAATGGAAAAAACTGCTATATTTCACATTATTCCTGTTTTACTGTATTTCTGATCAAATAAATGTAACCTTCATGAAAACTTGTGCGAGTTCAGTTAGATCTGCTCTGAAGCACAGTTCTTCTCTTGGAAAACATAAGAAATAGAGAGATCGTATTTTGCCCCTTACAGAAATGTAGAGTCAAGCTTTAGCAGCCATCAAAGATTTCAGATTAATGCATAAGGAATCAGAGAAAATCTTGAAAGAAACAGAACCTGAGCTGAACAGTGAACCTGAAGCTGGGAATTCACCTTGTTCACATGTACAGTACAGTCGTGGCCAAAAGTTTTGAGAATTACATAAATATTGGAAATTGGAAAAGTTGCTGCTTTTGTTTTTATAATAGCAATTTGCATATACTCCAGAATGTTATGAAGAGTGATGAATTGCATAGTCCTTCTTTGCCATGAAAATTAACTTAATCCCGAAAAAAATTCCACTGCATTTCATTGCTGTCATTAAAGGACCTGCTGAGATCATTTCAGTAATCATCTTGTTAACTCAGGTGAGAATGTTGACAAGCACAAGGCTGGAGATCATTATGTCAGACTGATAGGGTTAGAATGGCAGACTTGACATGTTAAAAGGAGGGTGATGCTTGAAATCATTGTTCTTTCATTGTTAATCATGGTGACCTGCAAAGAAACGCGTGCAGCCATCATTGCGTTGCATAAAAATGGTTTCACAGGCAAGGATATTGTGGCTACTAAGATTGCACCTAAATCAACAATTTATAGGATCATCAAGAACTTCAAAGAAAGAGGTTAAATTCTTGTTAAGAAGGCTTCAGGGCGTCCAAGAAAGCCCAGAAAGCGCCAGGATCGTCTCCTAAAGAGGATTCAGCTGCGGGATCGGAGTGCCACCAGTGCAGAGCTTGCTCAGAAATGGCAGCAGGCAGGTGTGACCGCATCTGCATGCACAGTGAGGCGAAAACTTTTGGAAGATGGCCTGGTGTCAAGAAGGGCAGCATAGAAGCCACTTCTCTCCAAAAAAAACATCAGGGACAGATTGATCTTCTGCAAAAAGTATGGCGAATGGACTGCTGAGGACTGGGGCAAAGTCATATTCTCGGATGAAGCCTCCTCCTGATTGTTTGGGGCATCTGGAAAAAGGCTTGTCCGGAGAAGAAAAGGTGAGCGCTACCATCAGTCCTGTGTCATGCCAACAGTAAAGCATCCTGAGACCATTCATGTGTGGGGTTCCTTCTCATCCAAGGGAGTGGGCTCACTCACAATTTTGCCCCAAAACACAGCCATGAATAAAGAATGGTACCAAAACACCCTCCAACAGCAACTTCTTCCAACAATCCAACAACAGTTTGGTGAAGAACAATGCATTTTCCAGCACGATGGAGCACCGTGCCATAAGGCAAAAGTGATAACTAAGTGGCTCGGGGACCAAAACATTGAAATTTTTTGGTCCATGGCCTGGAAACTCCCCAGATCTTAATCCCATTGAGAACTTGTGGTCAATCCTCAAGAGGCGGGTGGACAAACAAAAACCCACTAATTCTGACAATCTCCAAGAAGTGATTATGAAAGAATGGGTTGCTATCAGTCAGGATTTGGCCCAGAAGTTGATTGAGAGCAGCCCAGTCAAATTGCAGAGGTCCTGAAAAAGAAGCGCCAACACTGCAAATACTGACTCTTTGTATAAATGTCATGTAATTGTCGATAAAAACCTTTGAAACGTATGAAGTGCTTGTAATTATATTTCAGTACATCACAGAAACAACTGAAACAAAGATCTAAAAGCAGTTTAGCAGCAAACTTTGTGAAAACTAATATTTGTGTCATTCTCAAAACCTTTGGCCACGACTGTAGAATTGAGAGAACAGGACACCGAAAAAATTGATGCTGAGACAATTGAGCACTAACCTGAACATCTTTTTTTCCATGCAAACAGTATTGCATATTTCTAAATCTTTCTCTCATAATTAGAGTCTCCCTAAAGTTAAATGTTATGAATACCTGAAAGTTTATCAAAGGTGACAATGCATAACATTAGCACCCTTTTTTCAGACTTCAAATATTGTGGCTCACTAAATGAAAACTGTCCTGGAAGATCTCGATGTGTTTATCCGTGATGGATCATCTCCACTATTCAGAACATGTCTGGTGAGTATGTTGCATTGCTTCTCTGCAGGCACTTTGACAAAAATACGGCTGTTAATATTTGTGTTGACATTATTAAGATATTTAAATTCTTATTCATTTGTACTCCGACTCTTATTTTACTTTATCTGATCATCTCATCTGATTTTAAAGATTTATGAGGTGTTTCTTCCTGTACATTTTGTCTACATTAATCTAGTAGGATCCAAAACATTCATGGAACAAAAAGAAATATAAAAACATAGAAAAGATGGATGTCAAAAGTTATTTTTTTTTGTACTCTTTATTACATTAGGACAGTACTTCTGATGGCGGACAGACCAGAGGGATGAAAGTGGGAGTTCCTATTGTGATTGAAGATGATGACTCCCCTACGACTTTGACCAGTGTCATAAACTTTACTCTTGTGTTGGAGGAAGGGATTGTCTTGCAAGATGCTCCAGAACAGTTTGGCCTTTGACCTGTTTTCCTTGGATTTCAGTACCAAAAAATCGGAAGTACGCTTTTGAGGTGATTGAGAAGGTGTTCATGGAATTGGGCACTCACTGCTCTGCAAGGGTACAATCCCTTAAGACTTAACTTCTCCTATGACTTTGCTTTTGTGAGCTGTTTTCAGACTTCAAATTATTATTATTTTGTACTCTTTTCCTTGTTTTGTGAAGTTTAGACTGTAAAAGGTATCTTGCCATGTTTCTTTTTGTGTACTTTTATTTGAAAGTCATGGAATGTGGTTGTAGTGTGTTCCTTTTGGTTTAAAATAAAATTTGGAAGAAACTTTCAAGCATTCAGTTACAGCTTTTTTCATTATATTGTATTACAAAAAAACCTGCTTCAGTAAATTTAAACACATATTTTGAACCCAATACATGTGACAAGTTCACATTTACTTATTAATTTAATATTTGAAACTATCAAATCACTTTTAACTTAACAAAAGAATATAAGTTGGGAGACCTTACTCAGTAAATTTAGTTAAGTCAACAACAAGTTGACTTAACTCAAAATTTCAAGGCAACTTGCCGCACAGCTTTTTTGAGTTAACTCCACTTTTAACCCAAGTTGTTGATTTAACTCAAAATGTCAAGGCAACTTGCTGCACAGCTTTTTTGAGTTAAGTGAACAAGTTGGGTTAAAAGTGGAGTTAACTCAAAAAAGCTGTGCAGCAAGTTGCCTTGAAATTTTGAGTTAAGTCAAGATTTTATTTTATACAGTGTAGAGATCTAGCCTATATTTCTGCTGACAGCATAGACTTAAAAGGAAGAGAGTCACTGAACCCCCGACCCCCCCCCCCCCCCCCCACCTCCGCCCCAAAAAAAGTACATGTTGAAGAATAATCCATATTACACAAGGTAGATGGGACAATCAGCAATATTATAATCAATAATTATCTTAACTAAGGAGAAACATTTTACTCTCAGGATTACCACTGGCTGCTTTTCTATTTCTAGTTCTTTTCAATCAAGCATTTTCTCGGTGCAGACTGAAGCTTTTCCACAGTTCTGTGTTTGAGCTCTAGAAGAAAAACTTTCTTAAGATAGGGTGAAAGATGTAGGGTAGCATATATTTCGATCTATTTTGAAGTTTTGTTTAAATTTTAGTTTAAAAAGTTTATATTTTCTTAACTTATTAATAACTGACTGACATGAATCATTCAAGACAATAGTAAAACTCTGCTAATTAGACTACTAATTAGATGAAAAAAATTAGGATTAGACATTTATATAAAAATATATACAATAATTAACAATTATTAAAAAATATTTTCTTACTTATTTTCATGTTTAATCATCATTTTAAACTGATGCGTTCAGAACATAACACTCTATATTCAATAAAATTTGAGTTTTTCCTACCACTACTACTAATAATATTAGTGATAATAATAATAATAAGAATCTTATTATTATTATTATTATTATTATTATTATTATACTCTGAATGTGACTTCATGGAATGCTGTACACCAGGAAAATAGCTTTGGCTGCACATGTCGCATTATTGAGTGTCATATGCATTAAAACTGAAAAACTCAACTGATGGGGCAGACATGGTGAACAGAGGAGATACAGCCCCTCTGTTGATCTTTTCACAACTTCATGTGTCTTCTTGCCCTCAATCACGTACAATGATTGGAAGAAACAATCAGGGATGGCTTTGTCTAAAGAGAGAAAAAAGTTAGGTTTGTGCAATTTTGCCCACATTGCTTTTTCAGTATGGTTATTTCTAGTACTTCAGCCCATAGGTTGTAATATATACAGTACAGACACACCTTCTCATTCAAAGAGTTTGAATTTGTATTATGGCAAGAAAAAAGCAGCTAAGTAAAGAAAAACGAGTGACCATCATTACTTCAAGAAATGAAGGTCCGTCAGTCCAAAAAATTGGGAAAACTTTGAAAGTGTCCCCAAGTGCAGAATATCTAGAATATCTGCTAGGACAGCACTGCTAAGGACAGGCAACAAGCAGAAGAGACTTGTTTGGGCTAAAGAACAGAATAAAGAAAACTCTTTGAATGAGATGTGTCCAAACTTTTGGTCTGTACTGTGTATATATATATATATATATATATATATACAGTGGAACCTTGGATTACGAGCATAATCCGTTCCGGAAGTGGGCTCGTATTCCAAAACACTTGTAAACCAAATCAAATCTTCCCATAAGAACTAATGAAAACTCAAATAATTCGTTCAACAGCCCAAAAAAATAAATACAGAAAAATAATGAATACAATATAGAAATTAAAAATAAAACAAATTAACCTGCACTTTACCTTTAAAAAAAAGTTAAAATAAAACCCTAAATAACCCTAATAAACCCTAATAAAAAATGTGTGTGTGTGTGTGTGTGTGTGTGCGCGCATGTGTGTGGTGTGTGTGTGTGTGTGTGTGCGCGCGCATGTGTGTGTGTGTGTGTGCGCGCGCGTGTGTGTGTGTGGAATTAGCTCCTTCCCTCGCCTCGTCTTACACAGTAAAACTCTTCCTCCCTCCCCCCACCTCGCTTTTTAAGTTTCACAACAAACACACACAACGGAAACAATGTTTTAACAGGGAAAAAAAGAAATCTCTCTATTGACACTCGCCTGAGTGTCAAACAAATGAACCAGCACCTTACCTTTGAAAAGAATCGTGACAGAGCAGTGTTTCTGTGTAGAGCAGAGTGTGTGTGTCTGTGTGAAGCCAGGGAGGGGGGGTGTAAAGGCGAGAGAGTGTGTGTGTGTGTGTGTGTCGGTGTCAAAAAACTCGGCACTCGTAAACCAAGACATGCTCGTTTTTCAAGTCAAAATTTATTAAAAATCTTTGCTCGTCTTGCAGAACATTCGTAAAATTATATATTCAGGAATATAAGTATTGTCTGTATCTGTTTCCACTTTATGCTGATGATGCACAGTTTCAGCAACACCAGAAGAGGCACCAGCTTAAATGAAATGAGGAATAAATGCAAAGAACATTAGACTCTGGATACTTATAAAGTTCCTTTTGCCTCAATTGTGATCATGCAACTAGGAGTAAGCCTTCTGATCACATAATAGTTCTGGATGAACTTGCTGTTTCTGATTCCAGTCTTTCTTTTGAATCTCATATGAATAATATTATTAGGATTATTCCTTTACAAAGAATCTGCTCTATCTGCTGACTAGCTTTAAGGAGTTCCTTATGCAGCAGGACTTTGCACCAAGAGAAAGACAAGAAATACCCGACCCAACAATACAGATGCAGAGCTGCAGGCTGCTATCAAGGCAACCTGGTGTTCCATAACACCTTGACTGATGAAGTAATTCCTGTAAAGGATCCCTGACCAAGTATTGAGGGTATAAATTACCTTTTTTCCCCCAGAATTTCTGCATAGTAAAACCTTTAATGATATATATTTTATTAGATCTTTTTAGTACTATAATATTTTGAGATAATGTATTTTCATGAGCAGTAAGCTGTAATCATCAAAATTAAAACCTAAAAGATTTGTAATATTTCATGTTTAATGAATCTGGAATATATGAGGTTCAGTTTTTTTTTTATTATTAAATTGCAAAAGAAAGATTTTTTTCCCCTTGATATTCTAATATATTTTTAGATGTACTGTAGGCACATGACTACTCAACAAGCTCTTGCATGCACACTTGCCAGTGCTCTCCCACCCACTGATCTCTTCATTTATTGTCCTTTTCTTCCATTTCCATTCTTTTATTCTGTCTGATTGCCTTTTTTCTGTGCCTCAGGAAACAGGCATGCTGACACATATGTATGGAAGAGAGAGAGAGAGAGATCTAAAAAGGTGAACTATTAGGACAATACAACATCAGAAATGCATTAATTTGCCATCAATTTGCTTGTCTGACAATGAATTAAAGAAGATTAACATGAAAGAGGGGAGAGAGACCAAGGAAAATGAGGATAATAAATTGCATGATTCCACTACTAAATGATCAGTGCATTGATCATAAAAATTATCCTGTTTGTTTCTGCTGCATCATAAAGAACTAAATTTGCTGTACAGAAAAGTTACCTTTTCTGACCCGACATATCACATTAAGCATCCCAACACTCCACTACACTAACAAGATGTGCTAGACAGAATGGTTATCATTGTGAACAAAAAAAAAAAAAAAAAAAAGAATACCCAAAAATCCAACAAATGCAGATGTGACTCTAGCTAGTCGATTTAGTTGATTTAGATGAATGTGAGGTATGTACATATGTGTTTACCTTTACAAATATAATTGTGCTGTATTCATATTTAAACCTGAATTGGGTAGGATTTAATAAAAACAATAATAATAATAATAATAATAATAATAATAAATAGGGCGACACATTGGCTTAGTGGTTACCACTGACACCTTGCACCCTTAGGGTCCGGGTTCGATTCCCGGCCAGGTTCGATTCGCATCTCTTTGTGTGAATGAAGTTTCCCCCCACCTTGGTGGGTTTCCTCCAGTTACTCCGGTTTCCTCCCACAGTCCAAAGACATGCAGATTAGGCTAACTGGCATTCCCAAATTTCCCGTAGTGTGTGAATGAGTTTGTGTGTATGTGTATGTGCATGTGCCCTGCAATGGATTGGCAGCCTGTTCAGGGTGTACTCTGCCTCAGGCCCTAAGTTTCCAGGAATAGGCTCCAGAGCCCCCTCAACTCTGTATACAGGATCAAGTGGTATAGACGATGAGTAAGTGAGTGAGATAATATAAAAAATAATAATTATGTCATCTGAGTCATTCAAGATAGTAGTGAAATTCTAAATAACACACTACTGTAAACTGTATTAGAAATAATTGTTTACACTATAAACAATAATTATACTATATAATAATTATTATAATCACTGATTATCATGTTTTCATATATTTTCTTATTATTCTGACCTGATGGGCTCCTAACATAACTCATGACATAACTTAACTAAATTTGAGTTTTACTACTACTACTACTACTACTACTAATAATAATAATAATAAAAATAATTAATCACTTCTCACATGTGTAGTGTAATCAAGTGCACCTGGTCTGTGACTTTTTTTTCTTGACCACTTTATTTAAGTTCTGTTTTGTGCTCTCACATGATATCAGTCCCTGTCCTAATGTGTCTTAAAGAAAAGTCTACACTGTCCATCCACTCTGCCTCTTTATCTTTACACTAAGAATTATACAATGAATACTAAATGCACTGTACATAATAATAAATGTGGTTTATGTATAATGTCTGTGTACACACACAAACACACACACACTGTCATGTTTCCCCGAGATGAATCAGACGCAGATGCAGATTCCATGTTCACAAAGTATATATTTATTTATTTCTTACAACACAAAAAGTCTCTGGACTCGCTCTGCGGTCCGAAACAACCTTCCCAGACTGGGTCTGCAGGTGGGTAAACAAAAAACTCTCACACATGAGGAGAAAACAGCGAAATGAAACACTTGCAAGTCCATGCGACTGGTTGAGGATTCCCTTTCCTCAAAGTATCCCACACCTGCAGACACCGTTCAGTTCTGGGAGTGAGAAGGGAAAAGTAGACACAAACATTAGGATCTTTAGGACAACCGGGTGAAGACTTGAGACGTGCATAACAGTGAACAGGCGAAGCCCTACGGGTTCGACTGGAATAAATAGTCAGACACACAAGGAAATCACAGGTGCTCGTGTTTAGTGCTTAAGTGCTGGTAGTACATACATAGACACACTAGGTGGGGACAAAGCATCAACTCAGTAATCCGGGGAACTTGATCTTATTCCCCTGAGCTGTGGAGGTACAGTTGTTACAGAACCATACTCTATCGCCTACCTGGAGCGGAGGACTTTCCCTTTGTCGTCTATTGGCAAATTTCTTAAAGCGACGAACTGCCTGGGAGATTTTAATGTGTGCATCTTCCCATACTTTTTCCGCTTTTTTGAACCACTCATCCACCATAGGAACTTCGGTGGATGTGGTATCCCAGGGACATAGTGGGGGTTGATGCTCAAGTATACATTGGAAGGGCGTTAGGCCGGTAGTGGAGTGACGTAGCGAGTTCTGTGCATATTCCACCCAGATTAAACATTCCGCCCATTCGTGCTGACGGCTGCTACAATACGCTCGAAGATATTTTACGAGTTCTTGGACAGTCCGCTCTGCCTGCCCATTAGACTTGGGATGATAGCCCGACGTTAGGCTAACATTGGTTCCAAACTTCTGAAAGAAAGCTCTCCAGACCCGGGCGATAAATTGGGGACCACGATCGGATACTATATCTTCGGGGATGCCATAGCAACAAAACACAGTTGTAAATAGGGCTTCTGCCACCTGGAAGGCTGACGGCAGAGAGCCGAAGGGGATAAATCTACATCCCTTGGAAAACCGATCTATCACTACTAGAATGGTGGTGTATCCCTTAGAGACGGGCAGATCCATGACAAAGTCCACAGAGATATGGGACCACGATCTGTTTGGCGTCGCTAGGGGCATTAATTTACCAACCGGCAGGTGTCTAGGAGTTTTAGATGCCGCGCATACTGCACACGATGAAACCACTGTTCTTACTGACCTCCGCATATTAGGCCACCAGTACTTTGGTTCTAATAGCCTATAGGTACGAACTGTTCCGGGGTGCCCGGCTGCTACACTAGTGTGTGCTTGGGTAATTACCTGCTCTCGTAGTGACCGGCACGTAGGTTCTTCCCGGAGGGCATTGTCGTGGTGCGGCATGAGACCTGTGCCGCCTGTGCGATCTCCGAGTCGAGGTCCCACATGATCGGTGCCACCACAAGAGACGATGGTATGATAGGCTCTGGTTCTGAGGTTTCCTCAGGAGCGGTGTAGTATCGGGATAAAGCGTCCGCTTTTTTATTTTTGGACCAGGGACGATATGTGATAGTCAAGCGGAAGCGAGTAAAGAACAGCACCCAGCGGGCTTGGCGAAGGTTTAATCTTTTCGCTTGTTGGATGTACTCTAAATTGCGATGATCGGTTAATACTACGAATGGGTGTTCGGCTCCCTCTAGCCAGTGCCGCCACTCCTCTAACGCCGCTTTTACAGCTAGCAGTTCGCGATTGCCGATATCATAGTTGCGCTCGGCAGGTGTTAGTTTACGCGAGAAGAAAGCGCAGGGGTGGAGTTTCTCTGGGTTGCCATGACGCTGCGACAGCACCACTCCAATCCTTACTTCGGAGGCATCGACTTCGACCAAAAAAAGGCTTGGTCGGGTCGGGGATTTTTAGTATCGGTGCCGTGGTGAATGCCGTTTTTAGATATTGAAAGGATCTGCGTGCCTCCGGCGGAAATTCACGCAGACGCTTAGGCTTCCTCTTTAGGAGGGTCATGAGCGGCGCTGCCAACAAACTAAATCCTCGAATAAAGCGTCTGTAAAAGTTAGCGAAACCCAGAAAACTCTGTAGCGCCTTTACCGATTGGGGTTCTGGCCATTGTTGCACCGCCTCCACCTTGGTCGTCTCCATTTCGACCCCCTGTGGCCCTATGCAGTAGCTGAGGAATGCGACCTCCTTCTTGTGGAACTCGCACTTCTCCGCCTTCGCATAGAGCCCGTGTTTGCGCAGTCGATGAAGGACGGCAGTTACATGTTGGACGTGCTCGGAATATGACCGAGAGTATACCAAGATATCATCCAAGTACACTATAACATACCGGCTTAACATATCCCTAAACACGTCGTTCATGAACCCCTGAAACACCGCAGGTGCGTTTACCAATCCATAAGCCATCACATTATATTGGTAATGGCTTGATGTCGTGCTAAACGCAGTCTTCCATTCATCGCCTTTCCGCACACGAACGAAAATTATATGCGCTGCGGAGGTCGAGTTTAGTAAAAATAGAGGTGCCTCGGAGTTGGTCGATTGCGGCCGGCAGTGGGTGCTTGTATTTTACTGTTACTGCATTGAGACCTCTATAATCAATACAGGGGCGTAAGCGCCCCCCCCTTTCTTATCGATAAAGAAAAACCCTGCCGAGGCGGGTGACGTGGACCTCCTGATGAGACCCTGCTGGAGAGCTTCACTCACATATTCCTCCATAGCCCGTGTCTCCTCCACGGACAATGGGTAAATACGCGAGCTCGGCGGTGCTTTCCCCGGCAAAATCTCTATCGCGCAGTCCCACGGCCGATAAGGGGGAAGTCGTGCGGCCGCCCTAATGCTAAACACGTCTTGAAACCGTGCATACTCTGATTGTACATTTGTTGATACTAGGGCTCGCGGGCTTTCAATCGAGGTGGTTTGGACCGTCAATGCCAGGCGGCTATACACGTTTTAGCACATCTAAGGGCCCAGGATAGGATGCGAGATTTTTCCCAATCAAAATTGGGATTATGAGAACTGAGCCAGGGTAGACCCAGCACGACGGAATGATCAGACCGGGGGAGTACAAAGAATTTTAATTCCTCAGAGTGACCGGGAAAAGTTAATCGAAGTGGCGCAGATATTTGTTTAATAGGCGAGTGTCTAACGGTTATGACCATCCAGAGCTTTAATTGCGATAGGGGATGGTAGCTTCGACAGGGGAGCCTGTAGCAAGGAAAGAAGAGAAGAAGTTATAAAATTTCCAGCCGACCCGGAATCTATAAGGGGAAAAACACACAAAGAACGGTTAAAATACGATAAAGTGCACATGGTGGTGTGATGTGTGTTACTTTTTGTAGTAACGGGCAGTGGTTTATGAGATGTTTGTCCCCCCCACAGTATAAGCACAGCCCCGATTGGATTCGTCGCCTTCTCTCCTGGGCAGTTAGGCGGGAGGTGCTAATGTCCATAGGTTCTCCCAGAGTACCTTCCCGGGGTTCCGTCGCGAGGGTGCTGAGGCTAGAATGGCGGTTGAACTCAGACCGTTTGGCAGTAGGTTTCGGGGAAAGGTGTCGTTTCTGGCTACAGAGGTGCTGATCCAGTTTGATTGCAAGTGTGATGCATTCATCCAATGACATTCCCGTGTCCCGGCAGGCTAGTTCCAGTTGTACTTCGGGTTATAAACCATCTCGGAACCTTGCCAGGAGACTGCGGTCACACCATCCACTCTCCGCAGCCAGTACCCGAAACCGGATCGCATAATCCGCGACGGTGGCAGTCCCCTGTTTCAGCCTCAGCAACTGTTGTTCACCCGTTCTGCCTTGATCGGGGTGATCGAATACAGTGCGGAACTGTGAGAGAAATAGTTAGTAATTCATCACAGCTATCCCGCCTATGCTCCAAACTGCCGCTGCCCAATCCATCGCTGCACCTGTGAGCTGTTGAATGATGAAGCTGATCTTCTGTAGTTCCGTCATGTCCGGATATTCTGCGAGCCACAGCTCACAGGCCAGGAGAAACCGTTTGCACCCCTCCGGATTTCCATCATACCTTTCCGGGGGGTTAGGGCGTGGTGATAGCGGTGTGGAGCGCGACCCAGGTGAGCAGAGAGAGGGTAATCGGTGCATGAGCTGCTACATCCCGCGAGCCAGGTAATTTACCGCTCTGGCCAACCTGTCAATCTCGTGTTGTTGGCCCCTTATGTAATCCAGAACTGGTGCATCCTCCTCAGGTAGAGGGGTTCCTGCTGCGTCTAGAAAGGCCTGTTCATCTGTCATGTCTCCCCGAGATGAATCAGACGCAGATGCAGATTCCATGTTCACAAAGTATATATTTATTTATTTCTTACAACACAAAAAGTCTCTGGACTCGCTCTGCGGTCCGAAACAACCTTCCCAGACTGGGTCTGCAGGTGGGTAAACAAAAAACTCTCACACGTGAGGAGAAAACAGCGAAATGAAACACTTGCAAGTCCATGCGACTGGTTGAGGATTCCCTTTCCTCAAAGTTTCCCACACCTGCAGACACCGTTCAGTCCTGGGAGTGAGAGGGGAAAAGTAGACACAAACATTAGGATCTTTAGGACAACCGGGTAAAGACTTGAGACATGCATAACAGTGAACAGGCGAAGCCCTACGGGTTCGACTGGAATAAATAGTCAGACACACAAGGGAATCACAGGTGCTCGTGTTTAGTGCTTAAGTGCTGGTAGTACATACATAGACACACTAGGTGGGGACAAAGCATCAACTCAGTAATCCGGGGAACTTGATCTTATTCCCCTGAGCTGTGGAGGTACAGATGTTACACACACACTAAATAAGTTAATTAATTAATTAATTAAAATATAATAAAAGAGTGTGTTTCCTATTCATATATATATTCTGAGAGTTTATAATTAGTGATACGCCCTTCTTTTGCTGGAAAAGAGGCTGAAATCACATGCAGTATAATAGAGTGGTGTGTGAAGGTTTTTTTAAACCACAAGCTGGTAAAGCATAGTCTTGTTACCTTCAGATTCCCTTAGCATTTGTAACGGGTTTGACCCATTGTTGCACGGGCGGCACCGTGAAACACGGACACGAGGCAAGATCTTAGGGAAAAAAGGGTCATTTATTTAGAATAAATAGGGGAAGGAAAGGGTAAAAGAAGGGAGGATGGAAAGAAAGGGAAGGAATGATGTGTGCACGTGCGTTGGTCCGAGGCAGTGCCCAGCTGGCATGCGGACACGCGGCTGGCGGTGGTGGGCGGAGTGGCAGAACGGAGCACGCGAGGGAGCGCTCCTGCACGCTCCCTGGACGGTCCCCCGCTGTCGATGACCGGCCTGGCCCCTCCCAGCTCTCTTTGGGCGCGGCCTCAGGCGGGAGTCTCGCTCGGACGTCCTTCGGCTGGGCGGCTTTCCCGGCTAGGATCGGCGGCCTTAACGCTGTCCTCCTCGCGGCCTTTTCCTCTTTGGCAGCGAGGACACAAAGACGGGCTCGACGCAGGAGCGAAGAATGCCGCGGGAGCTCATGCAGCTCTTTCCCGCGCCCGCGGAGATCAAAGGGCGGAAATCCAATGTCCTTTTTTTAAGTCTCTGGGGCACGTTCCATTTCCCCACTCACGTGCCACTCTCGAGCTCCACCGCGTTACGCTCTTCTCGGACCCCGGACTAAACTCTGCGCCTTGCATACATTCCATATATGATTAGCCAGTTGCGAACTGCCATTGCTTCAGTCATTGATCAAATCATTGCAGTGCTTTAGTTACACAATGCAAATCATAGTTTTAAGGATTAACAATTTATTCCCTACAAGGGTATACCATTTGTACCTGTTGTAAGCTGATCACCAATAACCAGAGGTGGAAAGAGTATAAAAATTTTGTACTCAAGTAAAAGTACTGTTACGTCAGTGACATTTTACTAAAGTACAAGTAAAGTTACCATTATAAAAATCTACTCAAGTAACTCTTTACTCAGAGTAAAAGTTAGAGTAACTTTTTTAATAGCAGGGGTGGGATGGGGGGATTCTAGTGCAGTTAAAAAAAAGACAAGCAGATATAAGTCGCAAACTAGTTGTTTTTAATTGAAGGAACACCTTTGCATAATAAAGCTGTTACCTTTCTTATGCTTGAAAACCAAACTGGTCGCTTAAATATGGTGTTACATCCCAGTCTAGGGTTAGGCCATACAGCAAAAGAATGGGGTTCTATTTTAAACTGAATGGAAATGGTGGTGGTATATGGCAGAAAGAACTAGAGCCAGTCGCTAGCTGATGAAAGTGAGGTTTATATTGCTTTACAAAAATACACACACACACACACGCACACACCACCAGGATCAGCTTCAGGATGGACCCAGGCCGAAATAATAAACAAAAGGGTATCTGTATTTTAGTAGCTAGATTACCTGCAAAAAATTTTGACAAAACACAAACAAAAATTACAGGTTCCTTATCTGACTCCCTAAATCAAAAACAGTGAATAAATTCCTTCTTCCCAAAATAAACAGCAGCCACACCCTTACTACCGGTGAGTGCACAAACATACAGTGAAATTATATACAAGGGGCCAAGCAACCAAACCAAAGGGACAAAGCGATAATCAAAGTCATTGGGAGGCAAAATTCAAAACCAGATTACCCAATCAAATATCAAAACGCCAAAGTCAAATCCAAAAATAATCTCTCTCCACCACGCCTCCTCTTTCTCGCGTCTCTCTCTATATATGGTAGCACTGATTGATTACGTCACTATCAGGATGGAAGCGACTGTGTGGAATGTCAGGTTGCTGATGTAGGGAGAGTCAGAAAACCTGGAGTGGAGTCTGGAGCGGTGCACGGCCAGGGCTGCGTTTCCCGATAACGATTGATCTTAGCGCTTAAGAGCATTTTCTACAAGTCATTTTGCGAACGTTAGTTATTATTTCACATGTGTTTCCCAAAAATGCACTTAACACAATTGCACGTAGCCCTGCTTTAAGTGCTACTTAGGAGTCGCTATCCGTTGGTCAAGTGCTGAAATGTCACGCTGTAGAATGGCAGCGATTATTTAGAATTATTATTAGGTAGTATTATTTATCAATTTCTTTATCAACAGTTGATTATCTTACATCAAAATAAATAAACAAACAAATAAGTAAGCAAATAAATAAATAAATAAATAAATAAATAAGCTCTTACATTTATTTTTTAAAAGTTTAGCCTAATTATCTTCACCGGATGTGCATTTGCCAATAGGAGAAAAATTTAAATAAGCACATACCTAGTGGTGGAGACACTAGCAAAATGGCTGAAACCAAAAAACAAAGAAAAGACATTTTTCAAAAAGAGGAAATTAATATTATTTTATAGGAGGTGGAGCTACATATAAACATATAATTTTCAGCAGGTTTAAGGGCAGTCATACAAATAAAGAAAAACAAAAAATCTGGGACGATATTGCTATAAAACCTACTGCAGCAAGGGGGATTAAAACATCAGGGAAGGAGATCAGGAAGAAGTGGCAGGACTATTCAAGCCTAGCTAAAAAATAAACGGCACTGTAGAGGACAACAATTAATAAAACAGGTGGTGGGCCTAATGACACTCCCGTTCTTACTGCAGAAGAAGAAAGGCACTGTCAATTCTCGGAACAACTGTCTCAGGTGGGATGTGTGGTGGTATTGACCTCCACGGAGGAGTTGGTTTGCGTCAACCTGAACCTGAGTCAGGTCCATCATGTTCGCAAGAGCAATCAGGTTCACCTCCTATTGACAGACACCAACCATCTCCCAGTCCTCCCAACAGTCCATCCATACCCCAGCCTCCATCTTCAATTGTTCAGGCTACAGCCACAACACCTCAGCAATTTGAGAATGTCTGTGGTTGTAGTCAGGACTTAGTACAGCTGTAGAAGAGAAACTAGATGGTCTAAAAGATATCAGACAATCTCTTAAAGAGGCCATGGATATGAACAACAACATTCAGAAGTAAATCAGTGAACTTAAGAAGGCCAAGCTGGCTTTGGAAGCAAGGAGACTTTCACTGGAGATGATGAGATTTGCAAGGCCCTCCATTTCAGTGCCAATTATTTTGCAAGATGAGTCAGGTAACATTGTTCAATGTTGTTTAATCGTGAATAATTACATGTTTTAATATAATGTGTTCTGCAACATGAAATATTCTTTTCCATGTGTACACTCATCACATTTTGCAATATCTTTTGCAGATCCTGGGGAACAAACTACAACCTTGAATCAATAAAAACTGTTTAAATGCATAATTTTTATGCTTGTTAATACACTCAAAGCCTAAGGCTCAATGAAATACTATAAAGCAGAAGAATTCTTATTATAAGAGTTTCAAATTTAAATAGCTACTTGTAGTACCTTTTATTAATTAATAAAATAAACATGCAAGCCCTATGGGCTAGTTTCACAGACACGACCAGGATTAGGCCATAGTTCAATTAGATTTAAGTAATTAAAATCTAATAAATGTGCCTTAGAAAAAAACATTACTGGTGTCCATCTTGAGACGAAACAAAGGGACTGATATATTTTAAGATCAGCAAGTGTCCTTCAGATGAAAAAGCTCAGACTTACATTCTAGTCTGGACTAGGCTTAAGCCTTGTCTGTGAAAAGAGGGGTCTATATTTTACTACAGCTTGAGTCTTGAGGGTGTGTGGCAATATAGTATTAGGGCCTATCTATTAGCCTATCCATATAGGTGCAGAAAAATGTTTAACGTGCACATTCTTTATCAGCACTGTTTTATATAAATGTACTCTCTATATACATTTATAAAAGCACAACCTTTGACCATTATAAGAGAATAAATTCAGAGAAGAGGTAATTAATGCAATTTCTAAAATCAGTGATTCAGTTTCTTCAAGTGGGGCCTTCTGCAATTAGTGAAATAGATGACAATCAGTGTGTGACATCTGAATATTATCACAACCTGAAAAACTTTAATCATATGTTTGCTGTGAGTAATTTTAGGACAGTATATAAAGTTCATGCTTCAGTAGTCTTGCAGAAGAAATCATGGCTGCACTACAGCAAGTTTTCCAGCTGACCATGAGGCAAAGAGAAGGCGAAGTCAAGGACAGAGACGACCAAGGTGTACACTATGTACTATAAATGCCTTCATCAGGCAGCATCAAAATCCTCTGGATATGCTTGATGATATGGCTGTCATTGACAGAGGAGAAATAGTCCAGCTGCTCAATGTCATGGGGCCTCAACTGATGTGTGTTACAAGGAGGAATTTTGCCTTGTCCCTTGATGTGCAACTCTTAGCAGCTCTGAGATATTATGCAACAGTTTTCTTCAGGTACTTGGAGATGGACTTGGACTCAGTAAACCTCTGTCCATCTGCAGTCACCTATGCACTGCTTCCACTTGCGGCTGAACACATCCAATTTCCAGCATTAAGACAGGCCATGTCAGACATTCAAGAGTATTTTTAACACATTACCATATACCACAAGTGATTGGAGTCATTGATGGTACTTTAATTCCCATCAGTACGCCTTCTGTGGATGGCCATACATGTATATATGCCTCAAAGGTTATCCAGCAATCAACTGCCAAGTAATCTGTGATTATAAGTGTTTAATCACAGACATTGTTGCAAGGTGGCCTGGGAGCACACATGACTCCTATATCTTTACCAACTCATCTGTGGGTTAAGAGACTCAAAACTTAAAAGGACAGTGGAGGCTGCTTGATGACAGCGGATATACATTGTGGCCATATCTGTTCACTCCTGTTGCTAATCCTATCAGGAACAGTGAGCCACATTTCAATGAGGGTCAGGTGTTGCCCAAATTATTTTGGAGCACACTTTAGGAAGGTGGAAGCTACGCTTTCGGGCAATTCACAAGTCCAGTGGTGGTCTTCTCTTTGTGCCACAAAAGTGCTGTGCTGTAATAACAGTAACAGCTATGTTGCACAACATTGCAGTGAGGGCAAGAGTGCCCTTGGCCATCAGGAAGGAAGATGAAGAGGTGGAGGAAGAGAATGAAGTTAAGATGAGAATGAAGTTAAGATGAGACTTCATGACGATCAACCAAGACATGTTCAATACATGGCTGGGTTTCATGCATGCCAGCAAGGCATTGACACATTTTTGAGTTCCTCCTTTATTTGTGTCATCTTTAAAGCACATTAAATATTTTCGGTTACATACAACATTTGTACTATCCTCGAAATGTCCTTATACAGCAGTGTACTTTTTTTATTCTAACATTTATTATGTCATTTTTATTTCATTTCTTTATTCGTTATTATTTCTATATTGAATTATGTAATGAGTAGAAAATAGAAATGAATAAAAAAATATACATACAAATAAAATGAAAAATGACTTTGAAGAGAAGTAAATTTTAGGTACAATCCAGCAGGTGCTCCCATAACTCTGTCTCCTCACGATGCACTTAAGGCTTTACGATTACTCCAGAGCACTCATAGATCTACGAAGATTTTCAAGTGCTACTTAAGTTACGATGTTTTGGGGAAACAGACCGTAATATTAAGATCAGTCGTACTTCTTAAGCATATGATGCTTTTGGGAAACGCAGCCCAGGACACACACAGGAGCGCAACAAAGCATAATCTTATTATTAAATAATATTTTTATTATTTTTCATTTTCATTAATTTTTTTACTCAGTAGCAAGTATGATTTAAAATAAAGTACAATACTTCAAACTAAACATACTTAAGTAAAAGTAAAATTACAGATTTTAAAAACTACTTTAAAAAGTAGAAGTACACAAAAAAACTACTCAGTTACTCAATTCCACCTCTTACTTGCCAATAACACAAACAACCTGTCATGGGATGGTATGTAATAAGGAACAAGTTAACAGATATTTCTCAAAGTTAATGTGAAGCAAGAAAGGGGTCAAGCATAATGATTGGAATGGATTTGAAAAGGGACAAATTGTGTCAGAACACAGAGTGCATTGCAATTACTGTATTACTATACAGCATGCATATGTATATGTATGGTGATGCATAGTGGGATACTGGTCAGAATGTGGTAGGTAGATAGTCAAGGGGAATGTCTATTTCCGCCGTGCTCTCTGTCGCGGCAAAATGGCAACGGACAAAATAAATCAGTCGCATTTCGTGTAATTCATGAATCGACCGCCTTTCATTAGAGGCAGTTTTCAAATATGATTTGAGCTTAAGTCAATAAAAAGTCATATGTTGTATCAAAGAAATAGTAGTGGTGGAAATTTCCACATCTGAAACTTTATACAACAAACGTGAATATTGACATTTGCTGTACAATAAAGAGTTTTAAAAAATTGGTTAAATGTTGTTTAGACAGACGATCACGTTCACTATTTAACAATTTTATTTGTACAAAGAATGAACTGTTATATAGCCTCTCTTTGTATTGGGATATTTTTATTATTTAAAAGAAATGTTACATTTAAAGACATCAAACTTTGATTCCCAGCTAAAGCACAAAAATATAGAAGTAACTGGTAACATAGACTTTCAGAATAAAACATTAGAATAACTTAAAAAAATGCACTCTAAAAAATGCTGGGCTGTTCCTGTAAACACCTGGTTGGATTATTTTGACCCAACAACTGGTTTATTCTTTATTCTCTGGTTTCTCAAAATGGCCTGCAAAATGTTAGAAATATTACTGTTATTGTGTCACAAAGTGTAGTTTTAAGAAATGCATCTGTGTACAGTTCAAAACCTCCATCAGTTATTAAAGATAGCGTCTATTTAAAAAATCCCCCAATGATTTCTGAGATTTGGCACTTGCCCATGTACATGCCTTATGTACCCCACCCAAAGCAGCCTCACCTCGGAAAGAATTTCTTTCCTCTGTAATTCTTAAAACAGTAGAGGTAATTTATTTTGGGTATTTCTAATCTTCTTTTGTATAATATGGTTATAGTACAGTATAATATATCGCGGCTGTATGACGCATCATGTAATCTGCTTTCCAGACTCTTTGGTGGAGGCTGTTGATGTTTATTTTTATTTTTATTTTTTTTGTCTTTGATATTGACTACACAATAGCAGTGTCTTCCAACCTGGGAGTTTCTCCAGCATACTGTATATCAGATGATTGATGAGTCCTCATCTGTTAAATTTTTGAGGACAATAGTTTTTTCAGCCCACATTTAATCAATAATATAAAAAAAGTTTGATTGTTCTTAAATGTATTTTGAAGTAAATGAAATCATAGTAGGTAAAATAGTAAAATAAATAGTTTAATGGTTTAAATAGTTAAAATAAATAGTTAAAATATTAAGATGGGGAATGTTTGATGTCATTTGGGCATTATAAGGTTTGTATTGAAAACTTTTAAATAAAAAGTGGCAGCCAGCATGCCTAAAAATAGATGCAAGATTATTTTTATAGTCCAAATAAAAATACTTTATTAATTCTTGGATATTGTTGTTTACTTAACAATATTAACAATATTTGTTAATTTAATTTAAATGAGGTTTATGCTTGGGGTGTTGAGCTGGCACCATAATTTTCCTCTTTAATTTCCTACGTAGTCTAATCAGCGCTCAACCGCACACAAAGTTTTCGAGAGCGCAGAGGAATTTTGTTGTACTAAATAATATTTATGCAGTACAATCATGGCCTCTTACTAACTACACACGTGGACAAAATTATTGGTACCCTTCGGTCAATGAAAGAAAAACTCACAATGGTCACAGAAATAACTTTAATTTGACAAAATTAATAATAAATAAGAATTCTATGAATGTTAACCAATGAAAGTCAGACATTGCTTTTCAACCATGTTTCAACAGAATTATTTTAAAAAAATGAACTCATGGAACAGGCCTGGACAAAAATGATGGTACCCCTAACTTAATAGTTTGTTGCACAACCTTTTGAGGCAATCACTGCAATCAAACGATTCCTGTAACTGTCAATGAGACTTCTGCACCTCTCTGCAGGTATTTTGGCCCACTCCTCATGAGCAAGCTGCTCCAGTTGTTTCCGGTTTGAAGGGTGCCTTTTCCAGACAGCATGTTTCAGCTCCTTCCAAAGATGCTCAATAGGATTGAGGTCAGGGCTCATAGAAGGCCACTTTAGAATAGTCCAATGTTTTCCTCTTAGCCATTCTTGGGTGTTTTTAGCTGTGTGTTTTGGGTCATTGTCCTGTTGCAAGACCCATGACCTGCGACTGAGACCCAGCTTTCTGACACTGGCCAGCACATTTCTCTCTAGAATCCCTTGATAGTCTTGAGATTTCATTGTACCCTGCACAGATTCAAGACACCCTGTGCCAGATGCAGCAGAGCAGCCCCAGAACATAACAGAGCCTCCTCCATCTTTCACAGTAGGGACAGTGTTCTTTTCTTGATATGCTTCAAGTATAATTAGCAAAATTTGTCTTATCTGTCCATAGGACATTCTCCCAGAAGCTTTGTGGCTTGTCAACATGTAGTTTGGCATATTCCAGTCTGGCTTTTTTATGATTTGTTTTTAACAATGGTGTCCTCCTTGGTCGTCTCCCATGTAGTCCACTTTGGCTCAAACAACGACGGATGGTGCGATCTGACACTGATGTTCCTTGAGCATGAAGTTCACCTTGGATCTCTTTAGAAGTCTTTCTGGGCTCTTTTGTTACCATTCGGATTATCCGTCTCTTTGATTTGTCATCAATTTTCCTCCTGCGGCCACGTCCAGGGAGGTTGGCTACAGTCCCATGGATCTTAAATTTCTGAATAATATGTGCAACTGTAGTCACAGGAACATCTAGCTGCTTGGAAATGTTCTTATAGCCTTTACCTTTAACATGCTTGTCTATAATTTTCTTTCGAATCTCCTGAGACAACTCTTTCCTTCGCTTCCTCTGGTCCATGTTGAGTGTGTTACACACCATGTCACCAAACAACACAGTGACTACCTGGAGCCCTATATATAGGCCCACTGACTGATTACAAGATTGTAGACACCTATGATGCTAATTAGTGGACACACCTTGAATTAACATGTCCCTTTGGTCACATTATTTTCAGTATTTTCTAGGGGTACCATCATTTTTGTCCACGCCTGTTCCATGAGTTTATTTTTTTAAATAATTCTGTTGAAGCATCGTTGAAAAGCAATGTCTGATTTTACATTGGTTAACATTCATAGAATTTTTTTAAATTATTACTTTTGTCAGATTAAAGTTATTTATGTGACCATTGTGAGTTTTTCTTTCATTGACCGAAGGGTACCAACAATTTTGTCCACGTGTGTATTTAGGTTGTTGTTCTTTAAGTGTTACTGTGTGTGCTTTACAATGTCAGACAACATTCAAATGCAAATAATTCACCCCTCCCCAGGTGTGAATCAGTTGTTCTCACCTAGACATTCAGAGAAACTAATAATGCACCCCTCCCCAGTTTAAGACCCTCTTGGATCTGAGGCCTTTATGAAGACCTGCAGTGTTTCAGGCCTCTTCTTAAATTTGTGTAAATTTCAAATCTTCTTGAGTCTAAAATTTACATTGTTACCGTTTTTAATGTCTAGAATGGAAAAAATTGAGATTTTCCTTATCATAATATGCATTGTATTGTTTTTTTAAATCACTCTACACACAATAATTTTCTGATGTTTTCTATTGTTTTAATTTGAGATTTTATAATAAAAAAATAAACCAAATAAAATCATTCCATTTGTATTTTTTAAATAGCATTAAAAATCATGGGTTGTGTATAGAGTGATTAAAAACAATAATTACAAACAACAACATAACACAATGCATGTCTGTGAATGGCTGAAATGTGGTTGTGAATAAGCCTTTTAGTGAATGTAAAATGTTCGCGTGAACCCGCGCACTTGTGCGCTCTTTCACTTTGCAGAGTTTTGATCAAAAGGCAGATGAACGCGAACACCAATTTATAAGAGATTTCACTTCCCCAGAAATACAACAAATACAAATTTATACTTGCTAAATAAGAGCTGTCTTTGCGGTGCTGTGCGAAACGCATGCCGATGTGAGCTCACATGTCTCACATGACCCTCTTCCTATTGAAAAACAAAAGTTGGATCCAAGATGGCCGACTTCCAAATGGCCACCATGGTCACCACCCATCTTGAAAAGTTTGCCCCCTCACATATACTAATGTGCCACAAACAGGACGTTAATATCACCAACCATTCCCATTTTATTAAGGTGTATCCATATAAATGGCCCACCCTGTAGATTTAACAAACGAAAATGCCTGTACTTTGATTGATTAAAAAAGTTCACAAGTACAGTCATGGCCAAAAGTTTTGAGAATTACATAAATATTGGAAATTGGAAAAGTTGCTGCTTAAGTTTTTATAATATCAATTTGCATATACTCCAGAATGTTATGAAGAGTGATCAGGTGAATTGCATAGTCCTTCTTTGAAATGAAAATTAACTTAATCCCGAAAAAAAACTTTCCACTGCATTTCATTGCTGTGATTAAAGGACCTGCTGACATCATTTCAGTAATCGTCTTGTTAACTCAGGTGAGAATGTTGAGGAGGACAAGGCTGGAGATCATTATGTCAGGCTGATTGGGTTAGAATAGCAGACTTGACATGTTAAAAGGAGGGTGATGCTTGAAATCATTGTTCTTTCATTGTTAACCATGGTGATCTGCAAAGAAACGCGTGCAGCCATCATCACGTTGCATAAAAATGTCTTCACAGGCAAGGATATTGTGGCTACTAAGATTGCACCTAAATCAACAATTTATAGGATCATCAAGAACTTCAAGGAAAGAGATTCAATTCTTGTTAAGAAGGCTTCAGGGCATCCAAGAAAGTCCAGTAAGCTCCAGGATCGTCTCCTAAAGAGGATTCAGCTGCGGGTAGCGCCAGTAGTGCAGAGCTTGCTCAGGAATGTCAGCAGGCAGGTGTGAGCGCATCTGCACGCACAGTGAGGCCAAGACTTTTGGAATATGGCCTGGTGTCAAGAAGGGCAGCAAAGAAGCCACTTCTCTCCAAAAAAAAAATATCAGGGACAGATTGATCTTCTGCAAAATGTATGGCAAATGGACTGCTGAGGACTGGGGCAAAGTCATATTCTCGGATGAAGCCTCTTTCCGATTGTTTGGGGCATCTGGAAAAAGGCTTAGAAGAATAGGTGAGCGCTACCATCAGTCCTGTGTCATGCCAACAGTAAAGCATCCTGAGACCATTCATTTGTGGGGTTGCTTCTCATCTAAGGGAGTGAACTTGTGGTCAATCCTCAAGAGGCAGGTGGACAAACAAAAACCCACTAATTCTGACAAACTCCAAGAAGTGATTATGAAAGAATGGGTTGCAATCAGTCAGGATTTGGCCCAGAAGTTGATTGAGAGCATGCCCAGTCGAATTGCGGAGGTCCTGAAAAAGAAGGGCCAACACTGCAAATACTGATTCTTTGCATAAATGTCATGAAATTGTCGATAAAAGCCTTTGAAACCTATGAAGTGCTTGTAATTATATTTCAGTACATCACAGAAACAACTGAAACAAAGATCTAAAAGCAGTTTAGGAGCAAACAAATATCTGTGTCATTCTCAAAACTTTTGGCCACGACCAAAAAATAATGGTGATCTGACATTATTTGCTAACTTACGATGGAGGGTACCTGAAGGGAGTATTTACAACATTGAATTGCTTTTTTGATTCAATTTTAGTGTCACAATTTTATTATCAGTAGCAGGATTATAACAGGATTATTATTATTTTTTTTTAATTCAACCTCAACAATGCAGGCATCTGTGTTAAATGAAAAAATAGGAAGTCTATAAATGCTACATCAAGAGTGAACTGTCTATGCTAATAATATGCTGTGCTACTGTGAAAAATTGTGTGTGCATAATAGGCCATGGATTGAAATGCAATCTAAACTGCAACCCATGAGCTATAAACACAGAGCTGATACTTATTCCTTGAATCCCCTTCTTCATGCCCTCAACCACTGTGAAAGCTTTGAATTCACTGAACACAGCATGGTGTACAATATGAGCTAAGTGGGATTTTCTAAATTGAGTGATGTAATAAAAAAAAGAAATAGTGATGTGTGATGTTTTAACTTTTAAAAGATGTATTTACTTATCTGTCCACTACAAAACCACTTGGACATTTGAGCATCTGAAATGGACCATGGAACAATGGAAGAAGTTGGCTTGTTCTGATGGTTCGTGTTTGATCATGTTGATGGTCAGGTGTCTATCTGCTTTTTCCCTGAGGAAGAGATGGCACTAGTTTGCACTATGGTAAGAAAAAGAATTGGCATAGGTAAAGTGTTTCTCTGGGCAATGTTCTACTCTAAACCATTGGGTCCTGGCATTCACATGGATGTTACTTTGACACATACCTAAACACTGTTGCTAACCAAGTAATTGGCAACAGTATTCGGTTATGGCAGTGGCATTTTTCAGCAAGATAATGTTCACTGCCTGATTGCAAAAGAATATTCTGGAATGGAGTGAGAAACATGACAAAGCATTCAATGCCCCTCCAAATTTAATAGATTTCAATCCAATTTGTGGGATGTGCTAATTCCATCCATGGAGACTACATCTTACAACTTACAGGATTTGCTGTTCAGATACCACAGCACAATTTGTGAGATTTTGTGTAGTCCATGCTTAACAGGTCAGGGCTGTTTTATGGCACAGGGAGGACCTACTTGGCACATGGATTTAACGTTATGGCTGATTGCTGCTAAAAACACACAGTACAAAAGCATATATATGATTTTATTATTATGAAGTAACAATAATTTTTTCACCATATGTTGCATATTCTTCAGGTCTGCCTCAATGTGCTGTCCAGACTGCCTTCCCATTTGTAATTCAGTTTTCACTATATTTAAATTATTAGAACTGTACAAAGTAAGTCAGTATTATTATGTTTTTTCCCCCTGGTGTTATTTTTGGCCTTGCCTATGTGTCAAACATATACCCGATTTGAGATCCAACACATGTACACTACCAGTCAAATGTTTGGACACACCTTCTAATTCCATGGTCTTTCCTGATTTGTTTCTACAGTGTAGAACAATGCTTAAGGCATTAATATGAAATAATGTTTTTTTGAACAGTTGAAATATTGTCTGCTACTTATGGTCTGTAAATCTTTCATACCAGCTCGAATCTGAGAGCCCATTTCACCATTGTGCTTGATGGGTTTTGCAAATGCACTTGAAAACACTGTTCTTGCAAGAATATGTGTGAAGAAGTGTGCTTGTAATTCAAGTATTAATTTGTATACTGTATCTACGAATTTTCCCATAAGAAATAATGTAGACTCAGATGATTCTTTCTACAACCCAAAAATATTCATATAAAATGATCAATACAAAATCTAAAGTAAAAATAACACAAATCAACCAGCATTTTACCTTTGAAAAGAATTGTGGCTAGAGTGAGACACAGACACAAATGGAATCACTGCTCTCTAACAGAGTCTCTTTCAGCAAACTGGAATCTTTAACAAGGAACCTCTCTATTGACGTGCTTTTCTTGCTTTTGATTCCTTTTGATTCCTTTTGAAGATTTCGCGGAAATGTGACATCGCATTGTCGTTCATGTCATTACTTGCATTTCTTGTAGTACAGCCATTGGTACAGTACAGTTACTAAAGAAGAGTCACTAGACTTGGACCCAAATTTAAAAATTGGTTTATGCACACACACAAACGTGATCACAATGTTATAGTAAACAGTACACGTGTGCACGGATGTTGACTATACAAGTGACACACACTGAGACTGAGCATGGGAGACGATTACCCACAATCTCACAGCACGCGTGAGAGAGAAGAACCATTGGCACAGTGTTGATTTTGTGGCGCTCACCAGACAAAGCGTATACATACTACAGTACTCGTATTTTAAGACCCCGCTTGTTTATCAAGTTAAAATGAATTAAAACAATTTCTCGCAAAACACACACGCAGACTATGTTACTCGCAATCCATGGTTTCACCGCATTTAATGGTTCTGAAAAAAATCCAGTATTATTCTAAAATGTATAAAATAAATCCTTTAAAGCTTGTACTGGTGTTTTTAACTGGTGTGTCCAACGTTTAAAGCATTTTTATACAATGCTGTGCCATACCCTGGCTTAGAGTGACTCCAGGCAACTCATGGATCCATTTAGCTTTTCTACATGATGCTAAAAGTGTTTCATCACCAGTTAAATACAATTTCCATCTTTTTGACAGTTTTCTTTTTATTTATTTAATAGACATATATAAGGGAACTACAGATTCACATTTCACTATACTTCTCAGCAGATCTCTGGGGCGTTATAAGATCAAAACCTCTGTACTGTATAGGAGTGTTGATTCATGATGAGGTACCTGATTTAGGTGCATAACGTCAGACTGTATCTTTATGTTTCCTGCTCTACATGTGAAAAAACAGTGCAAAAAAAGAGCATGAGAAATACTCCACTACATCATTTCATTAACTATGAGTCAGCATGCACCAACTGATCTGGACAAATCCAAAGCCAATTGTCTTGTGTCAAAGCTACTAGGTGGCATTTCCTTATTATCGATTGGCCCTTTGTTGAGCCTGAGTTAAGTTGTGTCCACATAATTAGATTAGGCCAATCACTTCTCCCCTCTTATCTCCTCACCCTTGTGTGAGGAGATAAAAAAAAAAAGTACTGATATGTGTTACATTGTTGTGTCTGTCATGTACCTCTTTGTTTGCACATTTGCACGTGCACTTTGTCTATTGTGTATTTTTGTATAGAAATTTGATAGTTCTTCTTTTAGAGTAACTTAAAATTTAAAAATGTATGTTGTAAATTTATGTTGTTGCATGTATGTAGCACCTTGGTCCTGGAGGAACGTTGTTTTGTTTCACTGTGTACTAACTGTATATGGTTGGAATGACAATAAAAGCCTACTTGACTTGGTTTTCGTGGCTCACCAGATAGGATGCACTCAACTAATTTAACTTCTTTTGTGACCATTAACTAGCAATTTGTTAGTCTACTGAATGCTCTTGTAAAGCACTGCAAATAGTCCAAACTCAGCTCTATATTGAAAACGCATACATGCTGAGTGGTTGGAATAGATACTAACTGAAAGCAACTACACTATATACACTCTAATCACTACACAATGTTATCACAAAAATACCATAATTTGGTAGTCAGCAAACTCAATTTCATCACTGTAAAGTTGAAACTGTGCACCCTGTTGCTTTGACTGGCAGACTCTGTTGATCTGACTGCACTCCGTTGCTTTGACTGGCAGTATAGGCAAGCAGACATAACTTTTTTAAAGTTCTCAATAACCATACTACCTACACCAACTAACATGTAATACAAAACGGTTTTTACTTTTTCAGACAAAATGGTTGTTTTTTTCCTTGTATACATCTACATTTTCAATAAAATAAAAGAAATATTATACGACTGAGGTCTATGTTGTTTCCCATATATTTGTACTATATTTATAAATGTCTCCTTGCATACAAAAGAGAGTAGAGAGAGGCTACAGGACTCAGTTTGGACATCATCCTCCGCATTTCAATGGCGTGATCGTCACTTCCATGAAACCAGAATGAGCGCATCTGTTGACTCAGGAATTACAGACTTTGCTGGAAAAAGGGTCCATAGAACATGTTCCCCTGCCATGCAGAGAGTCAGGCAATTACAGTTGGTATTTCTTGGTTCCCAAGAAAGACGGGGGTTGCAATTCTGGATTTTCGTGTGTTGAACCACTAGTTCAAAATTTTGACAGTCAAAATGATTGTTTCTTAAATACGACCAGAAGATTGGTTTGTGACAATCGATCCGCAGATTTTTATATAGAAATACTGCCACAACACAGGAAGTTCCTGAGGTTCGCTTTCGGGGGCAAAGCTTACCAGTATCGGGTCTTTCCAATTGGCCTAGCCCTGTCACCCTGTATATATATATATATAAAATGCACGGATACAGATCTGGCTCTATGATTCCAGGTCATCCGTATTCTGAATTATATAGACGACTGGTTAATCCTGCCTCAGTCTCAGCAGCTAGCCCTTCGACATCGAGATCACCTAGCTCACCTCCATTCTTTAGGATTGAGACTCAACGCCAGAAGAAGCGTTCTCTTTCCTGCTCAGAGGACAACGTATTTGGGTGCCATATGGAATTTGATCACAATGCAGGCACAGCTGTCTCCTGCGCATGTCAAATCCATTCTCAATACCCTAAAGTCAGGCTAGGCCAGAAAGTGATTGTTCATTACCTTCAGTGTTTCAGCTCTCATGGCAGCTGTGTCCATGATGATACCTTTGGACCTTCTGTATATGAGATCGTTTCAGGTGTGGTTAAGCGCCGGGGGATTTTATCCAAGGGGCAATCCCCAGAGGCAAATAAGGGTTATGTGCCAGGTGCTTCGCACCCTTTCTACATGGTTCAGACCCCGGTTTTTGACTCTGGGTCCCACTCTAGGTCCGTGTTGTCGTCGCAAGATGCTAACAACAGACGCTTCCCTCACGGGCTGTTGTGCGGTCTTGGATGGCCATCCAGCCCAAGGGAGCTGGAGAGGTCATCTTCTCGCATGGTACATCAATTGCCTCGAAATGTTGGCTCTATTTCTGGCCCTAAAATACTTCCTCCTGCAGTTGAGAGGCTACCATGTCCTAGTGCAGGTGGACAACACTTCGGTAGTCTTGTACATAAATCGCCAGAGCGGACTGTACTCACTCCGCTTGAATAAGCTAGCGCACCAGGTTCTGCTTTGGGCATAGGACAAGCTCCTGTCCCTCAGGGTGATTTACATTCCGGGGCATATGAATGTGGGAGCAGACTTGCTATCCAGACAAGCTGTGTATCCATTGTGCTGTTTCTTGTTCTCGCAAGAAACAGCACAATGTTCCCTTTACTACTCTCTGACTCCTCCAGCTCCCCTGGGTCTGGACACGATGGCCCATACATGGTCCAGATTACGCCTTTATGCATTTCCTCCGATAGCTCTGCTCCCAGGAGTCCTGGCGAGGGTCCGTCAACAGGCTTTGCGCCTCTTATTGATAGTGCCCCATTGGCTGACCAGAGTGTGGTTCTCAGATCTAATATTACTCCTCTATGGCTCACCGTGGGTGATTCCAGTAGGGAGGGATCTTCTGTCTCAGGTGCAGGGGACAATATTTCATCCCTAGCCTGAGCTCTGGAACCTTCATGTCTGGCCCCTGAAGGGGACCAACTAAGAGATGCTGGTCTTCCAGCCAGCATAATTGAAAGTGCTATGGCTCCCTCCACTAGGAGAACCTATGCCCTCAAATGGAGTGTATTTGAAAGTTGATGCATGGCAAATCATGTAAACCCAGTCCACTGCCGAATTGTTTCAGTGCTGGAGTTTCGGCAAGAAAAGTTGTCCTCGGGCTTATGCCCTAGTACTCTCAGAACGTGCGTAGCCGCTATTTCGGCTTGTCGTGTTGTGGCCGATAGGGTTTCTGTGGGAAAGCACCCTTTAGTTGCCCATTTTATTCATGGAGCTAAATGGTTGAGGCCGCCCACTAGAGCGACGGTCCCTTTGTGAGACTTAGCTATTGTGCTCGAACGTCTGATTGACACCCTATTCGAACCACTCCAGCGCCTGTCAGGCTTCTGACTCTTAAGATGTTTTTTTCTTATGGCCATTACTTCTTTGAAGAGAATTGGAGATCTGCAGGCTTTGTCAGTCTCCCCATCCTGCCTAGACTTTGCCCCTGGGCTAGTCAAAGCTATTCTGCATCCTCACCCGAACTATCTTCCGAAAGTTCCATTCTCGACCATGCACCCAGTTGTTCTCGAAGCCTTATGTCCTCCGCCTTTTACAGCTTCGGAGCGGGAAAGACTTCACTTACTGTGTCCAGTATGTGCTCGTCAGATTTACGTCCACCATGGCATAAGTCAGAGCAGTTTTTCATTTGCCATGGGGGCCGCAACTGGGGGGGGGCGGCCGCCACTAGACAAACGCTGTCATATTGGGTGAGAGATGCTTTTGCCCTAGCCTACGAGGCACGTGGTCACACTTGGTCTCTAGGAGTCAGGGCTCATTCGACCATGGGGAATGCCTCATTAATTGCTCTGGCAAGAGGTGTCCCCTTGCAGCAAGTGCGTGATGTGGCAGGTTGGTCCTCTCCGCACACATTTGTCAGATTTTATAGTTTGGATGTCCATGCTACTCTGGGCTTGTGGGTGCTCGAGTCAGCATCCCAAAGCTAGGTCTGAGACCTCTTTGGCTATTGTGCTCACACACTACACAACCTGGGGATCCAGACACTTGTAGTGCGGCGGCATTTGTATTCTTGTTCCCATAGCGTTTTCACGCAGCATCGAGTATAGCTTTTGAAAGGGAACATCTCGGGTTACATTGCTGTAATCCTGTTCCCTGAAAAAGCGGGAAGGAGATGCTGCGTTCTGATGTCGCACTGCTGGCGTGGCTGCACGTCCTTTCAGACAAAATTGACCTGAGGATGTTTCACTCCTATTTATAACCTGCAGGTGCACCTTATCAGATGATGTCACCTGACTTAGGTTATAAGCCAAAAATATTTGGCATGTTTGATACACACATGCTTAACAACCGGAGAACAAATATGTTCCCATAGTTTTCACGCAGCATCTCGTTCCCGCTTTTTCAGGGAACAGGTTTACAGCAAAGTAATTTGAGACGATTTGAATCAGTGCACCCCCTGGCGTAAAACATGAATTTCCCATAACATCTGCTTGTTACCGCCAGATTGTGATAGCTACGCCGGCTCTGTCAGTTTTAACTCCCACCTGCCACCTCTATCACATTGAGTGGCCTTCTGGCCTTTACTATGAACACGCTGCTGAGGAGCCTTAAAGACACTTCCATTTTATGCCCTGTACGTCAATCTGCCACTGCCATTGCTCACCAGCTTCATGTTATTGTTGCCAATAGACACTGCTCCTGACTCCGCACACTGTGCACATTTCTTGTGTCCTATACTTACCTCTTAATTTCTCTTACCCTAATTCACCATCTTTCCTCTAAATCTTCCCTTTATTAAATAGTAAAAAAAAATTTTTTTTTACAAAAGACATTGCCGAGTCCAGATCTTACACCAATTATAACCAGTTAGAAAGAAGATTTAGGATCTGAAGCTGTAGGTTGCTAAGTACTTAACCCGGTAAAATTACAATTTTCAAAGACTTTGTGTGGCAGTCTTTAGGAGGTTTCCTAGGCAAATGTGCCCATAATAGCAGAAGGAACCTCTAAACTATATATTTAACGTTTTCTATCTAATGTTAAATATTAACCACACATGGTGTATGTGTAAAAGAAAAAATAAATAAATAAATAAAAAGCTCTGCTGTGGGGCTATTAAACCCCAAAAACAATGGATGTTTATCCAAAATATCAATATTACACAAGGGCTAAGTGTTCAGTAGTGTAGACCAATTTTAAACAGCTTACCCTTATCTGTTGCAAGGTTACGTTTTATGTACTCATGTTCATATTATTATTATTTTGTGTGGTTAAAGTTTTTTTATATATACACACGTGGACGAAATTGTTGGTACCCTTCGGTCAATGAAAGAAAAACTCACAATGGTCACATAAATAACTTTAATCTGACAAAAGTAATAATTAGAAAAATTATATGAATGCTAACCAATGAAAGTCAGACATTGCTTTTCAACCATGCTTCAACAGAATTATAAAAAAAAAAAATCATGGAATAGGCCTGGACAAAAATGATGGTACCCCTAGAAAATACTGAAAATAATGTGACCAAAGGGACATGTTAATTCAAGGTGTGTCCACTAATTAGCATCACAGGTGTCTACAATCTTGTAATCAGTCAGTGGGCCTATATATAGGGCTCCAGGTAGTCACTGTGTTGTTTGGTGACATGGTATGTACCACACTCAACATGGACCAGAGGAAGCGAAGGAAAGAGTTGTCTCAGGAGATTCGAAAGAAAATTATAGACAAGCATGTTAAAGGTAAAGGCTATAAGACCATTTCCAAGCGGCTAGATGTTCCTGTGACTACAGTTGCACATATTATTCAGAAATTTAAGCTCCATGGGACTGTAGCCAACCTCCCTGGACGTGGCCGCAGGAGGAAAATTGATGACAAATCAAAGAGACGGATAATCTGAATGGTAACAAAAGAGCCCAGAAAGACTTCTAAAGAGATCCAAGGTGAACTTCATGCTCAAGGAACATCAGTGTCAGATCGCACCAACCGTCGTTGTTTGGACTACATGGGAGACGACCAAGGAGGACACCATTGCTGAAAACAAATCATAAAAAAGCCAGACTGGAATATGCATGTTGACAAGCCACAAAGCTTCTGGGAGAATGTCCTTTGGACAGATGAGACAAAAATGGAACTTTTTGCCAAGGCATATCAGCTCTATGTTCACAGACAGAAAAATGAAGCATATCAAGAAAAGAACACTGTCCCTACTGTGAAACATGGAGGAGGCTCTGTTATGTTCTGGGGCTGCTCTGCTGCATCTGGCACAGGGTGTCTTGAATCTGTGCAGGGTACAATGAAATCTCAAGACTATCAAGGGATTCTAGAGAGAAATGTGCTGGCCAGTGTCAGAAAGCTGGGTCTCAGTCGCAGGTCATGGGTCTTGCAACAGGACAATGACCCAAAACACACAGCTAAAAACACCCAAGAATGGCTAAGAGGAAAACATTGGACTATTCTAAAGTGGCCTTCTATGAGCCCTGACCTCAATCCTCTTGAGCATTTTTGAAAGGAGCTGAAACATGCTGTCTGGAAAAGGCACCCTTCAAACCGGAAACAACTGGATCAGCTTGCTCATGAGAAGTGGGCCAAAATACCCCCAGAGAGGTGCAGAAGTCTCATTGACAGGAATCGTTTGATTGCAGTGATTGCCTCAAAAGGTTGTGCAACAAACTATTAAGTTTGGGGTACCATAATTTTTGTCCAGGCCTGTTCCATGAGTTCATTTTTTTTTTATAATTCCGTTGAAGCATGGTTGAAAAGCAATGTCTGACTTTCATTGGTTAACATTCATAGAATTCTTATTTATTATTACTTTTGTAAGATTAAGGTTATTTCTGTGACCATTGTGAGTTTTTCTTTCATTGACCGAAGGGTACCAACAATTTTGTGTGTATATTTGAATATGAGCCAAATTAATAATTATTTTTGCCCATGTCATTTTGTTTGCACCATTTGCATGTGCTTATGTCCATTTCAAAAATAATTAGCAAATTTAACATGACTAATTACATTTTTATTCAGCAAAATTAAACTGATTTTACTTTCTTGAGAGTTGACTTTTTGTAGGTGCAGTCATTTGTTTTTTATTACAAACATGCTTTTATTGCTTTTAAGATATAATGCAAGTGATAGAAATTTATACCCTTAGGAATTGCCAGAGTGAAAGAAAAAAAGCATTACCTTTCTTCTTTACCACAACTTTGTTTATCTGAGAAGAAGTGAAGGGCACTTGCTGTGACAGCATGTCAATTTCCAGATCAATTGTTGGCTCTTTGCCTGTAGCATTGGCACAGAATTTACATAGTAATAGCAATTGCACTCTTATTTCACAAAGCTAAAGTTTCCAGAGTAAGTTTTGGGGAAATACAGTATGACTTTTGTCTGCATTAATCTCAAATGTTTCTCAAATGTTCAATTCAGTTAAATCTCTGACACTCTCATACTTACACATTAGGGTTAGGGTTAGCATCTATAGTTTTTTATATAACATATGGTGTGAAGTCAAATAAAGGTCAACCTAATTGATATGGTTCCTCGGCTTGCTTTAACATGAAAAAAAAATTGTAAATGCATATCCGACAGACAAAATACAGACAACAAAGTGCTCTGTTGAGTATTAAGTGAAATTCTCCAGTTCTCCACTTTGTCAATGTGATTTAGTTCCATTTAGCGCCATAGACTGATTACATTTTTCACTCTGCCTTACTGTTGAGGAGTTTCTCACTGGGATGATTGTTTTTCTCCAAACTGATATATCTGCGTGATTTATGCATTGCTATCTGTCTCCCCAGTAAGACCTGCACAGGTGTAAACATGTTACTTCATTTCTAAGTGTAGTGTGAGCAAAAGTGCATGCCCCACTTGTTATTTGCATGAAAGAAGAACAGCGTGAAGTGATTAATAATAATAATATTTTGTTTGCAGTCTAAAGGTTTACCTTGTGCCAAAACAACTCACAGAACAGAAGAAGCAGAAGTGTTTGGATATCTGCCTACCAAATTCAGGCCGATACCTTAAGGAATGCAAAAGTTTCTTAAAGAGAATTATTATTGGTTATGAGGCATGGATTCATTGCTACAAGCCTGAAAGTAAATGGAGTATGGAAAGGAAATATCTGAACTGGCCCCCAGTTGGAATCTGTAGATACCAGACATGCCACCACTGCAACCAAGGAATGACCACAACGCCCAATACTCTGCCACCGTCCATGCGTTTCAGCCTCAGGCCAACACATTGGCTGGACTCTGCTTTGTGCACACATGCACAACCTCATACTTTTCCAATCTCTATTTTTATTCATCTTTCCTTACCTCTCCCTTTTTCTTTATTTTATAAAAAAAACGCGCCTGAGTATGTGGTGTCAAGATCTTACAATGGTGGAGGACGCGGGCAAGTGAGCACCTGGAGTAGACCACATGTTGAGTCAATAATGAGGCTGAGGTCATAATTGTAGACAGGCAGAGTTTAGCGACAACCTGAGGAAGGGTTAATATCATGGATCCTCCAGTGACTAACATGCGTCCAAACTTCTCCTCTTCTCACTCACTCTAGGGAGCTCATTTCGATATGTGATCTCTCCATCATCAGATATGTAAATTAGCAAGGCTGCTAAATATGGCACAGCTGGTGTGAGTTAATGACTAAGGACCTCATGCCGTCTCCTTTCAATAAAAGAGCTATGGAGACAGGTTACTTCAATGTTCTGAGAGAAAAAGTAGCATCTGCAGAGGGCCTTGCTCTAAAAAAAAAAAGGCAAGTAGACTATAAAAACTGAGCCTTCAAAGATGAATGGACCAGATTAATGTATGTTTATCCTTCCTGCAGAAAGTTTCAACCAGTTTGCTTCACATGCTCCAAAACCATGGCTCTAAGAAAAAGCAATAATGTGAAACGCCACTATGAGACAAACGACAGGCCATTAGAGCAAACATATCCGCAGCAGTCCAAGGTGAGTGCATATAAAATACATGAACTGAGAGCCCAGTGGTGCCCCTTGTGGGTTAAGCTTAAATACTTTCAGTCATGGTATTATTTTCCTTATTTACAGTTTAAATAACCACAGCTTATGCAAGCTTAAGCAAATCATGTTTCCAATTCCTGGTAAGAACTGGTGAAAAATATTCTCTGCCGGTTTTTTTTTTTTTTTTTTTTTGGGCTACCACTTTTTTGGGCTACCACTTCAGAGGATGACTGAAATACAATTAATTAGAAATTGTTGAGCAAAGTGAAAAAAAAAAAGTCACAGATGGTGCAGAATCTATCAGTCAAGACTGCAGAAGGATCTAAAGATTATCCATTATGCTAGGATTATCAGCCAAGTCAAAAAATCAACAAGTATTGCACTTGAATGGCTTACCTCTTCTATCCCCAACATCCACTTCTCCTCACTCCCACAGAGTCAGTGCCACATGCGCTGAATGACTGTCACCTTCTGGCAGGCTTTAGGTGATACATTTAAATGGCAGAGCTAATTCTCAGCACAAACAGTCCCTGAGACAGCTTGGGGAGTAGAGGTAAATGAATCAAGGAATAGAAGGAATAGAGGCTAAATGAAAGAATGATTGCGGCTGATTAAGGGGGCCAAAGGCAGTAATAAGGAGGATAATGTCACACACAATAATGTTGCGTGTGACTATTTCAATGAAATGCACATCGACACTTAGCAGTACTGTTATTTAAGTTATTCCTTGATTAAATACTGTCTGTGTTAGCAAAGTTGATATATTTTGAAATTGGAACAAAATAGTCCCATTAATATAAACAGCTATTTAAAAAGTAATTGTACAACCAAAAATTATAAGCTAAAAACTGAAATAGATTGCTTTTATAAGAATGCATTATGACAATCATGCAAAAAATTATATTTAAGTCTCCAAACCGTTTAAACAATCAAGTAAATAAACAAATAATGTTTCTATACCATTCAACTCAATAAAAAATTTATTTGTATAACGCTTTTAACAATTGTCATTGTCACAAAGCAGGTTTACACAAGAAAATGAAATTATGGAAGATTGTATGAAATGTGAAAGTGTAAGTGTGAATCAAAATGGTTTGATAGTCTCTGATGAACAAGCTGAGGGCGACAGTGGTAAGGAAAAACTTCCTGAGATGGCAATAGAAAGAAACCTTGAGACGAATCAGACTCAACAGGGAACCCAACCTCATTTCGGTGATAACGGATAGCAGGGATTGATATGCAGGCATACTGTGTGCTAGGCAGCTGGAAGTTGAATATAACAATTGATGTCTTTACGTTAATATGGAGCCCAGTTCTTATTGGAGGCTCAGGTAGACTGTAGGAAATTCCAGTCCACACACATCCCAAACAGACCACACGGGTCATTCGTGCAACGGGATCTCCAACCAGAGGTGGGGCACCTGGACAAGACAAACAGGTCCAAGATGGCGGAGCGGCAGTAGCACTCCGGAGCCAAAATGGTGCTACGTTGTTTACTTTTTGTGTGTAGTGCGTTTGTTTTACTCTGTGTATGGACATCGGCACAATTGTTGTCCGTACATAACACTGCCAGACACTTTTGTACGTAAATAAAAAGTTGACGACATCCATGATGAGCTGCGGGAAAAACTATGCGACCTCGCCTTGCTGCATGAACCAGGCCTTGAGGCCTCGGCGTTGCCTGATGCCGACGGACAAAGGAGGGGACATCGGAAGCGGTGGGGAGGAAGCGGAGGCGCGGCAAGTGGGCGGGAGTCTGTGCTAGGCTAAAAACAAACCCTAGCCGGCCAGCTCTCCCGTCCACCATCTTATCCAAAGTCTGCTCCCTGGAAAATAAACTGGACTACATCCGACTCCAGCAGGCTACACAGCGAGAGGTTAGAGACAGCTGTGTCGTTATTTTCACAGAGACATGGCTCAGCGACAGAGTACCGGATGCCGCCATTCAGCAGTCAGTGCTAGCCGCTGTAGGGTTTCAACTCTGGATTAGAGGTGAATCAAATCTTTAACAATTCAGGTTAATTTAATTAAACTGAACAAAATTGATACACTTAATCATCTATCCGATGTCTGAGGCAGAGTGCTTGGAAAGGTAGAATGCAAAAGGAAATTTTGTGAAACGACCAGATACCTCATGTATGTGGATGTATACGGGAATCGGTGAGACTTTCTAGAAGTCCTCACAGCTAGCAGTGGGGGGTTGGCTGTGAGGTGTAAAGTCCTTTTGTATGTTAATGACTAGACTAGCAGAAAGAGGTGCTGTCCTTCTTATCATAGCCAGGTGGGGGGGATTAGCCATGGTGTGCCTTTGTCTCTTCAGCTTGAGGGTTTGAAGGAGAAGCAAGTTGCACACACTGCTCTTCTCAAAGAGGCTATCCAGCGTCTTGATGCACTTGAGCGCAAGTTTGATGAGAAAAGACCGCAGGAAGAGTCAAGCCATGTGCATAGAAGAGCTAAGAGCTCGCATAACGTTGGCATTGCGGTAAGTTGAACTTTATGTTAGCTGACAATATAGTAGTAAATTATACCTTGCCAAGTTAGCCTAAGCACTTAGCTACACATCTACCTTTTGTTACTTGCATTGTTGTAGGTGTCCAGCTTATTTAACAGTTTGTCACATCAGAATCATACGATGTTGTTTACAAATGTATGTATTAAAGCATTTTTAATTCAACATTGACGGTAGAGAGAGAATTTCTTTTATTTATTTCAAATTAAGAATTATGGCTAATTATTTAAATTTAATTAGGACTGAAATTGGTAGGAGTAATTTGTAAGTAACTCCATTGATCACCTATTATTAAATTAGGGACCCGACTCTAATTTATTACATACTGAATTTTAGAATTCCAAAATAATAATGATAGTTGATGATCAGGTTTGAGTGATTATCATCAAAATCATACAAGTACTTACAGTTATGTTAATCCCTCAGTTTCTGTACACTGATCACCCAAACTGTATCAATTTATGAAATTTAAGTAAAGTTTTAGATAAAACAGTTAGAAAATGATCAACATTCAGGATGTCATCAAAAATTTCTAAAAGTAGTTTTAATTAACCCAATGAGGAGTGGGTCAGAAGAGAGAAAGGAGAAAGATTTGAGTTAGAGTTGGATATAAAGACGTTAAGTCACTTTAACAACTTTTGAACAGTGCATTCACAACTGAAAGATGCTACGTGCTAACCACTAGCCTTCGATGCTACTAGCATAGATGCTACATGCACATAGGCTACCATGTAAATGTGCTAGCCTTAACTGCTTAGCTTATGCTAGGCTTTGTTTACATCAGATTCAAAATGGCGAAAAAAGGTTGTTTAGGGTTTCCGGGTCACGGTCATTGCTATGGTGACGTGCACCGCTGAAACGAGCATGCTAGTCCAACACAGTTATGGGTAGTCAGTAATGGCAATGCAGTTAACACTGAACAACCCAAAAAACACTAGTCCGCTCTTTATAGCTGAACGACCTCGACTCGACTTGTTAGAGTAAGGGAAAGAAATTAGTTGTTACTACACTTAAACAACAACGTTGCTAAGATCTCAGCGGATCCCAGCCCTTTGTTAGACAAGACATACAAAAACACAAAATACAACCACACAATTTACTAAATCGAGTTTAGTACTTCTCCCAAATAAGGTATTTGGGCACTCTCTGAGCAACGCATCTAATTCCCTAATTTCAGCGAATCAAGGGGGTATCGAGACTTTAGTTAGCTACTCAAAGCTCAGTACCGGGGAGATTTAATTACATAGATGAGTTAAATATGGGACACGCACAAATAACTTATCTATGAAGCTGAACAAGGAACATGCTTGCTCTTCTCTCGGAGCGCTTTCGTAGCGAATTAAATATTCACTTCTACTGCAGTTTAGCTTTTAACACAACTAGCGTCATGTGTCACTCATTCACATGCCAGCATGCCATAGTACAGTATCATAGATAGTAAAACAACTCTGGTTCTCTGTCCTTAATCTATTTCTACTCAAATAGCAAAGATACAGTAATATGTCTTGGTTTTATGAATTTTTAAGCCAAACAATGCCCGCATTCTCCACCATTTATGTAGGGTTTCAACTCTGGATTAGAGGTGAATCGAATCTTTAAGGATTCGGGTTAATGTTATTGAATTGAATTACAATTTATAGAGTACACTTTATCGACTACCTGTCCAGTGTTTAGCACAATTTAGTGTATCTTACCAGTTCTGCCCGGTTCTGGTTCTGGCCACCGATGATAACACAAAATCTAGTATTTAGCAATTATGAGCAAGGTAACGTAAGATCTGGGCAAATGTTTAAACTTTAAAATACATGACCAAGACAACAGTTCTTTATAAAGAAGCAAGAATTTATTGAACTAATCTACGTTACATGAGACTACGCTATTTTAATCATTCTCTCACACACACACACACACTTACAGTTTAGAGGGTGAAAGTTAATGGAGTTCTGTTTAGGTTTACTAGAACTGAGAAAGTCACATGAGCAGAGACTTGGGTGATTCATAACTCTTACAGTGTAGTTATGAATCGTGCACCACTTTCAGCAAGGTATGAAGCTTTGTTTTACTTGCGTTACGTGACGGTTGTTCTCGTTGGTTCGCCTTCAGGGAAGGGAATCGCGGCGTTGCTGATTGGTCGGTGTGCTGGGTTGAGGTGACGTCTTTTGGGAAAGCCCTCGGCGACGTTTTGGTTGCCTGGTTACTGATGATGACGCACTGAGACTTCTTCTGTGGGCAAAGAAGTTCAAGCGGTATTGGAGTTACGTGACGGTTGTTCTCGTTGGTTCGCTTGCTTCCTTCAGACGGCGTGATGTTCAAAAATGTGCCGAGGCTGCTCTGACCTTAGTTTTTTAATCTCACGGTGAAGGTCCATCCCACGGCCGTTTGTTCCAATCAGAGATGCTTGGGGGCGTAGTCACGCCCCGCATGGTTCCTTTTTTTCGTGCATACATTTAACCTGTGGTTTGCTCTATCACGTGGGAGGACATCTCAGTGGAGTTTTAGTAATTTAGGTAAAGTGTATTAACATGAGTCTGGTTCATATGACTACGATTTCATGCACATCAATGTTCATTGAATATACAGAGCTTTCATTTGCTACCATACATCCCGTGTCTTGCATACCCATTCATACCTTTATCTATTGCAACAGCTGTACAGGTTGATTACAGTTTACATGTTTATAGTAAACATTTTGAACACAACATAAAGACATCATACATTCTACATGTACACACATATATAATTTTATATATGCCCTAGTGGCATACTTTAACTGATTAACATAGTATGTGTGTGAGGGATTTATTTCTAATTTTCCTTAATCTTTTATATGAATATGGTACAAATCATTAAGAATGGATTTATGTCAGCGTGATCTTAGTAAGTGTCCTTGTTTACTTAGTAAGTGCTCCTGTTTACTTAGTTCTCACATGATGTTTTTAACCTTGATTGTATTTTTCTACCATTGTTTTTCCATTTCTTGGCCTTGGGTCGATGTTTACATCTTAGTATAAAATGGGTGTTTTGCCATTTATGTTTGGATTTCATTGCCCAGGCTGACTGATTGACGCTTGCAAGCAAAATAAACTATCTTCTCCAGCTGAACCCTGGCTCTGAGTCTTCTGATTCCTTGGTCATCTAATGCTCTGGTCATTTCCAGAAGATTTTATTTTTATTTACAACAATCCTGGTGACTCTGGTGGGACAGTGGTGGTCTCCGTATGACGACCGTGACGTGACGACTGATCCAGGCGACAACATCATCATCATCAGTTCTGACTCTAGTCCCTGGAGGTCCTGTGCATGACAGCACGGGTGAGTTCCATCCTGTAAAAAAAAATCCTTGCTGCTAGATGATTGTGGAGGAATCAGAAAAAGTAAAAGTCTAACGTGTAGTTTTCTCAGTACTGAATGAGTTAGCCTTAATATTGTTCGACAATATGGCAACTTGTTTTTGGGATCCTAAGTGTGACGGACGGCGGTCCTCACTAGTTTGTGAATCCCTGCCCTATGCTGATGATTCCTGTTTTGAGAAGGAATTGGGGCAGATGTTGGATAAATTGTGTACCAAGAAAAAGTTGAAGCTATGCAAATTTCTTGGGGTTAAAGATGAGGATAAATGGACTAGAGAGCAATGTTTTTCTGCTTTGGAAAGGTGTGTGCAGCATAAAGACCTTGAAGCTGCAGTTCAAGTATTTAGGCAGTGGCATGCTCTTCTAATACAATCACTCGTTGCAGAGAGTTATTGTGAGAAGTGTGAGAGTGATGAAAAGATCAGTAAACTTGCGCAGGAATGCGCTAATCATAAGCGCGCCGCTCTCGCTGCTCAAAAAACATGTGAGCAGTCTCAGCGCTCTATTAATTCTCTCCAAAACAAAATCGAGGTTTTGGAAAAACAAGCAGGGAAGCTATCTCTGTCTAAATCTCTTCCTAATCTTGGCTATGATATACAATTAAGAGAGCAGTCAGAGTTTGAGGATTCAGACCCTGGCTTAGATCCAGCACTCATCGGCGTGGCTCCGATGGGTGTGAGAGAGTCTCGCTCTAAAAAAGATGAAGACTCAAAAGTAACAATCACATACAAGCCGTTGAGTCCTGCTGAAGTTGATCGTATTCCCAGCTCAGCCAGGTTGCCATTGTTGGGCCCTTGAGCAAGGCCCTTAACCCTACAGCGCCCCTGGAGCAGTTACCATGGCTGACCCTGCGCTCTGACCCCAGTTACGCTGGGATATGCGAAGAAGGAATTTCACTGTGCTGTAATGTATATGTGACAAAATAAAGGATTTACTTTAAAAGACTTTAAACATCCGAGAGAGATGGGCATGGGCCCTTTCTTAACGCAGATGCAGCGTAAAGTTCAGTTGTATAATTTCCACCCTCTGGATGTCATTGCCATATGTTCCCAGATTTTTCTGCCCTCAGAAGTAGATAGGTTAAGAGCCTATTATCAGTCTTGGGAGGACAAGCAGAAGCTTACTTCGGCAAAAGCTGTGCAAAAGTGTTCTGATGACCTTATGATTATTCGGGATTTTGTGGACTGTAATGAATGCTGGCGTAAAGTTGTGGATTGTCAGCAGGCAAAAAATACACTCAGCGCTATGCCCAGGTGTTTATGTTGTATGGTGGGAATGGTTTGAGCTCCACGGACGAGGTGATGGCCAGCCGAATTCCCGTTGCGCAGTGGGCTGATGGCTTACGTGCTGAGTTACGCAAGGTGTTGCCGCTTCTGAAACCTGAATGGCGGAAGTCCACACTTAATGATCTATCTGACAGTCTTTCAGCATATGAAAGAGATTCTAATGTGAAACCACATGTGTCTGCTTTGATGCAAGCTGCTGTTGATGTGGAAAACGCTCAATTCTTTTTAGAGATGAAATCTGTGAGAGCCTATTTGCAGCCAATTACTTATGAGCAGGATAACAAACTGTATGTTGTGGTTACTGTTAATGGTGTGGAATGTAGCTTTTTAATTGACACATGTGCACAAGCTTCTATAATTCCATTAGAGATGGCTATTAAGCTTGGCCTTCATTTAACCAAATCTAACACTATCATTGCTAGTGTGACTGGGGAAAGTTGTCATACTTACAAAACAGAGCCTGTTTGCTTATGTTTTGGTCCTAGGTCACTTGATGTCTCTCTAATGGTAGCAGGAATTAATACTTCACCTATTTTGGGCATTGATGTTATCTCACGTTTACACATGCAATTGGATTTTGAAGCAGCTGAACCTAAACTCTGTTTTTACATCTCAGGTGATGGATCCCACGATTGCTAATCACCCTATTTGGGCTAAAGATAAGAACGATTGTGGCCTATTGGACATTGAACCAGTTCGGCTCACTGGAAAGCCTCCACCTATGACCAAACAGTACCCCCTTTCACAGGAAGCTATTGAGGGGATTCGGCCTGTAATTGCTGATTTGGTGAGCCGAGGCATTTTGATTAAAGCATACAGCTCCTCTTCCTCTCCCTTGTGGCCTGTCAGGAAAGGTGAGCCCCAGAGAGATGTAATAGGAAATGCACCCAAAACTCTTTGGCGTCTGACAGTTGATTATCGTGTCGCCAATACATGTATGGATCGCATCCCACCTCGAGTAGCTGACCCTAGTACCGTTTTTGATGGAATCCCTATTTCGCATACGGTGTTTTCAGTCACTGATATGGCTAATGGATTTTGGTCTCTTCCTTTACATCCAGACAGCCAGCCATGGTTAGCGTTTCTTTTCGATGGTGATCAGTATTTGTGGTCGCATTCTGCCACAGGGCCTGCATAATAGCCCAACAATCTATCATCAAGCATTAAGGCGTCACCTGTCAGAGCCAGAATGTCCAGTTAAGGAGTCTAGCCTGGTCCAATTCATTGATGACATTCTTTTAGCCTCACATAATCATGAAGTGCATCACAGAGAGTTACTAGCGCTTCTATCTCACCTCAGTGCACATGGTCATAAAGCTAACATTGCCAAAGCTCAACTAGCCACCACTTCTGTTCAATTTCTAGGACAATCAGTAACAGCAGGACAGAGATCCATCCTCCCTAATCGGGTTGCTGCAGTATGTATGTTCACTGCTCCATCAACAGTGAAAGGGCTCCGCTCATTCCTGGGTATGTGTAATTACTGTCGCCCATGGATTGAAGATTATGCCCGAATAGCTCAGCCTCTGTATGATTTGTTGAAAGGATCTCCTAATGAGACAGACAGTATTCAGTTTTCTGAGTCAGCTGAAACCGCATTCACAGACCTTAAAGCTGCTCTTACATCTGCACCCGCTTTAGGTTTTGCGAAACCTGAGCTGCCGTTCACCCAGTATGTGCACGAGCATTCAGGGTTCATGACTGCGTGTTTGATGCAGCATCATGGTGGCCAACTGCGCCCAGTTCAGTATTATTCAGCTAAGTTGGACATGAATGCTAGCGGTTTTGGTCCATGCCTTTGCGCTGTTCAAGCTTCATTTTTAGCTGTTACTGCCTGTGCTCCGATAGTGTTGACGCAACATCTCACTGTACATTGTCCTCATGCTGTTCTCTCTTTGTTGTCCTCAGCTCGTGTGATCACAGTGACTGCTCAAAGATGGAGCAACTGGCTCAATGCTCTCACAGCTCCTAACATCACCTTGAAAAGGGCAAAGATCACCAACCCCTCCTCGTTAATGATGGCTGCAATGTCTGATCCCTTAGATGAGGGCACGTGGGGTGATCATGATTGTGTGATGCTTTCACACTCACCACCTTCAAAGGTCTCTGAAATTCCTCTGGAAAACCCAGACATGGTTTTGTTCACTGATGGTTCAGCCCAGGTGCTGAACGGATGCAGACGGGCTGGATGGGCTGTGTGCTCATTACATGCTGTTATAGCTCAGGGTCGTCTTTCTGATCATCTCTCTGCACAAGTTGCGGAGCTTGTTGCCCTGACTAATGCATGTGTTCTGGCCACAGGATGTTCAGCCACAACCTACACCGACAGTCGTTATTGCCACGGCACAATACATGACTATGCGAGTATTTGGCGTCGACGTGTCTTCCTAACAGCTTCAGGAACGCCAATCAAAAACGCTTCATATGGGTCTGACCTCTTGTCTGCCTGTGAGCTTCCAAAAAGTTTAGCAGTAGTCAAGGTCAAAGCACAAAACACTGATGAAGGCAGAGGAAATGCCCTGGCTGATGCTGCGGCCAAAGCTGCATGCAGGCTGCCTGCTATCACAATTTCAGCCATCAAAACCTCGACCTCTGCTGATGTGAAGATTGAGTTACAACAACTTCGATCTTCCCTGATGGACATGTATGCTAATGCTCCTGCACTAGAAGTGTGGTCTTGGGTTGATAAGGGGGCAAGCCTAGACTCTGCTGGTGCTTGGACAAAGGGAGGTAAATATGTTGCCCCTGAGTCCTTGCTGCCATACTTGGCCCAACAAATTCACAGTTTAGGACATGTGGGTGTTCAGAAAATGGTTTACAGATTTTCTTCTACGTGGTGGAACTCAAAGTTCCGCGCACATGCTTCTGATGTTGTAAAGCGCTGTGTTCTGTTTCAGGCTAACAACAGTGCAGCTGGAGTACCAACTCCTGCAGCGCACACCCCAGCGCCAGCAGGTCAGTTCAAACACCTGCAGGTCGACTACATCACCCTTCCTCCGTGTCAAGGTAAACGGGATGTGTTGGTGGTGGTTGACCAATCTTCTCGCTGGGTTGAAGCCTACCCAACTAAAACAGGCACCGCATTGCACACTGCAAAATCACTTGTCAAGGACTTCTTCCCTCGCTGGGGAATTGCCGAATGCATTCATTCGGATCGTGGAACTCATTTCACTGGACAGGTTGTGCAGGAAGTCATGAAGTTGTTGAATGTTCAGTGGAAGCTTCACTGCCCTTATAGGCCCCAGGCGTCTGGGCAGGTTGAACGTCAAAACCAGACACTAAAGCTATGATTGTCCAAGCTCCATCAGAGTGGAGTGTCATGGGTAGATGCATTGCCAGCTGTGTTTTGCAGCATTAGGTCATCTCCTACAAGGAGGATTTGTCTCAGCCCATATGAGATCATAACTGGTCGACCCATGGCATTGCCAGGCTCACTTGATTTGAGACAGGCAGATGTTCATCTGACCTCTGATGCGCTGTTGAAGTATTGTGAAGAGCTCACTGATGCAGTCAGTGCTGCTCAACAGCGTGTTTTGGAGGCATGGACCTCACCTGAAAAGGGAGGTCATGCCATTGTACCAGGACAGTGGGTGATGATCAAAATCACACTGCTGGTCCACTGGAGGCGAAATGGAAAGGACCTTTCCAAGTTCTTTTGGTAACCGATTCAGCAGTTTTATGTCAGGGACGTAAGACCTGGACTCATGCTTCACACTGTAAATCTTCACGCTGTCATCACCACCACATCTCAAGAAGCTAATGTTGATTACATACATAGACTTTCTCAAAATTGTGATCATAAAATAGTTACAATCACTGGTTCCCTTTCAAAAGCTACACTCGATGCTGCGTGTAAACGCTATGGGAACATCTCTTTGTTGCCCGGTTGTGAAGCCTGTGCATGCCAAAACCGCCGAATACCTTCGGCTTATAACCTCTGACAGGCATGACGTCACCGAATAAGGTGCACCTGCAGGTTATAAATAGGAGTGAACCGGAAACATCCTCAGATCTTTTTGTCTTCAGGACCGCTTTGTGTTTGCGTGTGCATGTGCAAGCCGTAACGAAAGCGAAAATAAAAGGAAAATAACAGCATTAACTCACCGATATGGCGGAGTTGCTTAAGAGATGCGTGCCTCCGTGCGATAGATCTCTTTCGGAGGGAGATCTTCACAAGTTTTGTCTCGAGTGCTTGGGGGAAGAACACGCTCGCCTCGGGCTTCAGGGAGATTGTGAGTACTGTGATCTTCTCCCTATTAAGGTGCTTCGCGCACGGCTCGCTTTCTTTTTAAAGATTCCTGGGGCTCGCGTGCTGATCTAGCAGACACGCACGAGATGGAATTTCCAATTTCTCTCTCACTCTCGCCGGATCAGGAAGTTTTAGCTTCCGCTTCGCAAGCGCGCTCCGGCGCCTCTTGTGAAGGAGCGGAGGAATCCTCCTCTCCTGCTTCCTGACAACGCTCCTCCAGTGCTGACAGAGCTTTTGAGGAATTATTAGAGGTTATAACGCGTGCGGTAGAGCGATTGCATATCAACTGCTGCAGCAGCGAGATTCCCCCAAGCGTTCGAGATTGAACGACAGGTGTCAGGTGGCCGGGGGGAGGAGCCTCAACGTCTCTCTCTCCCCTTGTTTGGTGACCTCCATGATGAATTAACTCTTTCATGGAGCAAGCCGTATTCATCGCGTGTTTTTGTGCTTTCGACTTATTCGGATATCATTGATGTGAAAGCACGCGGGTATATGATGATGCCCCAGATAGAAGAGACGCTTGCGGGCTATCTCTCTCCTGGGACATCATCCTCCCTGAAAAAGCCTACTCTCCCCTCCAAGCTGTGCAGATTGACATCTGCTTTGGTGGGTAAAGCTTTTCAGGCAGCAGGACAGGCTGGTGCTTTACTGCACACCATGGCGGTTTTGCAGGCTTACCAGGCTGACCTGCTGAAGGACCTGAGCACCGGCGGGGTTATTGATGACGGGGTCGTTTGCAGAGCTGCGCCGAGCCACAGACCTGTCTCTCCGTGCAACCAAGCAGACGGCCCGTGCTGTGGGCCGTCCTATGGCTGCCATGGTATCCACGGAGAGGCATCTGTGGCTGAACCTCACGGGCATCAAGGATAAGGATCGTGCTGTCCTCTTCGATGCCCCTGTCTCGCCTTCCGGCCTTTTTGGCGACGCTGTTAATTCCCTTCGCCACTAGGTTTCGGGAGGCGAAGCTATATGAACTGGCCTTTGGGAGGTTCCTTCCCCACCGTGCTCAAGAACCGGGACCGTCGGCCACCCGGCCCCGGCCAGGTCTGGCGCCTATCAGGCGTGAGGTGCAGAAGGAGAGCGTGACCAGCCGCGCAGCTCCCCCGTAAAGACTGGGGTGGGGCTCGCCGCTCTTCTCAAAAATCTGCTTTGAAAAGACCGGATCTGAGGAGCTTCCTCTCTTGAAAGAAGAAGCCATGAGGTTCGTGCCTGAGGGGCGCCTGGATTTTCATCACAAAACAGGGCCTCCTCCCTGGCACTCCCGGGAGGCTGGTGTTCAATCCCCGCCACCACTGGTGTTTCGGGGAGCGCCGGTCTCCAATGAAAAGTTGGGTGTTCAGGCATCTCCTGCCACACTTCATCTCCCAACACCTAACACCCCCCCCCCCCCATCCAGCCGAAGTGTCAAAGCTCGTGCCCCTTTCGGAGAAGCTGGCAGCGTGGAAACTACTGCCAGGTGTATCTCCTTGGGTACAAAGGACTGTAGGCACAGGCTACAGGATTCAGTTTGCACATCGTCCTCCGTGTTTCAACGGCGTGGTCTCCACTTCCGTGAAACCGGATCGAGCACATCTACTGGCCCAGGAGTTAAAGACTCTGCTGGGCAAAGGGGCCATAGAATATGTTCCCCTTCCAGACAGAGAGTCGGGCTACTACAGTCGGTACTTTTTGGTGCCCGGGGGAGGGTTGAGTCCGATCTTGGATCTTCGCGGCTTGAACCGCTATCTCAGGAATCCAGATTCAAAATGTTGACTGTCAAAATGATTGTTTTTCAAATCCAACTAGAGGATTGGTTTGTGACAATCGATCTCAAGAACGCATATTTCCATATAGAAATATTGCCACAGCACAGGAAGTTCCTGAGGTTTGCTTTTGGGGGCGAAGCTTACCAGTATTGGGTCCTTCCATTTGGCCTAGCTCTGTCACCCCGCACATATACAAAATGCATGGATGCAGCTCTGGCTCCTTTGTGACTCCAGGGCATCCGTATTTTGAATTACATAAACGACTGATTCTGGCCCAGTCTCAGGAGCTAGCGCTTCGACATCGGGATGTCGTCCTAGCCCATCTTCATTGTTTAGGATTGAGACTCAACGCCACAAAAAGCCTTCCTGTTCAGAGGACAACATATTGGGTGTCACATGGGATTCGGTCACAATGCGGGCACACTCCTGCTCGTGTCGAATCCATTCTCAACACCCTGAAGGAAATCAAGCTAGGCCAGAAGGTCACTGTTCATCACTTTCAGAAATCTTTAGGCCTCATGGCAGCTGCGTCCACGGTGATACCTTTGGGCCTTCTGCACATGAGAGCGTTTCAGCTGTGGCTAAGAGCCAGGGGGTTTCATTCAAGCGCCAACCCCCAGAGGCTTGTAGGCTTGTTATGCGCCGGGGGCTTGTACCCTTTCTACGAAGGTCATCTTCTCGCGTGGCACATCAATTGCCTCGAAATGATGGCTCTGTTTCTGGCCCTGAAACATTTCCTCCAGCAGTTGAGACGCTACCATGTTCTAGTGCGGGTGGACAGCACTGTGGTAGTCTCGTACATAAATCGCCAGGGTGGACTGTGCTCGCGCCGCTTGAACAAGCTAGCGCACCAGGTTCTGCTTTGGGCACAGGACAAGTTCCTGTCCCTCAGGCGATTTACATTCCAGGGCATATGAATGTAGGAGCAGACTTGCTATCCAGACAAGCTGTAAAACATGGGGAATGGAAACTCCACCCCGAAGTAGGAAGTCAAATCCAGCTCCCCTGGGTCTAGACGCAATGGCCCACATGTGGCCCAGATTACGCCTTTATGTGTTTCCACCTATAGTTCTGCTCCCAGGAGTCCTGGCGAGGGTCCGTCAACAGGGCTTGCGCCTCTTATTGATAGCGCCCCATTGGCCGACCAGAGTGTGGTTCTCGGATCTAATATCTCTCCTCGACGGCTCACCCTGGGTGATTCCAGTGAGGAGGGATCGTCTGTCTCAGGCGCAGGAGACAATACTTCATCCCCGGCCCGAGCTCTAGAACCTTCACGTTTGGCCCCTGAACGGGACCAACTAAGACATGCTGGGCTTTCAGCCAGCGTAATTGAAACCATTTTAAGTGCCAGGGCTCCCTCCACTAGAAGAACTTATGCCCTCAAATGGAGTGTATTTGAAAATTGGTGCATGGCAAGACATGTAGACCCAGTTAACTGCCAGATTGTTTCAGTGCTGGAGTTTCTGCAAGAAAAGTTGTCCTCGGGCTTATGCCCTAGTATGCTCAGAACGTACGTAGCCGCTATTTCGGCTTGTCACGCTCTGAATGATGGGGTTTCTGTGGGCAAGCACCATTTAATTGCCCGTTTTTTTTGTGGAGCTAAACGGTTGAAGCCGCCCACTAGAGCGACGATCCCTTCATGGGACTTAACTATCGTACTCGAAGGCCTGGCCGGCACCCCTTTCGAACCACTAGAGTCAGCGCCTGTCAGGCTTCCGTCTCGTAAGATGGTTTTTCTTACGGCTATTACTTCTAAAGCTATTCGGCATCCTCACCCGAACTATCTTCCCAAGGTTCCATTCTCGACCATGCACCCAGTTGTTCTCGAGGCCTTCTGTCCTCCGCCTTCACAGCTCCGGAGCAGGAAAGACTTCACTTACTGTGTCCAGTACGTGCTCTTCGGATCTACGTCCACCGCACTAGCCAGTGGCGTAAGTCAGAGCAGTTCTTTATTTGCCATGGGGGTCTGCCACTAGACAGACTCTGTCACACTGGGTGAGAGATGCCATTGCCCTAGCCTATGAGGCGCGTGGTCACACTGGATGTCAATGCTACTCCGGGTTCGTGGATCCTTGAGTCAGCATCCCAGAGCTAGGTCTGAGACCTCCTCGGCTTGTGCGCACATGCTACACAACCTGGGGGTTCCAGACACTTGCAGTGCGGTGGCGTTGGTATTCTCGTTCCCATAGCGTTTTCACGCAGCATCGAGTGTAGCTTTTGAAAGGGAACGACTCGGGTTACTTGGCTGTTACCCTGTTCTCTGATAAAGCGGGAACGAGATGCTGCGTTCCGATGCCGCACTGCTGGCGTGCCTGGACGTCCTTCAGACAAAATTGACCTGACAATGTTTCCGGTTCACTCCTATTTATAACCTGCAGGTGCACCTTATTCGGTGACGTCATGCCTGGCAGAGGTTATAAGCCGAAGGTATTCGGCGGTTTTGGCATGCACAGGCTTCACAACCGGGCAACAAAGAGATGTTCCCATAGCGTTTTCACGCAGCATCTCGTTCCCGCTTTATCAGGGAACAGGGTTACAGCCAAGTAACCCGAGACGTTTCACATTATACAATCACACCTATGCTGCAACTGTAGCTCGGGGTTATTTTATTAAGAATTTCAGAAGATTACCTTCCCCTATAGTCTGGGGGAGACATGTAAAGGCCATTACTTGTTCAGCATATGCCATAACTGTTAATTCATGTCCTGTATTACAGTGTCAAAAAGTAAGAACATATCAGTTGTATCCTAAAATCAAGGTCAGAGTGTTCTTTAATAAGTATCAACAAAAATTGACATACATTAGTTATCCGTGGTATTCTAATAGTATTGATTTTCAATGCAGGGAGCGTAGCTGTTGGTAATATTAATACGTGGTGGGAAATCCTCAAATTGTACAATGGGGAAATTGACATCTGGGACACTTTCACTCAGATTCGCCTTTCTGATGATATTACACTGTCTGGTAAATGTGTCAGGTGCTGATTTTGATAAGAGAAACACTTTTCATGCTTTGTTTACATTAACTCAGAACACACTGTACCCAGGCTGTGAAGTCTGCATTCCTCATCCAGTGAGTGTGTCTGCTGGTATTGCGTGGTCAGGACATGCCATTTCAGTCTGTGACACTTGTGCTTTACTGCATATTAATGTATCAGCATTTAACATAACTACTTGTCATAATGTAACTCAAGCAGTCGCTACTCAATGTTGCTCTCCAGGGGTGGAAATCTGTAATCAGACTTATCTTCCCTCTTATAGTGCAACTGATGTCATTACCTTGACTACATTTCCATGGTGTGTTGAAAATCATGTGAGGGACTCTCCCTTTATGGGTGAAATCTCTGAGGCATTGTGCAATTTTATCAACGAACTCAACAAATTTCATCTAAAAGATGTCTCACACATTTGCCAAGTTCAAACTAAATTTACAGCTCATTCTATACTCTATTGTGTCTCTGAACCTGGTCCATGGGTTAATTGGCTTTCAATTAATAAATTCTGTCGTGTTCCAGCTCCTTCTGGTACTTACTGGTTGTGTGGAAGTACTGCATATAACGAATTACCTTCTCCCCGCCATGAGACCTCGACACCCGAATCCTGAGGACCAAATTACAAGTAAACATGTAATTACATGTCTACTCCGTCGCATGTTATTTTAATACACCGGCTACCTACAGATCGCTCAGAAATTAATTTAGATGTTCCTAGTTCTTGTGGACCAGTAAATTGCGAGGAAGCTGAATTCATTTGGTATAAGAACGGAAAAGTGCACACTGCCATAGAGAGGGGAGTTCAAAAGGTACCCCCAAATGCTAACCTTCATGACAATGGTACCTTAACACTCTTACCAACTAAGCAGGGATATCAGTCCTTTGCCGACTCAATCAACCAATCTGAAATTCCTATTATTGTGACAGAAAAGCTGCTGTCGGACATTGCTTTCTATTCTGAAGTTGATGCTATATTTACATTTAGTGGTAATGAACAGAAGTGCCCAGTAAGTTATCAACTTCACACACGCTCTTATAAGAAGAATAGTCCTTTTAAGGTTATATCATTCGCAGTTAATGACCCTCGTCTATGTGTTGAATATTTCACATGTAGTCAGACTTTCTGGAGAAGATCACTCGGTGTTCTGATTCCTAATTATGGTATTATGGTTAGTTTGGATCAGATCCGTATCTTATCTCATGAAGTTGAGAAATTGGCTAATGACACTGCCCAAGCCCTAGTGGTGATTTCTACTACACTACAATCACATCGCATGATGATTTTGCAAAATCGAGTTGCCTTAGATTACATCTTAGCACAACAGGGGGGTACCTGTGCAGTTGTAGGCCCTGAATGTTGTACGGACATTCTTGATCCTACCTTAAACCTAACTCAGTATATTAAAGACTTAGAGGAGTTACGTGATCGTGTCATAAATATTGATCAAGTTAACAGTGATGGTCTAGGTTCCTGGTGGATATATGGCCATGAAATTCTATTAGTTTTCATGGTTTTCCTTTTCGTTCTTCTGTTAGCTTATGTGGCTATTCGTTGCTGTTGTTTGTGTGTTTCCAAAAGTACAAGACACACCCAAATAGCAGGAACTACAATAATGTTGACTTCCAGGCCTAATGCCTACATTTGATTGGACCTTTTCCTTATTTTATGCTTGGTACGCAGATTAGAAGTGTAAGTCCTATTCTGTTATAGAATATGTAAATGGGTAATCGCCTGGCCAGTGATTACAGATTGTAAGACATGTTTCAAAAGGTTAAGCTTGCTGTTATGAATGCTTTTAGGGAATTGAGGGATTTATTTCTAATTTTCCTTAATCTTTTATATGAATATGGTACAATCATTAAGAATGGATTTATGTCAGCGTGATCTTAGTAAGTGTCCTTGTTTACTTAGTAAGTGCTCCTGTTTACTTAGTTCTCACATGATGTTTTTAACCTTGATTGTATTTTTCTACCATTGTTTTTCCATTTCTTGGCCTTGGGTCAATGTTTACATCTTAGTATAAAATGGGTGTTTTGCCATTTATGTTTGGATTTCATTGCCCAGGCTGACTGAGTGATCTTCTCCAGCTGAACCCTGGCTCTAAGTCTCCTGATTCCTTGGTCATCTAATGCTCTGGTCATTTCCAGAAGATTTTATTTTTATTTACAACATGTGTCATGCGCACTCATCGGGCCAGCACTAGGACCCAGAAGTAGTACGGTCGCTATTCAGGAAGCATAAAAGGAAGCCAAATGGCGCAGCACATCGCTCAGTCATTGAGTCTGCCGATCTCGCCGATCTCGTGAGTACTCACCATTTTTGGCCATTTCTCTGCTTGAGTGTGTGTTGTTAGAACACGGGTTTAATTGTGTAAACTCTTGCTCTCTGCGTGAGAGTTCTAATAATAAGTCATGTGGTTATCCTGCCTGCTCGCGTTATTTCCGCGTTTGGGTTTACCATTCACGCTACACCGGCTAACTGCTAGCTAACTGATTTGCCTCCATTTGCCATTGTGACAGAATGACTGAGCCAGCAGTAAAGCCAGCGGATTACACCTGGGGAGACACCGCCCTCCGGACTGCCTACTACGAGGGATTGGCTTTCCGTATAAAGGACGAACTCGCCGGATGAGAGCTTCCCGCTACTTTGGAGGGGCTGATCCAACTCGCCCTCTGAATAAATGTAGCTCTCTCGTCCGAGGCCAGTCCTCCGGACCCTGCCGCCTGCCACTTCATCATTACCGACCGCGCCACGACCTTCCACATCTTCGCCTACAATCCAGTTCCTGAAGCACGCCCCTTTTCCACTGCCACCACCACCGGACCGGTCGGATTTTCCATCTGCCCTCTTCATCCAGGAAACGCTCGGGCCCAGTGAGTGGCCACCACCACCAATGTTTCCAAGTACACCTCCAGTTTGGCCACAAACAAGTCAGAAGTATGGCGTTAATCGATTCCGGTGCCGCTGGTAACTTCATTGACTCCTCCTATGCCAAAGAACTGGGAGTGGAACTCGAGGTGTTATCCCAGCCCGTTTGGATTACATCTGTCGACAGTCGGCCCCTCTCCTCCAGCCCTATCACCACCCAGACTCAACCAATCACTTTAATCATTGACCAACACCAAGAACAGATCCGGTTTCACCTCACCCCTTTTCATCTCCTCCCCTCATCCTCGGGCACCCTTGTCTACTGCAACACGACCCGCTCATCTGATGGACACAAAATAGAACCCTTCAATGGGGGCCGACCTGCACCGAACTTTGCCTACACGCTTTGGCTGGGACATGCTCTAGGGATCCGAGGCCCCCGAAGTCGACACCAACACCATCCCCGTCACCTACCGGGACCTGGCTGTTCTGCAACTCACCTTCCTCCTCATTGGCCCTACGACCTGGCGATTAACCTTCAGCCGGATTCTGTTGCCCCCCCCCCCCCCCCCCCCCCCCGCGGCCACCTCTACTCGCTCTCTGCCACAGAGACACGCAGGCGATGGAGAAGTATGTCACCGACGCTCTCCACAATGGCACCATCCGGCCCTGCTCTTCACCTGCTGCCGCAGGGATTCTTCATTGTGAAGAAAAAAGGCAGCGACTTACGTCCATGTGGCCGACTTTCGGGGGCTCAACAATATCACCATTAAAAATTGTCACCCATTGCCATCTCTCTGGCGCCACCATTTTCACAAAGTTGGACCTACGGAGCGCCTACAACTTGGTGCGCATCAGAGAGAGCGACGAGTGGAAGACGGCCTTCATCACCCCAACAGAACATTATGAAAGCCTGGTTAGAATGGTTATTCATACCTTTCGGACTCTGAAATGCCCCTGCAGCCTTTCAGCAGTTTATTAACAACGTCCTCCGTGATATGTTAGGTCGGTGGGTTTTTGTCTATCTAGACGATGTTCTCATCTACTCCCGTACCATTGATGAACATGTCCAACACGTCAGGGCGGTCCTCAAAAGATTGCTCGCCCATCAGCTGTATTGTAAGTTGGAGAAGTGCGCCTTTCATGAGCGCTCCACCACATTTCTGGGTTTTGTCATCTCGCCCCAGGGTGTGGCCATGGACACGCAGAAACTGGAAGTTGTGCGTCATTGGCCCCTACCCAAGACCCTCAAGCAACTTCAACTGTTTCTTGGGTTTGCGAATTTCTACCGTTGCTTTATCCGGGACTACAGTACAGTGTGCAGCACCTTTAACCGCCCTGACATGGCCATCATCTCACCCCTTCATCCTCAACTCTGCAGCCATCTCCGCCTTCCAAGAATTGTGTCATCGCTTCACCACCGCACCAATTCTCCTCCATCCAGATGCAAGCAAACAATTCATTGTGGAGGTGGATGCCTCGGATGTGGGCGCCGGAGCCGTTCTCTCTCAACGCGGTCCAGACCAAAAGCTTCTTTGAGCACTACAATTTCCATCTGTCTGCTCAGGTTCACCTGCATATGGCTGTAGAGGCGGTAGACGTGTCTCGGCCAGCAGAGGGGGCAATTGCGCCACCACTCCAAAGCCAGGGGTTGACTCATGAGACGATGCCCTAGGGGATGGAAACCCGGAAGTATTAAGCGCATTGAGCTGTAAGTGGATCTGCTCAATGCACTACTATATCCCATGTATCTCTGAAAATAACAAGGATAGAGCTTGTTCATGTTTGCCAATCATTCCCGCTTGCCCTGTCACTATCTCCTGCATCCTCTCTAAGTCCATGGGCTCTTGGGGTGGTGCGGCCAATCTGTTATGTAGTCAAGTCAAGTAAATTTTATTTATATAGCGCTTTTAGCAATTGACATTGTCGCAAAGCAGCTTTACACAATAAAAAGAAGTAAGTTTGTATGCAATGTGTATGAATCAAAATGATAAGATTGTCCCTGATGAGCAAGTCGACGGCGACGGTGGCAAGGAAAAACTCCCTGAGATGGTAATAGGAAGAAACCTTGAGAGGAACCAGACTCAACAGGGAACCCATCCTCATCTGGGTAATAACGGATAGCAGGGATTGATCAGCATAATAATGTGTACTGGAAGTTCAGTATAACAGGAGATGTGTTAAAATTAAAATGAGTCCAGTTTGTTCCTGGAGGCTCAGGTAGACTGTAGGAAATTCCAGTCCTGAGCTATCGAACAACTGAAGTCACAGGCCCCCAGAGAACAGCTGTCGGCATCAATCGAGGACAGGACAGTCTTCATGGAAACCATCCCCAGCCACCACACAAATCCAGGCAGACCACACAGGGCATCCATGCGATGAGATCTCCAACCAGAAGCAGGACTCCAGGACGGGTTAGACGGGTCCAGAGGGCAGAAGGGTCTGGATCACTGGCAACTCAGGAGCGACATGTATAGCTCGACAGAGAGAGGGAAAGGAGAGAGAGAGGAGAGAGCAGAAGAGCAGAGAACAGAAAATAAGGAGAGATGGCAGTTAGGTATGGTCACAGTCAACATGTATAAGGTGAATGTATATTTAGTGCAAAGTGCAAGCAGGGACTCCGGCAGGACTAACTATAACAGCATAACTAAAAGGGAGAGCCAGAAGGAAACACAGACATGATGGCTCCCTGTGATGTAAAGCAACCAATCACCTCACCGTCAACAAACCTGAGTTATCAATGAGAGTGGGGAGGACAGCATCTAAACATACCAGTTCACCAGAATACTCTACGTCCATGAGTCCCCCAGATCTGCTCCTTTACCTAAGGTTAATCTATTTACAAAAATGCTTGGCTAAATAAATAGGTTTTTAGCCTAGACTTAAACACTGAGACTGTGTCTGAGTCCCGAACATTAATAGGAAAACTATTCCATAACTTTGGGGCTTTGTAAGAAAATGATCTGCCCCCTGCTGTAGTTTTAATAATACGTGGTACTGACAGGCAGCCTGCATTCTTTGATCGAAGTAGGCGTGGCGGATCGTAAGACACTAGCAGTTCACTCAAATACTGTGGCGCGAGACCATTTAGTGCTTTAAATGTCAAAAGTAATATCTTAAAATCGATGCGAAATTTCACAGGGAGCCAATGCAGTGTAGATAAGATAGGGGTGATGTGCTTGTAACTTCTGGTTTTAGTGAGGACTCTCGCTGCTGCATTCTGTACTAACTGAAGCTTGTTTATACACCTAGTTGAACAACCAGACAGTAAGGCGTTACAATAGTCCAACCTAGACGTGATAAAAGCATGAACTAGTTTTTCTGCATCATTTAGTGACAATATGTTTCTTATCTTGGCAATATTTCCAAGGTGAAAGAAAGCTATCCTGGTAATATTATCTACATGTGCTTCAAACGAAAGGCTGGAATCTATAATCACACCAAGGTCTTTTACTGTTGCATTTGATGGAACAGAAAGGCCATCTAAAGTTAGTGTGATCAGAAAGCTTACTTCTAGCTACTTGTGGTCCTATGACCAGAACTTCTGTCTTATCAGGATTAAGCAGAAAAAAATTAACATCCAATCTCTTATGTCCTGCACACACCTCAATTTTAGCAAACTGTTTTTTCTCATCTGGTTTTGCTGAGACATATAATTGTGTGTCATCAGCATAACAATGAAAACTAATACCATGTTTACGAATTATGTTGCCCAGAGGACGCATGTAAAGGGAAAAAGCAGTGGGCCTAAAACTGAACCCTGTGTAACACCAAACTCCACTTGAGAATATGAGGAATGGTCACCATCTATATCTACAAACTGATAACGATCAGTCAAATAGGATCTGAGCCACAAGAGGGCAGTTCCCTTAATTCCTACTACCTTTTCTAATCTGTGAAGGAGAATACTATGATCAATGGTGTCAAAAGCTGCACTGAGGTCTAGTAACACAAGTATAGTGACGCAACCCTGATCAGAGGCCCATAGGAGGTTGTTTACTACTTTAACAAGTGCTGTCTCTGTGCTGTGATGAGCCCTAAATCCTGATCGATACAGTTCATTTATGCTATTTCTGTGTAGGTGAACATAGTTGCTGTGATACTACCTTTTCCAGAATCTTGGAGATAAAGGGAAGGTTTGATATCGGCCTGTAATTAGAAAGCAGACAGGGGTCAAGGTCAGGTTTCTTGATTAGCCGGTTTAATAACGGCTAATTTAAAGGATTTGGGGACATACCCACTACTGAGTGAACAGTTAATTACTTTCAACAGGGGTTCTATTATTGCTGGTACTATCTGTTTGAGAAAATGTGTCGGTATAGGATCTAATATACAGGTTGACGATTTTGAAGAAGAGATGAGTGAAATTAGTTCCCTCGCTTCAAGGGGAGTAAAGTATTCTAAGTTCTGATGTGATGTGGTTAGTTCATCTGAATTACTTTAATTGTCTGGTTTCAAAGCCTGAATTTTTTGCCTAATATTTATGATTTTGTTATTGAAAAAGTTCATGAAATCCTCACTACTGCATGATGATGTTGTGGAGATTTCTGCAGTGGTCTTGTTTTTAGTTAATTTAGCTACGGTATTAAATAAATCTCTCAGGTTTTTTTTTTTTTTTCTATAAGAGTGGAGAGATGCGTTGATCTAGCATCACTGAGAGCGTTTTTATAGTTCAGGATGCTCTCCTTCTAAGCTATTTTCAATACTAACAATTTAGTTTAGCGCCATTTACGTTCAAATTTTCGAGCGGTTTGTTTTAAAGCACGTGTGTGGTCATTATACCAAGGAGCGAGTTTCTTATTTCTAATCATTTTCCTTTTAACTGGAGCTACATTATGTAAGCTATAACGAAGTGCTGACTCTAGATATTCATTCGCCTGTTCGAGTTCTGTGAAGTCAGATGGCGATCCGATCAAAGTTGATAACTCTGGAAGATTATTGATAAAGCTCTGTGTGGTATTTGATGTAAATGTACGTTTAAGGTGGAAGCGAGGTGCTGTGCATACATTATTACTATGACACGCTTTAATCGAGACAAGATAGTGATCTGAGATAACTTCAGACTGTGGAATTGTGGTTATATTTCCTATACTTAATCCGAAGGGTAATATTAAATCTATAGTATGACTTGCTTTATGAGTGGGTCCTACTACAGACTGATTTACTCCTACTGAGTCCAGTATGGGCAAGAATGCTGTTCTCAGAGGGTCTTCTGGATTCTCAAAATTAATATTAAAGTCTCCAGCAATTAACGCTTTGTCTACAGAAACAACAAGGTTTGAGAGGAAATGTGCAAATTCACAGAGAAACTCTGAGTACGGCCCTGAGGGTCTGTAAATGAGGATTAGCGGGATCGACTGAGCTGACTTTGTTACTATAGAGAACTTCAAATGCATTAAATTTAAAACTGTGTTTTTGTACAAGAGACAGATTATCGTTATAAATAACTGCGACTCCTCCTCCTCTACCAGTTAGCCGAGGCTGGTGTATGTAGCTGTATCCAGGAGGACTAGCTTCATTTAGAGCTACATACTCGTCCTGTTTAATCCAGGTTTCTGTTAAACATAATATATCAAACTCCTGATCTGTGATAATTTCATTAACAATAACTGCTTTAGATGCGAGAGATCTAATATTTAACAGTCCTAGCTTCAGTTCAGAGGTGCTGGCTGCGCATTGAGTATGATCTGAGTTTGTGGGATCTATGTTAAGTAAATTACTAAAACAGACTTTCTGAGTCTTTCTAAATGTATGTTTATGTTTAGCTCGGGGAACAGACACAGTCTCAATATGATGAACCCTGAGTGACGACTCTTTGCAGCTAGCAGACGGTTGGTTTAGCCTGTCTGTCTGCTCCCTGGCCTGGGCTCTGGATTGTCACCGATTAACTAGGCCTCTTCTGAGACTATGTGCTATACTGCAAGAAATGAGAGCAGCACCTTCCCGAGTGGGATGGACACCGTCCCGCCCTAACAGGCCAGTTTTGCCCTCAAAGGTCTTCCAGTTGTCTATGAAGCCCACGTTGTTTTCGGAGCACCACCTGGACATCCAGCGGTTCAGCGACCATAACCTGCTGTAAGCTATGTCGCCACGTCTCATTGGGATGGGACCAGAGCAAACTATTTCATCGGTCATCGCCTTCGCTATTTTAAACACCTCTGTAAAGTTATGCTTGCTAACCTCTGACTGACGAAGGCGTATATCGTTAGCTCCAGCATGTACCACTATCTTAGAGAGCCAATGCTGTCCTAGAGCCCTAAGATTACCTGCTATGTTCGGTGCTCTGGCTCCCGGAATACACCTGAACACTGCCGCTTACGCCCCTAAAGGCCTAGTTAATTTCACATGTCTCAGTATAGTCTCCTATAACCAGAGCTCTTTCAGGTTTCTCAGAGGGTGCATCACTGAGGAGAGCAAACCTGTTGGACACGTGAACCTACAGAAGAGGTGTGCTCCAGTGGGCTAGCTTTAGCGTTAGCTTTGCCTGAACGAGTATGCAGCCGAGTCGTCAACCACTCGCCTCACTGTGAGGGCTCTACTGCTGGAGTCGGTGGCTGGTTATCTCCACCTCTGGCACCCAGACTTTCCGCTACAGGAATAACGCTGCTCTTGTGCTCTCTAACCCTCTCTAAAGTCTGGATGCGCTCCTCTAATGCTAATATCTTCTCCGTCAGGGTGCTAACTAACACACACCTGTCACAAATAAAATTATCACTAATGACGGAGGAAGAATGTCTAAACATCCTGCACTCCACACACTGAGTGAGCTGAATGGTAGACATAATAACATACCTTTGTGCCGGAGTTGTTATTATTTGGTGATGGATTCGCTTGTTGTTGGTCAGATGATAGGCGCGTTCTCTCAAAAAGCGCAAAAAGACGGATAAAGTCCAGTAGTATTACGCGTGGTGTTAGCGCGGCTTATACAAAGAATGGTTATTCAAAGAACCCTTTTGCAGAGTGTCAGAGGAAAGGCTGTGTGTGTGAGCTGTGGGAGTGTTTGGTGCAAGCCTTTTCCCCATTCGGAGATAACGTGGCTTTATTAATGAAACTAAATAAACTTGAGCACAGATGCAAACACATTGTCACGGAGGCGAAACAGAAGACTAGCAGTTAGCCCATGTAGCGTGGATGGTAAACCCAAATGCGGAAGTAGCGCAAGCAGGCAGGATAACCACGCGATTTATTATTAGAACTATTTGTTCTAATTTATTATTAGAACAAAATGGTCTTGCACCACGGTACCCGAATAATCTGCTAGTGTCTTGCAACCCGCGATGCCTTCTTCGATAAAAGGATGCAGGCTGCTTGTGTATTATGAAAACTACAGCAGGGGCCAGAGGTTTTTCTTATAAAGCCCTATAGTTATGGAATAGTCTTCCAATTAAGGTCTAGGCTAGGCTAAAATCCTATTTATTTAGCCAAGCATTTTTGTAAATAGAGTTGTCTTAGGTAAAGGATCAGATCTAGGGGACTCATGGATGTAGAGTATTATGGTGCTGTCTTCACCACTCAGGTTTGTTGATGGCGGAGTGACTGGTTGCTTTACTTCCCAGGGAGCAATTATGTCTCTTTCCCTCAGGCTCTCTCATGTTGGCCCCGTGTGTGGTCTGCTTAGGATGCATGTGGTGATTAGTGACAGTTCCATTTTATCATGAAGACTGTCCTGGCCTCGGCCGATGCAGACAGCTGTTCTTTGAGGACTTGTGACTACAGTTCCTTAATAGTTCAGGACTGAACTTTCCTACAGTTTTGTTCCGGAGCCTCCAATAGCAAACTGGACTCCATACTAATTTAAACACATCTGTTATATTGAACTTCCAGCTGCCTAACACACAGTAAGACTGCAAAACAATTCCTGCAATACATTATCACCCAAGGGAGGATGGGTTCCCTGCTGTCTGGGTCCTCTCAAGATTTCTTCCAATTGCCATTTCAGGGAGTATTTTCCTTGCAACCAACACCTTTGGCTTGTTCATCGGGGGCATCTGATCATTTTAATTAATACTTTTTTTCTCACACATTTCATAGTTTCATCCATTTTTTTATTAAGCTTCCATGGCTGGCCACTGAATCTACATCAGTACTTATAACAGTGGGATATTGGACTGGTAACACTCATCACATTGTATTCATGCAAACAGGCTCCACCACACAGACTCAGTTTGTCTACATTGCATAATTTATGAATCCAGTAATGATTTTGTGAATTAGCAAATGTTTGGAGGACCTGAAAGGAATGTGATGCTGGGGTGGGAAAAATGGGGTTATAGTGAAGACTGCTCTTAAGAAAGCTAGCAGTAAGACACATGTTTAATCTTTAAAGCAAAGCATTTATTTTCTGTCTCAATGAAAAGACATCAGTTATTACCTCTGTCTTTGTGATGAATAGACAGGGAGGCTGAGAAAAAAAAATTCCAGAGGCTCAGTAAAAGCTATTTTGCCAGAGGCCATGTTAGAGTAAACTATATAATGAGCAGGAGCATCATATTATAGAATAAAATCCTATACATAACTTGCTAACATGTAGCATGTGTCTGTGAAACTGGGTATAAGATAGAACATAGATCAATTATGATTAAACATTTGGTGATGTAATGTGGCCAGATAAAATGTAGATTTATTTTCAGTAGCAGTATAATGTATGTTTGTATATGCTACAGCTCAAAAGTTTTTGTTTTTGTAACAATACTGTGGATTTTCAAACTATAAAATAATAACAACAACAGTCAAAGGAGATTATTGCATATTTTGGATGCCTTCAGAAATTACAAAAATCTCTGTAAGTCAGTTTCCTCTGACTATTAGAAAACTATGACAGTAAAGATTTACAAAAAAATTCACAAAAGCCTATTGAATAAATTTGAAATGGAAATATATTAAAACAAACACATTACCATTTCTATAGTGCAGTTTGCATATGATAAGATGAATGCTCTACATGTTAACAAAATAACACATTGCACTTTTCACCAATGAATTTTTTTTAATTCAATAGTGCTGTCGAATAGGCATCATGGTGGTGTAGTGGTTAGCACTGTGGACCCATCTCCAGGGTCAGGGTTTGATTCCTGCCTCGGGTCTGTGTACATGAAGTTTGCATGTTCTCTTCATGCTTGGTGGGTTTCCTTCGGATACTCTGGTTATCTCCTACAGTCCAAAGACATGCAGTTAAGCTAATTGAGGTTCCCAAATTACCCATAGTGTGTGATTGAGTATGTGAATGTATGTATATGTGTGTGCATAGCTATAGATTGGCTCCCCGTCCAGAGTACCCCACCTCATGCCCTAAGTCTCCTGGGATAGGCTCCAGCCTCCCCACAACCCTGTATACAGGATAAGATAAGCAGTATGGACAGTGAGTGAGTCAGTAGTCCTGTGAAATAAATTAGCATCCATACAGAACCAATAAACTGTGCTCAATTAAAAAATGAAGGCAACAAAATAGAAATGAAATCATGCCCCTCTATCTCTTGGAAAAATTATATGGCACAGTTCTGGAGCGTCTGACTCTCTCCAGTAATTTAACCTAGGATCTCCAATATGTGTTTGATCCAGGTAATGGAACAGAGGACCTACTCTTGCAGTGGTGTGAAGAGCCCTGGATGGATATGCTAATCTATTGTTTTTTGTTTGTTTGTTTATTTTTTTATTTCGAGATATTTTTTAGGCCTAGTCCTCTCCTGGAAACCCCGACTGCTGACTTCAAATCAGGGAAAATACCTTTCCCTAGTGAAAGAGTATCTTGGGATCTATTTCATAAATAATGGAAAAGAGAGCATAAAATTGAATGCTGCCCCTAACATGGTTTGTGTGCCTTAAAAGGATGCCTGCTGGTCAGATACTCTTGGAGTGGTATCATACTTATTCCACTAGCCTGAGTGAGACCCTGGGGCAGACCCAGAACCCACTGGATAATAAGTAACATTAGGCTCATGAACATGTATTTATTGCCCTTGAGAAGAAAATAGAATAATTTAATGCAAGGCATCTTCAGCAAAATGCGATACTTTGTGGCATATGTACTTACCTCTTCAAACACCTGCTTAATTCTAATTTTCTCTTAAATTATATTTATTAAAAGTAAGAATAATTAGCTAATAGCATATTCTTAATGATATTCTCAAAGGTAAATTGTTGTAAAAAAGTTTTGTAGGGCTCTTTTCTTTAGGACCTAGGATGACTTTAGTAATTGATCAAAAATTAAAAGAAAGCTATAAACTTGATAGTTTGTAAGAAAAATAATTACAGTAGTTTCTGTATTCTGTACATTGAAAAGAACAAAGAAACTGCACAAAGAAATTCCTAATCATGCATGTTTGTTCATAAGCAGAATCGTTCCAATCGGTCATTTAATCTTTAAATCCACGAATTATTGGGATGTCATTGATGTACCAGACCTTGTATGATGTTGGCATTGTGACTTTCATATTATGATTTCTACATGCTTGCAAGTAAATAATAATTTTTCTTTCCCACTACATTCTTTTTAGATGTTTTCTACACTCATACAGATGACGGTATAACAACTGGATAGCTTACAGCTTACACACAGCTCTTATGGTATAAACTGATTATGACCCCATAGATATCTCCTTATATATAAACTCCACAGTCATTGATTGATTTCAAATTAATTTACTGCAGTAAAATAACTAAATCATAGTTACTGTTAAGTTGTACGTATTCAGAAAAGCAGTACATTTCAAACCTTTGGTATAACTACTATGAAATAAAGATAGTGAGTATAGTCCATTATACTGCCTCAGAAAAAGAATTATGACTAGTAAATAAAACTACGGAATCACTACTAGTGATCACAAACTACGGAAGCTGGTTTATGCAACAGAACATACAGTGACTGAATGTTCATTCAATAAAATGCCAATAAGAAAATGAAATGACAGAAGGATACAGCTTGTATTAACATCATTAAACTAAAATAATGTAGGACGCTAACACATGTGCATTAAATATATAATATTAACCTATATTGTATGTCTCTAGAAAACTTAATCAATTAAAATAAAAAATAATTCAAATAAAAAAAAAATCAACATTATGGCAGCTTTAAATGGGCATCAACAGATGGTGACATTAATTAATTTGCAATCCCCTTCTTTGGCACTCATGTATTTTTTATATTTACTCTGGCAAAGACAAAAGAAAGTCACAATCAAGCTGCAAGATTTAGTTATATATGTAATGATACTATAAGCCTTATATCCATTCAAAATAATCTACAAGGCACTTTCAGGTCAAACTGGAACGTTTGATTATGCAAAATAACAGACAGCAAAAATATATTTATCAAGTGGGTTTGAGCCTTCATTCACAAGAAATTTTATCAGTGCAGGTTTGACTTGAACATCCATCATATTTTTATATACAGTGGAACCTCGGATTGCGAGTAACGTGGTTTACCGAGCAAAGATTTTAAATTTTTTATTCGGAAACCGAGCAAGTATTAGTTTACGAGCGCCGAGTATCATGCTTCACACATGCGACTCTTATTTTGACACCTAGCGTCACTCTCTCACCTTCCCCCTCCCACCCCCCCCCCCCCCCCCCCCCGACGGCTTCGCAAACACAGAAACTCTGCTCGTGCTGTGCGCAATTTGACACTGAAACACACACGCACAGACTCTCTCGCCTTTTCACCCCTCCCGGCTTCACAAAGACACATAAACTCTGCTCTGTCGCGATTCTTTTCAAAGGTAAGGTGCTGGTTCATTTGTTTTTTTTGTTTTTTACTTTACAGCAGTGATTCCCTTAGTATGCGCTCACGCCTGGTCAGAAAGATTTCATTTTTTTTCCTGTTATAATGGTGTTTCCGTGTTTGTGTGTGTGTCCGTTTGTTGTGAAACTTAAGTGATTCCTTTAGTATGCGCTCGTGCCAGTCTCGCTTTTTTTCCGTTAAACCGGTGTTTCCGCTGTGTTTATGCGCTTGTTGTAAAACTTAAAGTGTGTCTGTTAATATACGCTCATGTCAGTCTCAGAGAGATTTCTTTTTTTCCTGTTAAAACGGTGTTTCCGTTGTGTGTGTGTGCGTGCGTGCGTGTGTTTGTTGTGAAACTGTTGTGAAAAAGCGAGGTGGGGAGAGGGAGGAGGAATGTTACTGTGTAAAACGAGGCGAGGGAAGGGGCTAATTCCACACACACACACACACACACATGGCGTGTGCGCGCACCAATGGAAACACTTATCTGTCAGGATTTATTTGTACTTTTTTTAAAGGTAAAGTGCAGGTTAATTTGTTTTATTTTCATTTTATAGATTGTATTAATTATTTTTATGTATTTATTTTTGGGGGCTGTGGAACGAATAATTTGAGTTTTCATTATTTCTTATGGGAAATGATGATTTGGTTTAATAGTGTTTTGGAATACGAGCCCACTTCCAGAACGAATTATGCTCGTAATCCAAGGTTCCACTGTACCTTAAGTTATTCCTTAAAGGTAAAATTTTGATTCCTCATTAGACAAAAAAAAAAAAAAAAACCAGACCATTATTTAATCCTTGTTATGTTTATGTACTTTCTACCATAAAACACAGCGTTATAACACTTATTGCATTTGGCTGCACCATTATTTGTCTAATGTAGTAGGCTACTGTTATAGATGACTGTGTAATAGGCCTTCCACATGGAGACATTAATCTTCTCATGGTGTGAAGGTTAAAGTTGGTCTGCCATCCTACAATTTGCCATCATTCACAGTGGCCCAGTGGCAACCTGAGATCCAACTAAATTCAGAGTGTGCCTCACGGCACAATTATTGTGTATATACAATGTGTCTATTTGAGAGAAAATACTGTGAGTGGGAGAGACAGAAAGAACCAGACAGACATGCAAACAGACACCGAAATAAAGAGCACATACAGATTTTTCATTAGTTAGAATGAACCAGGGTATAGTTAGTCATTTTACAGGGTATGTTACAATCTTTGTGGTCTGATGCATTTGGAATAATAAATAGTGGACTAAAGGCAGCAAGGTATCATAGAAGTTGCAGTTTCAGGCTGGCACACATGCACACAACACATCACTTCTCAGCTCATGTGCAACATAGATCACAAAATGCACTACCTTTCTCTTTGATGTGTCACATAGACCCAAACCCATAGAGCTGTTTCAGGGACACTAACAGCCACATATGTTCGATATATAGATGAAGCGTGCTGAATATACAATGGAAATGGCTAGTTATTGTACTGTATACCTGCTGACTTTCTGAGCTGCTTGGAATCTTCTATGACAGGCTGGGAAAATATTTATTTACTCAACCATAATGTAAATATTCTGTTGATAATCATGAGTAAATTATCTTAGCATAAAAGATCATGTCAAAAGAGTCAGGTCACAAGTTTGTGATCCAGTGTCATATGTGATAAACCATGTGTTTATAAGACAAATTTGCAGTTCAAGTTGCAGATTATGAGTGTCAGTATTCCTACATCATGGCTTCAGGGTATGTCTGTGTGGCATTTTATATTTTTCATATTTTTGTTCTCTTGGTTTTTTCTCCCACTAGTTATCTTGTATTCTCCCACTGTTCAAGCAGAAGCTGGGGTCCCATCCAGGGTGATTTTTATGTTTTTACAGCAGACTGTTACACTTCTCTTTTGTAAAAGACTTAAGTACTTTTTACTCAGTCACTTTATGGCTTCTAAGAATATTTTCAGGTCTATCCCAATGTTTACCTGTCTCACATTCTTAGTCATTTTTATGAATATTTAATGTGTATTATATTCCGTCCCGATTCATCCACTCAGCTTAGTGATTGAGATAACAGATACAAAAAATAATAATAATTACTTTCACCATCACTTTCCACACATTGTTCCCTTTCAAAAGCTACACTCAATGCTGCGTGAAAATGGGAACATCTCTTTGTTGCCCGGTTGTGAAGCCTGTGCATGTCAAACCCGCCGAATACCTTCGGCTTATAACCTGTGCAGGCATGACGTCACCGAATAAGGTGCACCTGCAGGTTATAAATAGGAGTGAACCGGAAACATCCTCAGATCTTTTTGTCTTCAGGACCGCTTTGTGTTTGCGTGTGCATGTGCAAGCCGTAACGAAAGCAAAAATAAAAATAACAGCATTAACTCACCGTTATGGCGGAGTTGCCTAAGAGATGCGTGCCTCCGTGCGATAGACCTCTTTCGGAGGGCGATCTTCACGAGTTTTGTCTCGAGTGCTTGGGGGAAGAACACGCTCGCCTCGGGCTTCAGGGAGAATGTGAGTACTTTGATCTTCTCCCTATTAAGGTGCTTCGCGCGCGGCGCATTCCTGGGGCTAGCGTGCTGATCTGGCAGACGCGCACGAGATGGAATTTCCGATTTCTCTCTCGCTCTCTCCGGATCAGGAAGTTTTAGCTTCCGCTTCGCAAGCGCGCTCCGGCGCTTCTTGTGAAGGAGCGGAAGAATCTTCCTCTCTCGCTTCCATGGAAGTAGCCTCCTCACAATGCTCCTCCAGTGCTCACAGAGCTTATGAGGAATTATTAGAGGTTGTAACGCGTGCGGTCGAGCGATTGCATATCGACCGGCCGCAGAAGCGAGATTCCCCTAAGCGTTCGAGATTAGACGACAGGTTTCTGTCGGGTGGCCGGGGGGAGGAGCCTCAACGTCTCTCTCTCCCCTTCTTTGGTGACCTCCATGATGAATTAACTCTTTCATGGAGCAGGCCGTATTCATCGCGTGTTTTTGTACCATCGACTTCGACTTATTCGAATATCGTTGATGCGAAAGCACGCGGATATATGATGATGCCCCTGATAGAAGAGACGCTTGTGGGCTATCTCTCTCCTGGGACATCATCCTCCCTGAAAAAGCCTACTCTCCCCTCCAAGCCGTGCAGATTGACATCTGCTTTGGTGGGTAAAGCTTTTCAGGCAGCAGGACAGGCTGGCGCTTCACTACACACCATGGCGGTTTTGCAGGCTTACCAGGCTGACCTGCTGAAGGACATGAGCACCGGCGGGGTTATTGATGACAAGGTGTTTGCAGAGCTGCGCCGAGCCACAGACCTGTCTCTCCGTGCAACCAAGCAGACGTCCCGTGCTGTGGGCCGTTCTATGGCTGCCATGGTATCCACGGAGAGGCATCTGTGGCTGAACCTCTCGGGCATCAAGGATAAGGATCGTGCTGTCCTCCTTGATGCCCCCGTCTCGCCTTCCGGCCTCTTTGGCGACGCTGTTAATTCCGTCGCCACTAGGTTTCGGGTGGCGAAGCTGTATGCTCAAGAACCGGGACCGTCGGCCACCCGGCCCCGGCCAGGTCTGGCCCCTATCAGTCGTGAGGTCCAGAAGGAGAGCGTGACCAGCCGCACACCCCCTCGTAAAGACTGGGGTGATTTCTCAGAAATCTGCCTCAAAAAGACCAGATCTGAGGAGCTTCCTCTCTTCGAAGAAGAAGCCCTGAGGTTCGTGCACCTGGGGCCGTGGGGGTGTTCCCCCCCCCAGGGTGGGGCGCCTGGATTTTCATCACAAAACAGGGCCTCCTCCCTTGCACTCCCTGGAGGCCGATGTTCAATCCCCGCCACCACTGGTGTTTCGGGGAGCGCCGGTCTCCAACGAAGAGTTGGGTGTTCGGGTATCTCCTGCCATACTTCAGGATACCCAACACCTAACATCCCCCCCATCCAGCCGAAGTGTCAAAGCTCGTGCCCCTTTCGGAGAAGCTGGCAGCATGGTAACTACTGCCAGGCATATCTCCTTGGGTACAAAAGATTGTAGGCACAGGCTACAGGATTCAGTTTGCACATCGTCCTCCGCGTTTCAACGGCGTGTCTCCACTTCCGTGAAACCGGACCGAGCACATCTGCTGGCCCAGGAGTTAAAGACTCTGCTGGGCAAAGGGGCCATAGAACATGTTCCCCTTCCAGACAGAGAGTCGGGCTACTACAGTCGGTACTTTTTGGTACCCAAGAGAGAGGGGGGGGGGGGGGGTTGCGTCCGATCTTGGATCTTCGCGGCTTGAACCGCTATCTCAGGAAATCCAGATTCAAAATGTTGACTGTCAAAATGATCGTTTCTCAAATTCAACTAGAGGATTGGTTTGTGACAATCAATCAATCTCAAGGACGCATATTTCCATATAGAAATATTGCCACAGCACAGGAAGTTCCTGAGGTTCGCCTTTGGGGGCGAAGCTTACCAGTATCGGGTCCTTCCATTTGGCCTAGCTCTGTCACCCCGCACATATACAAAATGCATGGATGCGGCTCTGGCTCCTTTACGACTCCAGGGCATCCGTATTTTGAATTACATAGACGACTGGCTGATTCTGGCCCAGTCTCAGGAGCTAGCGCTTCGACATCGGGATGTCGTCCTAGCCCATCTTCATTCTTTAGGATTGAGACTCAACGCCACAAAAAGCGTTCTCCTTCCTGTTCAGAGGACAACATATTTGGGTGTCACATGGGATTCGGTCACGATGCGGGCACAGTTGTCTCCTGCTCGTGTCGAATCCATTCTCAACACCCTGAAGGAAATCAAGCTAGGCCAGAAGGACACTGTTCATCACTTTCAGAAGTCACGGTGATACCTTTGGGCCTTCTGCAGATGAGAGCTGTGGCTAAGAGCCAGGGGGTTTCATTCAAGGGCCAACCCCCAGAGGCTAATAAGGGTTACGCGCCGGGGGCTTCATACCCTTTCTATGTGGTTCAGACCCCGGTTTCTGACTTTGGGTCCCACGCAAGATGCTAACAACAGACGCTTCTCTCACGGGCTGGGGTGCGGTCTTGGATGGCCGTCCAGCACAAGGGAGCTCTATAAAAATATAGGCTAGGGTAAATAAACCCAGTAGGTGTGAAAGTGTGGGGGTGTGGTGGCCTAAAATGGACTGATGTCTAATAAACCAGGATTAAATTAATATATCAACTGACTTAATAATGTTGTTTCTGTTTGTGTTATTAGGGCCAGAGCACCGACCTGTGCGAAGCCCTATTGTATCTGAAGGAATTATTAGGGCCCGAGCATCTACCGGTACTGATGTACACACGTGGACAAAATTGTTGGTACCCTTCGGTCAATGAAAGAAAAACTCACAATGGTCACAGAAATAACTTTAATCTGACAAAAGTAATAATAAATAAGAATTCTATGAATGTTAACCAATGAAAGTCAGACATTGCTTTTCAACCATGCTTCAACAGAATTATAAAAAAAAATGACGTCATGGAACAGGCCTGGACAAAAATGATGGTACCCCTAACTTAATAGTTTGTTGCACGACCTTTTGAGGCAATCACTGTAATCAAATGATTCCTGTAACTGTCAATGAGACTTCTGCACCTCTCTGCAGGTATTTTGGCCCACTCCTCATGAGCAAGCTGCTCCAGTTATTTCCGGTTTGAAGGGCGCCTTTTCCAGACAGCATGTTTCAGGTCCTTCCAAAGATGCTCAATAGGATTGAGGTCAGGGCTCATAGAAGGCCACTTTAGAATAGAGCAATGTTTTCCTCTTAGCCATTCTTGGGTGTTTTTAGCTGTGTGTTTTGGGTCATTGTCCTGTTGCAAGACCCATGACCTGCGACTGAGACCCAGCTTTCTGACACTGGCCAGCACATTTCTCTCTAGAATCCCTTGATAGTCTTGAGATTTCATTGTACCCTGCACAGATTCAAGACACCCTGTGCCAGATGCCGCAAAGCAGCCCCAGAACATAACAGAGCCTCCTCCATGTTTCACAGTAGGGACAGTGTTCTTTTCTTGATATGCTTCATGTGAACATAGAGCTGATGTGCCTTGGCAAAAAGTTCCATTTTCGTCTCATCTGTCCATAGGACATTCTCCCAGAAGCTTTGTGGCTTGTCAACATGTAGTTTGGCATATTCCAGTCCGGCTTTTTTATGATTTGTTTTCAACAATGGTGTCCTCCTTGGTCGTCTCCCATGTAGTCCACTTTGGCTCAAACAACGACGGATGGTGCGATCTGACACTGATGTTCCTTGAGCATGAAGTTCACCTTGGATCTCTTTAGAAGTCTTTCTGGGCTCTTTTGTTACCATTCGGATTATCCGTCTCTTTGATTTGTCATCAATTTTCCTTCTGCGGCCACGTCCAGGGAGGTTGGCTACAGTCCCATGGATCTTAAATTTCTGAATAATATGTGCAACTGTAGTCACAGGAACATCTAGCTGCTTGGAAATGGTCTTATAGCCTTTACCTTTAACATGCTTGTCTATAATTTTCTTTCGAATCTCCTGAGACAACTCTTTCCTTCGCTTCCTCTGGTCCATGTTGAGTGTGGTACATACCATGTCACCAAACAACACAGTGACTACCTGGAGCCCTATATATAGGCCCACTGACTGATTACAAGATTGTAGACACCTGTGATGCTAATTAGTGGACACACCTTGAATTAACATGTCCCTTTGGTCACATTATTTTCAGCATTTTCTAGGGGTACCATCATTTTTGTCCAGGCCTATTGCATGAGTTTCTTTTTTTAAATAATTCTGTTGAAGCATGGTTGAAAAGTAATGTCTGACTTTCATTGGTTAACATTCATAGAATTTTTTTAAATTATTACTTTTGTCAGATTAAAGTTATTTCTGTGACCATTGTGAGTTTTTCTTTCATTGACCTGAAGGGTACCAACAATTTTGTCCACGTGTGTAACTTCTCAGCACAAGAAAAAAAGTCTACTAGAGGTATCCTCTAAAGTGAACAAGAAGTCCGCCATTTTGGAAAAACTGCGAGATTTAACGTTTCGCACATGTTGTATTTTGACGAACTGCTCCTAGACAAATTGGCCGATCGAGTAAAAAATTTCTCAGGACACTCTTAAGGGATCAAGGACAAAAAGTTATCAAAAGCTTTCGACTGGGTCACATGGTCTGGCTGTGGTGCCGCCACAAATTTTACCCTCCCCCGACGCACAGGAAATGGATGTTTTTTTGCCACTTTCTCCCACACACTTCTTCCAATGTCGATAAAACTTTACGGTCATGATGAGCATTCGACTCTGAACAGATTGATATGCCAATTTGACGATATAGTTATAATGCCACCTACTGGCAGTAGCTAATGTGTATTGCCAGATTTTTCCCTTTCCACATGTCATATTTTAACGAACTCCTCCTAGGAAAATAATGCAATAAGCATGAAATTTTGCCCCATGGTCCTGAAGACATTGTTGACTAAAAGTTATCAAAAGCTTTATCAAAGTTCAACGGTCTGGGCAGGGCGGGGATGCAAACTAGATCCTTTGACAGTATGGAGAAAGTTACTGTATTTCTTACATTCTTCCTCCAATCCAGTTTATAATCTAGATTTACATCAGGCCATGCGCACCTTTCCTCATGACACGGTCGTTATGAGGGGGCGTGGCCAAATGTTTCAGTAGCACCCCCTAGCTTGTGATCTGGGTCCATGTAACACTTACGGACATGAAATTTGGGAGACTGCTGTATTTCCTCACCACAGGAAAAAAAAAATATTTTGGAGGTACCCTCTACAATGAACAGGAAGTCCGCCATTTTGGAAAAATGGCGAGATATTGCGTTTCGCACACGTTGTATTTTAACGAACTCCTTCTAGGGGAATTGCCCGATCAAGTTCAAGAATGACACAAATATTAGTTTTCACAAAGTTTGCTGCTAAACTGCTTTTAGATCTTTGTTTCAGTTGTTTCTGTGATGGACTGAAATATAATTACAAGCACGTCATACGTTTCAAAGGCTTTTATCGACAATTGCATGACATTTATGCAAAGAGTCAGTATTTGCAGTGTTGGCCCTTCCTTTTCAGGACCTCTGCAATTGGACTGGGCATGCTCTCAATCAACTTCTGGGCCAAATCCTGACTGATAGCGACCCATTCTTTCATAATCACTTCTTGGAGTTTGTCAGAATTAGTGAGTTTTTGTTTGTCCACCCGCCTCTTGAGGATTGACCACAAGTTCTCAATGGGATTAAGATCTGGGGAGTTTCCAGGCCATGGACCCAAAATTTCAACGTTTTGATCCCCGAGCCAATTAGTTATCACTTTTGCCTTATGGCACGGTGCTCCATCGTGCTGGAAAATGCATTGTTCTTCACCAAACTGTTGATGGATTGTTGGAAGAAGTTGCTATTGGAGGGTGTTTTGGTACCATTCTTTATTCATGGCTGTGTTTTTGGGCAAAATTGTGAGTGAGCCCACTCCCTTCGATGAGAAGGAACCCCACACATGAATGGTCTCAGGATGCTTTACTGTTGGCATGACACAGGACTGATGGTAGCGCTCACCTTTTCTTCTCTGGACAAGTCTTTTTCCAGATGCCCCAAACAATCGGAAAGAGGCTTCATCCGAGAATATGACTTCGCCCCAGTCCTCAGCAGTCCATTCGGCATACTTTTTGTAGAAGATCAATCTGTCCCTGATGTTTTTTTTGGAGATAAGTGGCTTCTTTGCTGCCCTTCTTGACACCAGGCCATCTTCCAAAAGTCTTCGCCTCACTCTGCGTGCAGATGCGCTCACACCTGCCTGCTGTCATTCCTGAGCAAGCTCTGCACTGGTGGCACTCCGATCCCGCAGCTGAATCCTCTTTAGGAGGCGATCCTGGCGCTTGCTGGACTTTCTTGGACACCCTGAAGCCTTCTTAACAAGAATTGATCCTCTTTCCTTGAAGTTCTTGATGATCCTATAAATTGTTGATTTAGGTGCAATCTTAGTAGCCGCAATATCCTTGCCTGTGAAGCCATTTTTATGCAACGCAATGATGGTTGCACGCGTTTCTTTGCAGGTCACCATGGTTAACAATGAAAGAACAATTATTTCAAGCATCACCCTCCTTTTAACATGTCAAGTCTGCCATTCTAACCCAATCAGCCTGGCATAATGATCTCCAGCCTTGTGCTCGTCAACATTCTCACCTGAGTTAACAAGACGATTACTGAAATGATCTCAGCAGGTCCTTTATTGACAGCAATGAAATGCAGTGGAAAGTTACTTTCGGGATTAAGTTAATTTTCATGGCAAAGAAGGATTATGCAATTCATCTGATCACTCTTCATAACATTCTGGAGTATATGCAAATTGCTATTATAAAAACTTAAGCAGCAACTTTTCTAATTTCCAATATTTATGCAATTCTCAAAACTTTTGGCCACGACTGTAGGTCACATGGTCTGGCTGTGGCGCTGTGACGAATTTGACCCTCTCCCGATACACAGGAAATGGATGTATTTTTGCTTGTTTCTCCCACACACTTTATCCAATCTGGACAAAACTTAACAGCATCAATAACAATCAGAGTTTGATCAGATTGACATGCCAGTATGATAATTCAGTCATAGCGCCACCAACTGGTATGAGGAAATGCTTTGTTTCTTTCTCTGTTTTACTGTATTTCTGTACAAATGAAGGGATTACATCAGAGAGAACATGCAGGACGACATTGTAGAGGCCCACGTGGACTGCCCCGGATGCGAGGGCCTGATCATCACTGCTTGCAGCTTTAATTATTATTATTATTATTATTATTATTATTTTCTAAGACAAATTCAACACCTGAAGGGCTTGTTTCTTCTGATCTACATTCATTGGAAATAGTGTCCCCAGTCATATTTTTCTTTGTTTTTTCCCTTAAAGTGGTGCTAGGAGAATTCAATTGGGGGCAAATAGTAATTGTTCTTAGTTAGTCCTAAATTCCTCCACATAAAACATGTTTGCCCTGGAAAGGTTGTACAAAATTTATGGTGTCCTGGATTTTTATAAGACGGGATTCACAGCCTGTCATCATCACTTGCTCAAGCTGAAAATGCTTTTAATGTGCTAAAGCCCATTGCTTTTTGATGCCTCACGGAGCTATTGGTTAAAAAGAAATTTCAGTAATTTTCTCCATATAGCTGAATATGACTATATGGTGAGTAACATAAATCTATTGCCAATATATATATTTTTGTCATGCTATTGCTCAATATAATTATATTGCAGTCTAAGCGAGAGAGAGAATATGTTAATTGTTCTGGAGTGATAGGGTTTGCTGATTGCACCAAAAAAATTTTAATCACATTATCTTGCAGTTTTGGCTAGTTATGTGGTAGTCAGTGAATACAAAGCCTTCTAACAGTGAGGCAAACTACTGAACAAGGGTTTGAGTGCTAAACCCATTTTTTTTTTACATATGGCCTGGACCTGGTTTATTCTTTGAAGTGTAGTGTAAATAAAAGATGTGCTGTGTGGGAGACTTTTTTCTAGATCTCCACTGAAATTCCACTTGTTGTGTTTTTGCTTAAGCTAAATGGCTAATGTAGACTCTGACATGAGTGAGAGCCCCTTCCCTTGCACGCCGCCAAGAAGCAACTAGCACCCAAGACACACCCACCTTCTCTGCTTGCATGCTTTCCTCTCCGTTTGGCTCTACCAAGCACAGCAGCTCGTCCAAGCACAGATTGCAATCTAGAGGCTGCATCATCTGCACCCTACCCTCACCCACTTCACTGAGCATTACAGGTGTTAAGAATTCACCTGTGTCTAATAAACAAGCACAAGCATTCACCACATCTGTGCCTCTCCATGTCCATGTTTTCTATGGCCACTAAAAGCCTTTACAGGGAGTTAGGTTCTTAGACTTAATTGGAAGACAGACAGGGACTCTCTTTATTGGACATACAGTATAGGGAATGTTCATTTTACCACCCAGTGCCAGTACAGAGAAGAGTTTTGAGGCATGCCTTCCTTGCCCCCTGAGAGATGATGGAGTTGAGCTGTGCAAGGAGTGTAGTGCAGTGCAAGGTTTGATAAGTGCCTAGAGATAAATGGGTGGTGTTCCATGTTTGGCTTTGTAGACAAGCTTCAGTGATTTGAATCTGATGCAGAGAGAGAACCAATGAATTAGCATTGTGAGAGGAAAAGGACAGAGGTGCGCCCAAATGTGAGATCATAGGGCTGTTAAGAGAGATGAAAAGACCCAGACTGATGATTTGTCATCTATGCATCTTTATCCATGCAATTTGTATCTATTCTTCTTGACAGATATGGTGTAACATTTTTCCTGATTTTGGCAAATGTTTCCCTTATAATTAAATTGATAACTTTTGGAAACTGTAAACTAGGCATTTTTCATGAAAAAAAAAACAACTGTGGGGGCAGGGTTACTACTTGTAAATAATGTACAAGTATGAAAAAAAATTTAATTCAGGGCATCTGGGTTGTATTCAGGAACAAGCTCAGTATTTAACTTTAGAGTTTAATCTTCAAATGCTGTAGTTATCTGAGTCATAATAAAGAGATGAGGTTGTGAGAAAGTATAAAGATTTGAAGGTTAAAATGCTGCTGCACTGATCTTTTTAGGTGTACTATCAACAGTCAAAGTGCATTATGGAATATGCACATAATCTAGGTTGTCGAATTAATTTTTAAAGGGTCTTAATTTCTTAACATTTTTAATAGATATATTAATTTACATTTTTACTCTTTTAAATGTATTTATAAATAAAATTATTTGACCATAACCCTTTTCATTGGTCATTTTTACCTGGGTTGCCCTCCATGTTTTAATTAGCACCTTTATCACTTATCTATAATAAAGCATATATAAATAACTTAATTGAAATTCTATGTGTTTCACCTGAACCAATGAAAATGAACTGATGCTTATCTCATGAAAATCTAAGGACTTTCCTAAAATTATATGTAAACAACTTAAGTTAAAACTAGAGTACATTTAAGCATATGTAAGTTTAAAAATAAAAATATATATATTTTATAAAATAAAATGATTATATGAAGGGATTATAATATACCCCCTATTAGGTGATTGGGTTCAATACTCATTGTTGCCTCCTACACAATTTCATTAGGACAGCTGCCCTAACTAGCGCCATATGTGTCAGGTCTTAAACCTTTAGCTCACCAGCACATCCCACAGTGGCTGCCATATGGTCAAATTTGAGGGAGATCATGGGTTCATCTCCATTAGGACTGCCAAATGAGGATAGGTTCCATGCTAAATTAATTTCCCCTGCTATGTACCAGTTCAATTACACAATATGGTTTGTGTGGGTGTGTGTATATATTACTCTTTTACTGATATCATTACATTTCATATATTGAAAGACCAGAATATATACACACTTATACAGTATACTGCCTTGGATTGCGAGTAACCAGGTTTGCGAGTGTTCCACAAGACGGGCAAATTTTAAAAAATATATTTTAACTTGAAAAACAAGTACGAGACTTGGTTTTTACAAGGACACATGCGCTTCTTGTTTTGAAGTCAAGCTTTACGAGATCACAACTGAGCCAATGGTTTTTCTCGCACTTGCGCTGCGGAATTGTGGGTAATTGTCTCCCCTGCTCGGTCTTAGTGTGCTCCTCTTACTGGTATTCATTGGTATAATCAACATTCATCCTCACATGTACTGTTTACTACAACACTGTGACCATGTGTGTGCATGTAAAGCCTCTTTTATTTTGTGTTTGTATGTGTGTGTGTCTGTGTATACAGCGTGTGTACTGTTTATTGTATGCAAATTACAAAAACTATGTTAGAGAAAAAAAAATATGTTAGAATTCTGTTTGCTGACTACAGTTCAGATTTTAATGCTATAATTCCCTCCACACTCCCCACCAAGCTGGAGTATCTGGGGCAACTGCCCCGGGATGAAGATCAAGACCTCTTCACAGGTCCACCAGGAATACTACACTTAAAGACTCCCCCTCCCCCCAAGACACATAGATTATCCTATGGACAAATGAGATAAAAGTGGTGATGTGTGGCCTAATGTCCAGAACCATGTTTGGATAAAACCAAACAGATTAGCAGCAGAAACACCTCATATGCACGTCAAGCACATCAGTGGAGGGGTGATGATTTGGTTTGGTTTTGTAGCCAGAGGAGCAGGGCACCTGGTAGTCACTGAGTTGACCATGAACTCCTCTATAAACCAGAGTATTCTACAGAAAAATGTGAGTCCAACTCGCCAACAGCTAAAACTTTGTTGAAATTCATGCAAGCACACCAATAAATCTAAATTAGAATGGCTAAGAAAATAAAACAATCAAGGTTTTGGAATGGCCTTGTCAAATGCCGACCTTAACTCAACCGTTTTGGGGACTGTGTGTAGGGGCTTATCAGAACTGTGCATAAATGAATGCCCAAAAATCTCACATACACACACTGTACCTAAACATACACTGTAAAGTTTTAAAGTTGCGTAGCAGAAGAAGCAATTTGCTCGGTCTGTCCGCTGTGCTTCAGTAAACTTTTCTGGTGCCAGGAGAGGCTCAGTCAAATACACACACATACGTTGTCTGTCAGAAGTTTTCTTTATTGTTTATCAACAAAGTAGACAGAGAGGTGTCCGTCCAGAGACGAATCACAAGGTGTTGGCTCAAGCAAGGGGGAGATGGGGAAGAGACAGAGAGAGAGGACATAAAGAGAGAATGAGAAGGTGAGCGTTCACACTTTTGAGGCAAGAGGAGACAGGAAAATAGCAGCAGGGAGCATTTAACATGTTAATATCAGATTTATGAAGAAGAGAACAAGAGAGTAGAAATAACTCCTTTTTAGAGCAAATAATTCCTACATATACTAAGAGTCAAAAGTTTGGACACACCACTTTTCCAGTGATTTTCCCTTATTCTTATTATTTTCACAATTGTACACTAATACTGAAAACATCCAAACTATGAAAGAACACACTTGGTGTATGTAGTAACCAAAGAAGTGTTAAACAACCCAGAATATGTTTTATATTTATTTTTCGTTGTCCAAAATATTTAGGTGAAGCACTGGACGGACCCATCGGTGGCCACGCTACAAGACGCACTTGATGATGCAGACCATGTTCCTGCACAGCTCTAATGGCATCAACATGGTTACAGAAGCGGTTGTGAGATTCTTTGGGAAACTAGCAGGTGATAGCATGCAAAAAACGAAAATTTTCCAATCAGAAACCATGGGTGGAAAAAACCATCCACGATGCTCTGAGATCTTGCACTGTAATGCGGGACTTGTGTTGGGTGACATGGACTCATACAAGGCTGCATCATACATAGTATGGAAAGCAGTGAAGGAGACAAAGCAGCACTATGGGAGGAAACTAGAGTCACAACTCCAACAGAGTGACTCTAGGAGCCTGTGGCAGGGACTAAGGATGATTATTGATTATAAAGCACCAACATCAGGTATGATGAATGCAGACATGTCTCTGGCCTCCTGCTTCAAGGCTGCAGCTAACGATGCTAATGCTAAAGCTAATACTAATTGATGCAGACAGGAAGAGAATGCCAACACCGAAAACGCATTTATCATCTCCGAGCATGACATGAGGAGAGCCTACAGGAGAGTGAACACAAGGAAAGCAGCAGGACCGGACAGAGGTCAAGTCCTCACAGCCTGTGCAGACCAGCTAGTACCTGCGTTCACAGAAATATTCACTCTCTCCTTAACTCAGTTGGTAAATTCCTACATGTTTCCATGACAAGAGTACATTTATTTTTTTCTGTCCAAAAGAAACCCCACCCTGATTCCCTCAACTGCATAATAAATAAATTTACCAAATTATACACATTTACGCCTGAGCAGATAATCACCATTATTGAAAGATATTGTTTCATGTAAGTTGTCAATAGCTAGCCAAAACAAGGCAAAATATAGTCTGTAAATATATAGTCTGAAAAATATATAGTAAAATAATTTTTATATTATGAGAGTAACAGTTGATGTAATAATTTACTTATCATAAGTACTTGCTGGAATATTCTCAGCTGGGTCAATTCACTCTTCAAAATGCAACCGTTAATCATGAAGGTTTTTTTCTTAGGAAAAGTTCATTCTTGCTCATTGTCCGGAACCATCTGAAAAACCTCCTTGCCTGAATATTGTGCCATCTTCCAAACATGTAGGAATGTCAATAAATCTATGTGTAAACCTGTTGTTTTTTTATGGCATTGTACAGGGCTTTGTGCCTTCCCTGCTGAAAAATGATTTATATGTTGGTCTATGCTGGTTAATACTAGTTAGTGCTGGTCTGATGCTAGTTAAGCAGGTGAACCAGCATAACTGATGGAAGACCAGCATGCCTGCTGAAAAATTGTCACGAGCTAGCCAGACTCACGGGTCTAAATCCATTTCGGAGTTTCCCCCTACGCGCTCCGCTCTCAATCACAGCACACCTGCATCAAATCAAGTAATCATCCCTTGGCTTTACAAGCACACCAAGTGTGTCACTACAATGCTCACCAGCCTCCAAAGGCCAAAGGCAGAACAAAAGATTTGGACATCCGCTCTCAGTTCGCGGCAGGAAAAAATAAACAATCTCCGAGGATATTCTCGCACGCACTACTTCCGGGTTCGCGGAGGACTCCCCGACGTCATCCCCGCGTGCACTCATTGCATCCTAGGACATTCCCCTACTACCTCCTGACCATACACACACACACAGTCCCCTCTCTCTCTCTCTCTCTCGCATAAGTGCTCACACACGCACACATACATACATACATACATACATACATACATACATACACATACCTACAAATACACTCTCACACTCTCTCTCACACACACGCTGCATAAATAAAGGGCTATTCTAAAGAATCTATTTCTGCTATTGGGTCGTTTCTCTGTACATGTCCACGCCTGACAGTACACTGCGGCCATGTCAGACCCAGCAAACGCCTTTCCACCCCAGGCCCAGCCTAGGAACCAAACTCCAACTCCGCGCCTGCAGTCGATCGGAGGCCAAATTGCGCCAAACTGTTGCCCAACAGGGTGCTATCATTAATTCTCAGTAGCAGAGCCTATTGCAGATATCCCACTCGCTATCCCAGTTATCGACTCAGTTCCAACAGGTCTGCTCCGCACTCCCTTCTGCTCTCACACCCCCAGCGCGGCATGAACCTCGCCTGCCTAACCCCCAGCCCTATGACGGAAATCCTGGTACCTGCCGCTCATTTTTATCACAATGTTCTCTGTTGCTCGAACTCCAGCCTTCGAACTTCCCTACTGAATGCTCCAAGGTGGCATACATCATTACCCTCCTCACAGGAAGAGCCCGTGAATGGGGAACTGCTGTCTGGGATGCTAGCGACCCTTGCTGTGCCACCTTCGACTCTTTCACTGAGGAGATGAGGAGAGTGTTCGACCGCTCCCATGTTGGGAGAAAGGCTGCCAGAAAACTACTGGAACTCTGTCAGGGCCCCCGGTCTGCCTATGACTACGCCATTGAGTTCCGAACCCTGGCGGCCGCCACTCAGTGGGACGCCCAGGCCCTGTATGACACCTTCATGAACGGGCTCTCTGAGTCAGTCAAGGACCAGCTAAATTCCTAGCAGCTCCCCGAAGACTTGAACGCTCTGATGGACCTTACGGGGCGGATAGACTTGTGCCTTAGAGAACGACACCGCCTCTCGCACCAACCTTGCCTCTTCCACTCCGATCAGGCCAGCCAGCCCCCCGGTCGAACGAACCTGGATCTCACCGGAGGAGCGACAGCGATGGATTCAGGCCAGAGCATGCCTTTACTGTGGCCAGGTCGGACATTTGCATTGACAGTGCCTGTTAAAAGCCAAGCCCCCCCAGTGAACCTAGGCACACTGGAGGGGGGTGCCCAAGAGCCGCTGCCTAAAGGTCGTCCCGTCCTTCCTGTCACACTTCTTCTCCGGAGTCAGTTCCATGTGGCCCAGGCCCTTGTTGATTCTGGGTCCGACCAGAACATGATCAGCGCCATGAAAGTCAAAGAACTGCGCATTCCTCTCTCTGCCTGTCCTCCTGCTTGAAGTCTGCTCTACCCTCGCCTCAGCAGCCATCGATGAGTTCCTGGATCTCTCTGAGGTTCCACATGATTATGTTGATCTCAAGGCCGTATTCAGCAAATCTCAGGCCATTTCTCTCCCTCCTCGTCGTCCCTACGATTGTGGAATCGCCCTTCTACCCGGCACAGCTCCACCCCGAGGATGCCTCTTTTCACTTTCTCAACAGGAAAGGGAAGTCATGGATAAGTACATTTCCGAGGCGTTAGCCGCGGGCATCATAAGGCTGTCATCATTACACGCTGTGGCAGGCTTCTTTTTTGTGGCCAAAAAAGACGGTACCCTATGTCCCTGCATTGATTATAGAGGGTTGAATGACATTACAATCAAGAACCGCTACCCTCTGCCTCTGATGTCCACTGCCTTCGACCTCCTGCAGGGGGCCCAAGTTTTTACAAAACTGGATCTGGGTTGTGCTCATCACCTGGTCAGAATCAGGGAAGGGGACGAGTGGAAGACTGCATTCAACACTTCGTCAGGTCACTACGAGTATTTGGTCATGCCCTTCGGGTTGGCCAATGCCCCAGCTTTGTTTCAAGCCCTAGTCAACAACGTCCTCAGGGATTTTATCAAAATCTTCGTCTTTGTATACCTAGATGACATCCTCATCTTTTTGCGCTCCATGGACGAACATAAGAGGCATGTACACCAGGTACTTCAGAGGCTCCTTGAGAACCAGCTCTATGTAAAGGCTGAGAAGTGTGAGTTCCACAGTAGCACAGTCTCCTTCCTGGGCTTTATTGTAGCCCCATCCAAGATTCAGATAGACCCCGTCAAGCTGAAAGCAATCACAGACTAGCCTGTCCCAACAACCCGTAAGGAGCTTCAACGCTTCCTGGGTTTCGCCAATTTTTACAGGCAAAAATCCGCAAACTTACACTTGGTGGCTGCCCCGCTAATCTCCCTGACATCATCCAAGACTCCGTTCATGTAGTCAGAACAAGCTGCCAGGACCTTCCTTGACCTGAAGAGGCTTTCACCTCAGCCCCTATTCTTCTTCAGGCAGACCCTTCTCTTAAATTTGTGGTCGAAGTGGATGCCTCAGACACCGGAGTTGGAGCAGTCTTATCAAAACGGTCTCCCAAAGATGATAAGCTGCACCCATGTTGTTTCTTCTCCCATCGACTCTCTTCCGCTGAGAGAAATTATGAAATCGGCGACCGAGAATTACTTGTGGTCAAGCTTGCTCTGGATGAATTGAGGCATTGGCTTGAGGGTTCCAAAACCCCTTTTCTGGTCTGGACAGATCACAAGAACTTGGAGTACCCCCAGATGGCCAAACGCCTAAACTCCCGGCAAGCGAGGTGGTTTCTGATCTTCTCGCGCTTTAATTTTTCCCTGTCCTATCACCCGGTGTCTAAAAACGCCAAACCAGATGCTCTTTCTCGGCAGTTCTCTCCAGCCCATGATCCAGCACCTGACGATACAATCTTACCACCCCAATGCCTGGTGGGAGCGGCTTTACTGGAGGTTGAGTCATGGGTCAAACATGCTCTTCATCAGGAACCCGGTCCTCCTGGGGTACCACCAGGCAGACTCTTCGTCCCTGAAGCAGAACAATACCACGTGCTACAGTAGGGACATAACTCCAGGCTAGCCTGCCACCCGGGCACCGCACGGACGTTAGCCCTGGTCCAGCGCTTTTGGTGGCCTACCGTAAGAGAAGACACGCCGCGTCGTGAGTGCATGTGACTCTTGTGCCAGGAATAAAACCAGCAACAAACCCCCCGTCGGTTCTCTTAGACCTCTCCCAATCCCTCACAGGCCCTGGTTCCACATCGCCGTCGACTTTGTCACGGGACTCCCTCACTCTGAGGGTAATACTTGCATTCTCACGGTGGTCGATCGCTTCTCCAAGGCTGCCAACTTCGTCTCCTTATCTGGCCTCCCTACGGCCAAGGAAACCGCCGAACTCTTAATCACCCACGTCTTCCGGCTGCATAGGCTCTCTATGGACATGATATCAGAGCGGGGTCTCGAATTCACCACCCAGATCTGGTCTGCCTTCTGTAAGCTAATTGGAGCTACCTCCAGCCTATCCTCGGGTTACCACCTGCAGACAAACGGCCAAGCGGAGAGAACCAATCAGTACCTAGAGACGGCCATCTGGTGCATGACCTCTAGGGACACCCATTCCTGGAGCCGGATGCTCCCATGAATTGAGCATGCCCACAATTCCTTGCCCACATCGTCCACGGGTCTCTCCCCCTTCCAATGTTGCCTCGGTTACCAGCCTCCGCTGTTTCCCTTTCAGGAGGCAGAGGTCTCAGTCCCCTCTGCCCAAGCTTTCATTCGCCGTTGCAGGAGGACATGGCTGAATGCGAGGTTTAGGATCTGTCGAGCCGTTTCGCGGGCAATTAACACTGACCGACGCCGCTCCAAGGCACTGATATACCGCGTGGGCCAAAGAGTCATGTTGTCCTCTCGCTACGTTCCCCTCAAGACGACCTCCCGCAAGCTATCTCCCAGGTTCACTATCACCAAGATCATCAATCCCTGTACTGTTAGACTTCTCCTGCCGTCTACCATACGCCGAGTAAATCCTTCTTTCCATGTCTCCCAAATAAAACCTCTGGTCACTTGCCCACTGAGTCCACCCGCCCAGCTCCTCCTCCCCGGCCGGTGGAAGTCGGCCCTTATTGCCGACTTCCACCGGCGACACACCAACACACCGGCCAGAACTCCAGGTGGCCATAGGAGGGGGGGGGGGGGGGTACTGTCACGAGCTAGCCAAACTCACGGATCTAAATCCATTTCGGAGTTTTCCCCTACAAACATTTCCCCTACAAACATTTTAGCTCACGGTGGCTAAGATAATGCCTTACAGTATGTAGATTACAGATTGTTGTCAGTATCAGCTGTGGTGTAAATGTCTATAATATATTTCACCCTGTTTTGGATAGCTACATGTTATGGTAGCTATTTGGTTCACTTTTTGGTTAGCTTATGACACTGCTATCTATAATGTTATTTAGCACAAACACTTTAGCTCCCGGGGACTTATGTGGCTAACAGATGTTTGTGATATTAAGGTGTAAATGTAAATCATAATGCAAAAAGTATAAATCGTTGTATAACATTGCAAAAGGTTTGTGTCGTCTTCATGCATGGTCAATAGTTATTGATTATTATTGACAGTAATTTTATTATCATCATGCTCATGTTTCTTTTTCCTTTTTTATAAACAGTTGTGACCATGAAAAAGATCAGTCACCTATTTAATAGAGACCAAATGCAAACAAGCGGGCAAGATACAGACGGACCATCACTTTGACATGGGAACCTGAACCATGACTGAGGTATGGATTCGGGATGGATTTCTTGTATTTTTTTTAAGCGGTTGGCCAAATGATAAGTCTTCACCTGTGACTGCATAAAACCTGCACATGGACTGACCTCAGATGCCAGGAATGTTGCCACTGCTGGTCACGGGGTCTGTGTGAATTCCAAATCAGTTTATGGTGAGCAGCAAAAAACACCATGGAAATGCCAGGTATGCAATGTTCACTTGTGTCTTGAGTTAAACAAGAACTGATTTTCAAGAGAGGCAAGAAGATGTATGACTGTGTATAGGGTGCAAAAGTGGGCTTTTACAAACCTAACACCCTTTACTGTTCCTGTTCCAATTGTTTTACACTGAATGTCTGTTTGCACTGCCATATTTAAAAGTATGCCATAAATGTGCCTTCTGTGTATAAGATCATCTGTGTCCCTCTTCCCTCAATCTTGGACATTTACTTTGCACTAGGTGAAAGAGGTGACATTTGTATCTTTATAAGTAAGGTTACATTTATACATTATAAGTAAGAAAAATACACAAATGTCAGGACATGTCAGAACTACTTCAGGGCCCATAAACCTGCAGACCCCTAAATAATGAGTGAGGGCCACGCTCACTCATTTACACTATTGTGGTGTGAAAGTAACTGTGTGAAAGTGTCCCTGAGAGGTTGGTCTCATGTTTTGTTTTTGTTATAATTTGTTTATAAAAACTTATTTTCTGTTCATTGTTAAATTATCATATTGTTACAAATGTGCATATTGTATATATTGTTACATATTACACATTGTTAGTATTGTTTATGTTGGCCAATAAAGCTGATTTTATACTGATTCTGTTTTATATTTTACATATTGGATGACCATCTTGCATGTATTCTGGCTTTTATACCATACATTAGATGGGGTGGTGAACAGCATACTATCAAATGCTGGTATGCTGGGATGCATGGGCTGCATATGCTGTGTTTTGGTGCTATATGCTGGTATGCTGGTATGGTATTAAAGTGACCAACATACCAGCATATGTTGTGTGCACCAAAACACAACATATGCTGGTATAATGGTCACCAGCTATGCTAGTCTATGCTGTTTTTTTTTCAGCAGGGTTGTACATGGTATTTAAGTATTTACCCTGTGAATATATTCGCTGAGACTGAGATGGCTGAAAGTGCACCCTGTTTTGAATTACCACAATGTTTTGTTGATAAATAAAATTCCAAAATCTTGATCCTTTTTTTTCAGCCATTTTGTTGTAGATTTACTAAGGTGCTTCAGATAATTTTCCAGCTGTATGACCCAATTTTGATCAAGCTTTAGCTGTCATACAGATGGCCTCAGATTTGTCTCTAGATTATCTGAGGAGTATGGGCAAAGACGAGTTAATGGGCAACTAAATGATTGCAAGGTGCTCAGGTCCTTTGGCTGCAAATTATCACCCAAATCATGACCCATCCCCGCTCCACTTTGGTTTCATTTGTCCATATGACATGGTAACCAAGTCTTATGGTTTGTTCAGATGCAGTTTCACAAAGCTCATTCATGTTCTATTTAGACATAAGAGGCTTTATCCTTTCAAACAAATTATACTAGCTCAATCTTCCTCTAATTGTGCTGGACTTTAACATTTAACATGCTGAGTGAGGCCTGTAGGGTCTGAGATGTGAGATGTGAATAATCTTTATCACTATACATCAATGAACTCCAAAATTCTTTGGTAAAGGTTTTTTTTTATGTCTGTTGGCTTTCCAGACTGATGCGCAGCAAAAATTGCTTCTGTAAGACGATTAATTGTGCCATCTCTTTTACAAAACTCTTGGTGTTGTGTTAAAACACACCTGAATGTCGTAGTGGCCTACACTCATAGTGGCCCGTTGGGGTATTAAGGGCAGTATTCCATTCGTCCCCCTCTCTTATTCTCACCAGGTGATAAGCATTCCGCAAGTCTAACTTAATGAAAACGCACGCCCCTTGCAGGAGCTCGAAGGCAGTAAATATGAGAGGAACGGTTCTTGATGGTAATGGCATTTAGCCCATGGTAGTCAATGCAGGGATGAAGGGACTTGTCCTTCTTGTCCACGAAAAAGAACCCGGCTCCTGCTGGCGAGGAGGAAGGTCGGATGATCCCTACGGCCAGATATTCGGTGATGTATTTGTTCATGGCCTCCCTCTCTGGGGCAAATAGGGAATACAAACGTCCCTTGGGGGGGGGGGGGGGGCGCAATCGTAGGGTCTGTGCATTGGCAGAGAGAAAGCACGTGCCTTACTGAATACTTGTTGGAGGTCGCTGTATTCAGGTGGGATGTTGGAGAGGTCAGAGAGCTCCATAACATCCTCAGTAACAGAGAACAATGAGTGGGTTCTAGCAGAGTGAAGGCATGATGAGAGACAGGCAGGGCTCCAATCAAGGATGGTGCGCTTGGCCCAGTCAATGTTGGGTTTATGTCTGATTAACTATGGGGTGCCAAGGACGACAGGGGCATGAGAGTCCTCCATGATGAGGAAGGAGATAGTCTCAACGTGATTAAATGAGATTCTTAGAGTGACTGGAGGTGTGCGGCGAGTGATGGATGGAAGGGAACTTCCGTCAAGGGCCTGGACAGATAGCGGGTTATCTAGGGCTAAAAAAGGGATCTTCAGTTCCCTTGCTGTTGCAGAACAAATCAGGTCTTGGTCGGATCCAGAGTCAATGAGGGCTTTTAATGGTTGAATTTTGCCATTCCAAATGATCATAACCGATAGTAAGCGGCGTCCGGAGGTTTGTTTGAGAAGGGCCCTCCAAGGTTCCCAGTTTCATAGTGGGCCCTCTCCTTTTAACGGGCATTGCAGGCCTGCTTATCCCCTCGACGTTAACGTTCCTCAGGAGAGATTCTGGCCCGGTCAACCTGCATAGGCTGGACAGGGGAATCAGCGGTTTGGGGGGGATTGGTCTTGTCCTTATGAGAGGTTGTGTGCGTTCTCTGAGTAGGAGGCGAGCATTGATGTGGCCCGCTAGATCCATGAGCGCATTTAGGCCTGAACGGAGCTCTTGAGACAACATCTCGTCCTTGACTGTGTCGCTTAGTCCGTGAAAAAAGACATCAAACATGGGACACTCATTCCGTCCACAGGAGTCCGCCAGGGAACTCGATAGCATAATCATAAGCTGAATGTGTTCCCTGGCGTAGTCTCAGCATCTGCCCAGCTGCCTCCCGGCCTGAAAGGGAGCGGTCAAAGGACAAAGATTGGTGAAAGCGTTGTAGTTAGTGCAGCAAGGATCATCAGCGTTCCCCACTCACATGCTTTTCCAGAAAGGAGGGTAATGATATAAGCTATTTTAGAACGTTCATTGAGAAATGTTGAGGCCTGTAGTTCTAGAGAAAGTGAGCATTGAGAGAGAAAAGATCTGCAGGTGCAAGGTTCTTGGACAAGGATCGCGGAGAAGGAGCGGGGGGGACCTGGAGCTGGGGAAGTTGCAACCTGGAAGTGAGTGCACTGAAGGTATCCTCCATAGACCTTAGGTTTTGACTAACCTGCTGAATTTCCCCTTGGTGTGTGCCGAGGAGGGCGCCCTAGGCCTCCACGGCAGTCCTAAGTTGTCCTAACTCCGCTGGGTCCATGGTGGCCGATTTATTCTGTCACAAGGGTGCCTGTATCAGGCAGGCTGGAGGACCCAAAAGTAGACACAACAGATCAGATAGAGCTTAATATTTTTTAATAAGTAGTATGCTATAAGCAGATGATAAAGGAGGAATTGAGCAAAATGTAGTTTAATCAAGATGCAGTTTGAGATAGGCAGCAGAGCAGATTGAGAGTGGCTGTGAGCAGAGGTAATGCAGATCCGGGGTACAGGGTGCACATAACGCGCAGAGTGAGAGGGCTGTGTGAGATCAAAGGACGCAGAACACTTGCAGTTTTAAACAGACTGAATGAGAGTCACCGGGAAAGGAAGTCAGGGTTGTACACAGAGGCACTGATGAACAACTGAGTTTGGCAAGCACACACCTGTATTCCAAAAGAGAATAATCCGGGAGGTTCAGACAGAGCCATAGTCGAAAGCAGAAGATCAAAGCTAGTAGATCAGTCAGCGTAACAAACAAGTTTAGTCCAAGAGGCAAAAACATAATCCTAGAGGGCAAAAAGGTTCGACAACATGAAAAAACAGAAATAAGCTTTGGCAAAAAAGGCACGAGACTATAGACTTGAGCATGCAATAATTCGGCAAAAGTTGGCTGTTTGAGGGAGAGTTATATAGAGTAGAGTGGTGAATGAGATGAGACGCAGGTGTGTTCGAGCATGACTGAATGAGACGGCAAAATGGAAGCAGCGGAATGGAGTGTGGAAAGGAATTGCGAGTGATCATGGCTTGTCTCGAGAAGTAGGCGTTACCTGGCGTACCGTGACAAGATGTAAATGTATATTAACGCCCTTAACTCTATATTAGGTAAGTCTGTCTCAATCCTCTGTATTCCCTCATGGTAAAATCCATTTGAATTGATTTGAGTTAAACATTTGCATTTTTTACACACACAGACACACACCTTTAAATAATGATATCCTGAAAGAGAAAGAAGGCTCACCACCTGTATGATTACACCAGAAGTAATTAATAGAAACACAGGTCAAATTTGACCATGTAACTGAAACACTGCAAATCGTTCATAAACTAGCCAATCCATTAATGTGGTACAGTCAACTTAATGTGCTGAAGATGAACTACTCTCTCAAATTGTGTTCAATAAAGTCTGAAATAATGTTTTACTGGTGCTTTTTGGCTCAGATTATAGTGCAGTGTGAGTTGTGGTTCACTAATTAAAAACTGAAAATATAATTTTAGTCATCATTTAATTCATATTACATGGGCAAAACAAAAAAAAAACTAGGCTCAGTGCCTGTCGTGAGAAGGTAGCTTATGAGTTCTCCATCTGTGAAACCCACAATGCCTGTACAGGGCACAGAGCAATTTGTTTTAGGCAAGTTTTCCTGTAAAAGTACACCTCATAATGTTGTATTTCCCATTTTGCTTCATGGTTTTCATAAACCTGCAGGATTGAAGTAAGAAACATCTTTATATGAGTTTATTTAATAGGTTTGTCCATAATTTTGCCATATTCATTTTAGTAATAAGCATGCCAACTGGAAAAACAATCAGTAAGTGCTTGTGGCAGGAAAGGTAAAGGATTAGATGTTTTGGCCTTCTTAAACAGGCAGTCCGGTGCTATTTATGGATCTCTAATACTTCTTAATTAGCTTTCAGTTTGGTTCAAGAACAGAAGAGGATGACCAGCAAATAGACTGCAAGTCTAAAACATACCTACCCATTCATGTATTCTTTTTATTTACTGTAAGTATTTTATACATTATGGAATAATTATAAAGGCATTAAAAAGAAATTATGTAAAAGCTGTATGTTACTGTATGTTCAATGTTGTGTCTGTAGATCACAAAACTCATCACATTTTGTTGCTATATAGTCCATGATACAACCTGATGTTTACAACAATCATAAAGATGCATTTCATCCTTAATGAAATGGATGGGCTCAATGGCCTTTGGGTTGTTCAAGATGAAACTAAAATAAGTGCTGTATTAGGGCTCTTTTCATCATTAATACGTCTTGTGGCATGGGTGTGGTGCCATGGAACACCTCTATCACATTTACTCTCTCTCTCTCTGTCTAATCTGTCATGTAGATTACAGACAAAAGTTCCCAAGCAGCATGTTAATCCTGTCCTACTAATAGACTAGCCCATGAATTCTCTCTCTCTCTCTCTCTCTCTCTCTCTCTCTTTCACACACACAATGGCACACACACACAAGACTGCCCCTTCCCAGCTCGCTATGGGTGCAGCAACAGGCAGGAGTCCTTCTTTTGCATCCGTCAGCTGAATGGCTTTCCCAACTGGGCTCAGGGGACTTAACGCAGTCCTCTCGGCAGCCTTTTCCTCTTTGGCGGAGGGGATACGTAGACGGGTTCTGCATGGGAGTAAAGGTGCTCGAGCACCTGCATGGGAGCTCGAGCAGTTCTTTCCCGCACTGTCCTCATCATGGAGATCAAAGGGGCGGCATTCCGGTCTCGTCTTTAAAGTCTCTAGGGCGCATAACATCGAACTGCTCACGTGCCACTCACTATAACTCCACTGTTGCTTTATTTCCAGACCCCGGACTAAACTCTGCGCTTTGCTTTTATACTGCTGGGAGAAAGCCAGTGGTCCATTAACGTTGTTGGCTTGGACCTAGCGGCCCTGCCCCTTAGCGCATCTGCCCCTTAGCACACCTGCAGAAGTAGGGGCCACCTTCGTAGGGAGCCTGTGGAGTGTGCAAGGAGCAATAACAGGTTAAGGCACACGCCCATCACAGGCACATACCATGATAGAGCACAAATGTGATGTGGCCATAAGGACAAGCGACAGTTATCATCCAGTAAACATCCCAGTTTATCAAAAACTTCAGATCTGCCCAATAACACTCAAAATTGGCCTTTTTAACCAAGGGAGAAAAAAAAAACTATTTACACAAATGGATTGTCTAACGGAATTACTTTTCACTCTAGACCTAAACATTAAGACCCCTATTAGTTCTAGTAAGAAATCTTGCTGCAGCATTCTGGACTTGGAATGTGAGCTTGTTAATGCACCAACTGGAACATTGAGACATAGACATATATAGAATGTACACAATGCTAAAATACACTCACAGACATGTTTAATTGGCATTGCTTATTGCACACATTAGCAATGGCACTGTTTTGACTGTTATATATGGTATGCCCAGCATCTTGTACTGATAATGAAACACTTCCAATTTTTATCAAAGTGTTAACTGTTCTTAACACAATTCTTGGTAGTTCCTTAATTTCTACATGCTATAAAACGAGGCTGGGAGTTTTGCAAAATGCAAAGAAAATACCAACCAGCTGTCTTATAATGATATATATACACACACATGGACAAAATTGTTGGTACCCTATGGTCAATGAAAGAAAAACTCACAATGGTCACATAAATAACTTTAATCTGACAAAAGTAATAATTTAAAAAAATTCTATAAATGTTAACCAATGAAAGTCAGACATTGCTTTTCAACCATGCTTCAACAGAATTATTTAAAAAAATTAACTCATGCAATAGGCCTGGACAAAAATGATAGTACCCCTAGAAAATACTGAAAATAATGTGACCAAAGGGACATGTTAATTCAAGGTGTGTCCACTAATTAGCATCACAGGTGTCTACAATCTTGTAATCAGTCAGTGGGCCTATATATAGGGCTCCAGGTAGTCACTGTGTTATTTGGTGACATGGTATGTACCACACTCAACATGAACCAGAGGAAGCAAAGTAAAGAGTTGTCTCAGGAGATTTGAAAGAAAATTATAGACAAGCATGTTAAAGGTAAAGGCTATAAGACCATTTCCAAGCAGCTAGATGTTCCTGTGACTACAGTTGCACACATTATTCAGAAATTAAGATCCATGGGACTGTAGCCAACCTCCCTGGACGTGGCCGCAGGAGGAAAATTGATGACAAATCAAAGGGACGGATAATGCGAATGGTAACAAAAGAGCCCAGAAAGTCTTCTAAAGAGATCCAAGGTGAACTTCATGCTCAAGGAACATCAGTGTCAGATCGCACCATCCGTCTTTGTTTGAGCCAAAGTGGACTACATGGGAGACGACCAAGGAGGACACCATTGTTGAAAACAAATCATAAAAAAGCCAGACTGGAATATGCCAAACTACATGTTGACAAGCCACAAAGGTTCTGGGAGAATGTCCTATGGACAGATGAGACAAAAATGGAACTTTTTGCCAAGGCACATCAGCTCTATGTTCACAGACAGAAGAAAAAGAAAAGAACACTGTCTCTACTGTGAAACATGGAGGAGGCTCTGTTATGTTCTGGGGCTGCTTTGCTGCATCTGGTACAGGGTGTCTTGAATCTGTGCAGGGTACAATGAAATCTCAAGACTATCAAGGGATTCTAGAGAGAAATGTGCTGGCCAGTGTCAGAAAGCTGGGTCTCAGTCGCATGTCATGGGTCTTGCAACAGGACAATGACCCAAAACACACAGCTAAAAACACCCAAGAATGGCTAAGAGGAAAACATTGGACTATTTTAAAGTGGCCTTCTATGAGCCCTGACCTCAATCCTATTGAGCATCTTTGGAAGGAGCTGAAACATGCTGTCTGGAAAAGGCACCCTTCAAACCGGAAACAACTGGAGCAGCTTGCTCATGAGAGGTGCAGAAGTCTCATTGACAGTTATAGGAATCGTTTGATTGCAGTGATTGCCTCAAAAGGTTGTGCAACAAACTATTAAGTTAGGAGTACCATAATTTTTGTCCAAGCCTGTTCCATGAGTTCATTTTTTTTTTATAATTCCGTTGAAGCATGGTTGAAAAGCAATGTCTGTCTTTCATTGGTTAACATTCATAGAATTCTTATTTATTATTACTTTTGTCAGATTAAAGTTCTTTCTGTGACCATTGTGAGTTTTTCTTTCATTGACCGAAGGTACCAACAATTTTGTCCACGTGTGTATACATAACATATACAGAAAAATGTCATGATCTTTTATTTCCACAAATAAGAGAAGATTTCTAGTAGGGGGTAGTCTAGAAATCACAGGAAATTATTTTGAGTTATCTGCTCTAAGTAATTCTGCTCTAAATTTGATGGTAAAGTGTAATTGATTTTGTGTGAAGGGAAAAGGGTGAATTAGAATGCAATAATGAATGAAGACTATTTTGCCTGAAGTTATAATTATTATTCCTGTATTGCTAGTAGAGATGGGAATCAAGGTTAGTGAAGCATCTCTGAAAATAAAGAATGGGCTTCCCTGAGGACCCTTATCCCACAGTCTTACGGTTGATTTGAAATTGAAGCAGTCGACCTCTACTTAATATAACATGTTATGGAGAACTTCAAGGTCATCTGAAAATCCATGTATAATAATAAGTTACTCATATTAGTGGAACAGAATAGCCAACCATTCAAAGCACAGAGACACGTCTGTATTCATCAAATTAAAATTTTATTTGTCACATACACAGTCATACACAGTACGATATGCAGTGAAATGCTTATACGACCGCTTGTGACCTTTAAACACAAATTATCAATAGAATGAAAATAAAAATAAATTAGAGAATGGAAATGAAAATGAATAAAATATAGAGAAGATAGGAAAAATGAAATATAAAATATGGAATATAGTAAAGAGATTTTTTTTTGTCTTAAAAAAAAACAACCTGTCTGTACAAAATATACACATTGATGACTGTACAAATATGTAGCATATTGAAATGTGCAAGAGTGTGAAAAATGAAATGGACATAAATGTATGCAGAAGTATGCAGGAATGAAATGACCAGAGTGTGCAAAATGAAGTGTGCAAAATAAAATGAGGTATAATGTCTATAAATGTCCGCAACTGTCCAGGTGAGTGCAAATGTGCAAATGTACATGAGTAAACAATGTATAATGTCCATAAATGGGGTAGATTGTCAGTTGTGAGAATGTCCATAAAGTGCAGTGTGCAAAAGGGTGAGTTTTTAGTCCTGTGTGATGTTTTGGTTGAGAGACTTTTGTTGCCTGCGGGAAGAAGCTCCTCCTCAGTCTCTCCTTCAGGGAGCGGAATCCTCTGTAGGGCTCGTCTGTCCTTCATGGATCTGTTCCCAAACCAGGTTGTGATGTTTCCCATCAAGATGCTCTCTATGGTGCAGAAGTAAAGGTTCCTGAGCACCTTGGAGGGCAGTCTAAAGTCTCTCAAACGTGTGAGGTGGTAGAGACGCTGTCGGGCCTTTTACACCACGGTGTTGATGTGGCAGGACCATGACAGGTCCTGCATGATGTAAACACTGAGGTATTTGAAGCTGTTCACTCTCTCCACTGGGCTCTCGTTAATGATGGGGGTCTGGTATTTCCTTTCCTGCTTAGTGCTAAAGTCCATTATCAACTCCGTTGTCTTGCTGACGTTTAGAAGGAGGTTGTTCCTCTGGCACCAGTTCTCCATATTCCCATTCTCCTTCAGGTAGGCCGACTCATCATTATCAGTGATCAGGCCTACCACGACGGTGTCATCAGCAAACTTGATGACGGTGGTGGAGTTGGTAGTGGCCACGCAGTTGTATGTGTACAATGAGTACAGCAGGGGGCTCAGAACACAACCCTGGGGGGCTCCAGTGCTGAGAGTGAGGGAGGCTGAGACATGTCCACCCATCCTTACTGCCTGTGGTCTGCCAGTTAGGAAGTTGGAGATCCACTGGCACAGAGATGAGTCCCAGATGCTCCAGCTTGGTGGTGAGTGTGGAGGGAATTATGGTATTAAATGCTGAGCTGTAGTCGACAAAGAGCATTTTAACATAATTTCCCCTTCTAGTGTCCAGATGGGTGAGTGATGTGTGGAGGAGATGAGAGACGGCATCATCTGTAGAGCGGTTTGGGCGATATGCAAACTGAAGTGGATCCAGTGTGTCGGGTAGTGAAGAGATGATGAAGTCTCTGATTAGATGCTCAAAGCACTTCATCACCACTGAGGTGAGGGCTACTGGTCGATAGTCAGGATGGGGTTTCTTCAGAACAGGAACAATGATGGACTCTTTGAAGCAGGTGGGGATTGAGATAAAGAGAGGTTTAATATCTCTGTGAACACAGGGGCGAGATTGTGCCTTGTAGCCATCCTTGATTGTAGTATAACAGTGATCCAGTGTCCTTTCGCCCCTGGTTGGGCAGGTGATGTACTGATGAAAGTTTGGCACTGCGCGTCTGAGGTTGGCGCTGTTAAAGTCCCCCGCCACAATAAGCGTCCCGGTGTTGTGTCTGATGCTATGTGAGTGCCTCATTCAGCTCGCATAAGGCAGTGTCGATGTCCACTTGAGGCAGGATATAAACAGTGCTGATTATGACAGATGTAAACTCCCGAGGAAGATAAAAACGACGACACTTGATAGGCAGTAGTAACAGGTTGGGTGTGTAGGAGCGTGCGAGAGGAACAACGCTCACGCTGCTGCACCAGCTGCTCTTTACCATTAAACACACGCCGCCTCCCCTTGACTTCCACGAGTCCCATGTCCTGTCCATGTGGTGAACCAAGAAGAACTCGGCCAGCTGGATGGCTGCCGGGTTCAGCCATGTCTCAGTGAAGCGGAGAAGATTCCAGTCCCGAATGTCTCTCTGGAACTTTACCCTGGCCTGGTTTAAGTTATTGGAGCAGTAGTGACGGCAGCCGACCTCACCGGTGCCATCTTGAAACCTGATGTTGGTGCTTTATAGTCTGTTATTGTCCTTGTTTCTGCCACAGGCTCTACAGTCACTCTTCTGTTGGAGCTATGATTCTAATTTCCTCCTGTTTCACCTCCTTCACTTGCTTTGCAAACATTGTATGACATATTGTATGGCAGAAGTCCATGTCTCCCGATGCAAGTCCCATGTTATTGGTGGCATTGCGAGATCTTAGTGCATTGCGGACAGTTTTATCCATCCACAGCTTCTGATTGGGATACAGTCTGATGGTTGTTTTTTGCACGGTATCATCCAATAGTCTTGGTCATCCAGTGCATCCTGTAGGGCAGCCACTGATTGGTCTGTCTTTTTTTGCCTTTTGCATTTGTTTGCCTTGCTCATTTGCTCCTCCAGTTCGACCTCGTGCTTCCTCTTTTGGTTTCTGGCTTTTCGTCTCATGTTTTCAGATCTGACTTTTGACTACACCCCCCACTTTACGATTTGGCTCTGACTCTTCGCCGATAGATTCTCTGGTTTCCGACCCTCGCTTCCGCCTCCAGCTGTCATTTTCAGGTGTAAACCTGCTGTCATTTTCCTGCACTTGGAGCCACCTCGTTCTGCTCCGCTCTATGACAGATGGTCAGATTTCCCAAACGGGGGTCGTGATTGTGCCTTGTAACCACCTTTGAGTGTAGTGTAGCAATGCTCCAGGGTCCTTTCAACCCTGATGAGGCAGGTGATGTGTTGCTAAAAGTTCTGTGTCCCGGTGTTGTGTTTGTTGCTGTGTAAGAGCCTCATACAGCTCACATAATGTCCGCATCCACCTGTTGAAGGTAGAAAGGATGACATTTGATGGTCGGTAGCTTCAGGTTGGCTGTGCACGAGGGTGTGTGAGGTATAATTCTCATGCGGTTGCACCACCTGTTGTTCACCATTAAAGGCACACCCCTTGACTTCCCAGATTCTCCTTCTGTTCTGTCCTGGCTAAGAGGTAGTACACCTCAGCACATGTGCAATCAATTTAGATTGGCGACCAGGCGGGTCAAATTTAGCCATGAAATCTCCAACACTCAATATATATATATTGGAAGCCCAAGTTGTCTTCAAGTCTTCTGTGTTGTGGGGTCTGGTGTCTCGCATCTTTCCACAATACCCCATAGATTCTCTATAGGGCAGGCGAGTTTGCTGGCCAGTCAAGCAAAAGGATACGATAGTCCTTAAACCATGTATAAGTACTTTTGGCAGCATGGCCAAGGCCTGCTGTAAAATGAAATTAGCAAAAATGACCTTTCAAAGGTAAAGTCGAGGTATTTTTTTTTTATTGTTACTTTACGGCAGTGATTCCATTAGTGTGCGTGGTTTGAATGTCAGAGAGGTTACTTGTTAAGTTTGCCAATGAGGCAGTGTTTCTGTTAATGCGCGTGTATGTGTGTGTGAAAGATGTCCCCCAGTAGTCCTCCCTTCTCACAAATAAGAAAGGGAGGAATGGTTACTGTGTAAGATGAGAAGAGGGAGAGGGGAGGTTATCATTCCTCTGCTCTTATTTTAGCTTCACAAACCCGCACACAAAAGTAGCGTGTGCGCATGTGATGTGTACACACACACTCATACACAGCACATGCGCACACAAACACTAACAAAATAACTTATCTGTCAGGATTTAAAAAATAATAATTCAGGTAAAGTACAGGTTAATTTGTTTTATTTTCACTTTATATTTTGTATGAATTAATGTTATATATTTATTTCTTTAGGTTGTGGAACGAACAATCTGAGTTTCCATTATTTCTTATTGGGAAATTTGCTTTGATTTATGAGTGTTTTGATATACAAGCATGCTTCCAGAACTAATTATGCTCTCAATCCAAGGTTCCACTGTATATAAAATCAACCTCAGAGGCTAATTCTATGGCTTACATGTTCTTGGACTCTAATCAATCAGGCATTTGATTCTAAACAATAAACCATAAACAGCACTTCCCCTGTGTGTTGTGTCTTTGTCTGTGTGAGAGTAGGAATGTCTCTCTGTGTGGCTCTGTGTGTTTGAGAAGTAAGGGGGATGCATAAATATCTCAGGGACATGAGCTAAACTGAAAAAAATGTCAGTGCTACTGAATAATAGAAGCACACACACACACACACACACACACACACACACTGCACCCGACAGCATTGTAACCACCAAAAATGTTTAGCATTCATCTGTTGCCACTACTGTCCTCTCTCATAGTAACTGTGTGATCAAAACTCGACCTTCCCTTTGTGGTCTAGCTTAGACAAGAGAATGAAACACTTAAAGTGTTTGTGAAGTGCACCAGCACCAAGGGTTTTAGCCTGGGTAAAAGCATAAACAGAAGAAGATTGAGCCTAATAAACTGCTATATTACATCTTTCACGTATGTCTAAACTGTGTAGAACAGAGTTGTTCAAAGTTTAGAGATGGATGAGAGAGGTAATATAGCAGTTAATCAGGCTGTGCAGAACAGAGTTATGAAGCCAATCAGGGCAGACTAGATCAGACACACACATCTGTAGTGTGCATGGATACACACTACATACTGTAGTCAGAAAATAGTACATCTCATGTCTTCTGCATTTGGTTTGTGTGTAGCAAGTCTACATCCTTAAAAATTAACATGGCATGCCGACAAGATGCAAAAAAGCGTGTAAACCAGGGGTGTCAAACTCCGTTCCTGAAGGGCCGCAGAACCGCAGGGTTTTGTTCCAACCCTCGAGGACCTGCAGAGTTTAGCTTCAACCATAATTAAAAACACCTGATCCACCTAATCAAATCATTAAGGCTTATTTGAAAACTACATGGCACATATGTTGGAGCAGGGTTGGAACAAAACCCTGCGGGTCTGCGGCCCTTCAGGAACGGCGTTTGACACCCCTGGTGTAAACTGTAGAGGCAGTGTAGTCAGCAGGCAGGTAAAAAAATGGCAGAACGTTTTGAGAAGTTGTACAAACAGGTCTACAGATACCCCTACCTGAACAGTGACATTTATTGCTAACAGTTAGTGGGAGATAAGTACTATCTTACTACTAAACTCTGTATGCTATGTTTGTTTATTTTCTGCAAAACTGTTTGATTGAATTCTCCAGTGTGCGGTAAAACATGTAGTATATAGGCATGTATTGTATTGCAACAAATGCACTCACAACATTTAATATTTTCCTCTACTGTCTACTGAATTTGCAACAAGTCTTGTGAATTCTTTCAGCCACTTGGGGTTGCAGTCTACCAATAGAAAGACTCTATCCCAAGTCAGGATGAAAATGGTTTAGTCAAGAAGATGCCTATATAAAAACCAATGCTCAAATTAAATGTGCAGATTCGGTCACCCACTGTGATGACCTCTAATGAAAGCAACAAGCAACTGTAAAAATAAATAAATAAATAAATAAATAAAATAAAATAAATAAACAAATAAATAAATAAAAGATCAAGCACTATGGGATGTGCACCATGTGAACTAATTCCAGCACTAAGGTTTAATAGTTAAATAAAGAAAGTTGGCCAAATGACACTTTCTAGTTTTTGCAAGGAACAAAGTACTTAAAACACTAAAATGTTCTGTAACTATTACAGCATTATGATGTTGATGAAATGTTAACAATTCTATGCAGCCTCAATCTAGGCTTGCTTCCTCTTTCCGCTCGATTCATGACCAATTGTCATTAGATTGTGTATATTGAACTTGTTGAGTGTTGGTCATATGGAGATCTCTGAAGAAAAGAAAAAAGCATTCCAGATCAATAGGGAAGCATTAATCACTCTGTATACCTGTATCACCCTGTAAACCTTCACTGCAGTTTACCTTTTGGAGTAGCACATCTGGGTCATCATTTTTACATTTTAGATAAATGTTTTTTTTTTTTTTTTAAAAAAGCTGTTAGGCACAAAATCAGTCATCGTGGTAGGCAAATACAGACGAATCAGACAACATATAACATTTTTTTATTGTGCCATTATTTATATAACAAAATGAAGGCAAAAAGAAAAATGCATATTAGTACCCCTATGATTTAATAGCTTGTAGATTTGCTTTTTCAGCAATAACTATATGACTATATCAGTCTCTCACATTGTTGAGGAGGAATTTTGGCCCATTTTTTTAATTAACATTTATAAATGTTTCTTCACGCTTTTTTTGTTCTGTAAAATGATATTGTTAAAAACGCTAATAATAGGCTAATTCTATAATTACAGGTACATTTCAACCATAAAATAAAATCAGTATTATTTTTGATAAATAAACTAGATGTGTCTGTAATATACCCCCTAATATGCTAAAATCATTAAGTGCCAAGCTTAAAATATTTTATTGAAAATAAACATTTGATTCATTATTTTGTCAACTGTGTTATGGACAAATGTTGTGTTATATAAAAAAATGCATAAAATACTACACATTTGGTAAAACATTTGTTTAGATTTTCTGTCTAACTGATTTAAAAATATGAATTTTGAACCTTATAATGGACATTCTGTGGGATGACAAGTTAATATATTTTTTTATATAAATCTACATAATGCTGAATTTAGAGTTATTCATCATGCTTAGGTAAGACTCATCTTTTTGATACAATTTAGCCCAAAATTTAAATATTTACAACACAAAAAACAACACGTAACACAGTTGACAGACAAATTAACACAGTTGCAAAGTATGTTTTTATGCAATTCATATTTAATTTCTGTTCTTTATTTAAAAAAAAGAAATATAACAACATGATAAAAATATAATTAAAAATATTAAGTAATGCCCATAAAAATATTCAGTTTAGCTTTTCTAATTAATATTTATCAGTGCAGGTGCAGAGAGAGAGAGAGAGAGAGAGAGAGAGAGAGAGAAAAGGAAGATAATCAAAGAGTCTCGGGCCTTATTTCATACACGAGGAAGGAAGTTATCAACAAAAATGGCAAATGGCAGCTTTTAGACTGAATTAGACTCTGTAATAATGCAAATAAGAAGCAGGAAATATGTGAGATTTTAAGTGTTAACCAAAGATGTGAAGACAGACAGAGTGAGAAAGCAACAGAGATACAGAGTGAGTGAGAGAGAGAGAGGGTTGGTGCAGGCATGACAGGCATTCAGTGAGCTCTGAACCAGCCAATCTGAGAGCTAAGCTGCTGCAGTGGAAGAGTCAATGAGGATTCTCCTTTGTGCTCAAACACACATACACACACGCGCGCAGTCCACGGATCGGAGAGATTCTCATTCGGGGAGTAGAGCAGCACAAGGAAAATTGGGAGAGAGGCAGGAGAACTGGAGTTGGGCATTCAGAAGAAGAAATGCTTTCCAGAAATGCTTTTCTTGTAAGGTATCGTATGATAGTGTATTTTACTAGAGATGCTTGTTGGTCTGAGAACCCCTTTTTCATTTTAAGAGACTGTTGTTATCGTTTTAGTAACTGTGGGCATGTGCACACAGAGTGTTTTAAAAGAAAGAATATATCAAAAGGATTGTTGGGGACAGATAGTCATGCAGCAGTTTTGAGGGAAATTTGGCATTTTGAGAGATACCCAGGTTAAATAGGAAAGACTGAATAAACCAGGAACTGTAAAAAAAAAAAAAAAAAAAAAAAGTATAGCTGCGATGAGCCGAGAATTGATGTGGAAAACTGCCAGGTGATTTGTACATAATTTATTTTTTATAGATTTATTGTATAATTAATGGCATGCTTTTGTTAGAGTACAAGTCCTTTTTGGGACTGTTTTTATATGTGTGTGTGTGTGTGTGTGTGTGTGTGTGTGTGTGTGTGTGTGTCCATGATTGTGCTACTCTACTCTGATTTATGTGATAAGTCTTTTTTGCTAACAGCACACAGTGTAGACATGGACCACAGAAACCGCCCATTAGAATCCTTATGCTATTATCCGGACTGAAACACACATGTAGTGGTGTCAGTAGCACCATTTTCTCTCTCACTCACTCACACACACACACACACACACACACACACGCACACACACACACACACACACACCAAGTTTTATTTACTGTTTTGTTCGATTATGGGAAGACTGATCAAGCCTAAAGCAAAAAAGCACAGAATACTAAATGTATTTTTGATTAGAATGTCATTAAATGTGTGTATGTGTGATGCTTTTTATGTCATTTGGTAGCACTGCCAGTTTATTTTCTCAGTTTAGCTCATGTCAGTTTAGCTCATGTCACATCTAAGATACTTGTGTTTCTTTTGCTCACCAATACAGTAACCAAAGGTCCATGTGTGTGTATATACACACACATATATAACTGTTTACTGTGAAAAGCATGAAATAATAGATATGCTTTAATTTGAAGAACAGTCGATTGGATGATCTCTGAAATACGAGAGACTGTGAGAGAAATAAAGATAGTATGCTCTTGCGTTTCAGTGTTCTGTAAGTGGAAAATGATTTATCTGTCCTTTTTGACTTCCCTTGTTCTAAAATGATTCAGCTGAGAACTGAGACAAGAAAGAGCATTTGGTAATGAAATAGCTTGCAGTTGAAAGTATTCTGTGGGGAGAGCACTGACCTGCCATACATATCCCCCTCAGGCAGCTAATGCACATCTGGCCTACTTACTTGTATATACAGTACCACTATCATAAGTTGAGTTAAATAAATTTTCAGTCAAACTGAGCATTTTATTTTAGTTTCATAATCAGAGATTGAAGATATACATCAAGAATATTTCATATTACTGTAGTTATACTTAAAGTATCACATGCTTACTCCACCCATAACCCCAAGTTCAACCTATTTGACTTTTCATGTAAAATTCACATAAGTAAAATAAATTAACAGACACAAAGATCGATAGCAATCATGCTACAATAATTGTGTTTGGATCTTGGTCTGGAAGAAACCCACATGGGGAGAATGTGCAAACTCCATGATCACAGACTGGAGGTGAGATTTGAACCCACAAACTTAGAGATGTCACATTACACCGATTCACTACAGAATCTGGCTTTTTGTTTGTTTGTTTGTTTTATATGTATGATGTCACAGACAATGTATGGATGATAATTATGTTCCTCATCTCAAGTACCACCTTTATAATTTTTCCCCCTCATAAATATGTGGCCACTCTTACTGAGATCCTGGCTAGCTATCACACAGTCAAATGTGTCAATTGTACTGTCGTGGCCAAAAGTTTTGAGAAGGACACAAATATTAGTTTTCACAAAGTTTGCTGTTAAACTGCTTTTATATCTTTGTTTCAGTTGTTTCTGTGATGTACTGAAATATAATTACAAGCACTTCATACGTTTCAAAGGCTTTTATCAACAATTACATGACATTTATGCAAAGAGTCAGAATTTGCAGTGTTGGCCCTTCTTTTTCAGGACCTCTGCAATTCGACTGGACATGCTCTCAATCAACTTCTGGGCCAAATCCTGACTGATAGCAACCCATTCTTTCATAATCACTTCTTGGAGTTTGTCAGAATTAGTGGGTTTTTGTTTGTCCACCCGCCTCTTGAGGATTGACCACAAGTTCTCAATGGGATTAAGATCTGGGGAGTTTCCAGGCCATGGACCCAAAATTTCCCCAAGCCACTTAGTTATCACTTTTGCCTTATGGCACGGTGCTCCATCGTGCTGGAAAATGCATTGTTCTTCACCAAACTGTTGTTGGATTGTTGGAAGAAGTTGCTGTTGGAGGGTGTTTTGGTACCATTCTTTATTCATGGCTGTGTTTTTGGGCAAAATTGTGAGTGAGCCCCACTCCCTTGGATGAGAAGCAACCCCACACATGAATGGTCTCAGGATGCTTTACTGTTGGCATGACACAGGACTGATGGTAGCGCTCACCTTTTCTTCTCCGGACAAGCCTTTTTCCAGATGCCCTAAACAATCGGAAAGAGGCTTCATCCGAGAATATGTCTTTGCCCCAGTCCTCAGCAGTCCATTCGCCATACTTTTTGCAGAAGATCAATCTGTCCCTGATGTTTTTTTTTTGGAGAAAAGTGGCTTCTTTGCTGCCCTTCTTGACACCAGGCCATCTTCCAAAAGTCTTCGCCTCACTGTGCTTGCAGATGCGCTCACACCTGCCTGCTCCCATTCCTGAGCAAGCTCTGCACTGGTGGCACTCTGTTCCCGCAGCTGAATCCTCTTTAGGAGACGATCCTGGCGCTTGCTGGACTTTCTTGGATGCCCTGAAGCCTTCTTAACAAGAATTGAACCTCTTTCCTTGAAGTTCTTGATGATCCTATAAATTGTTGTTTTAGGTGCTATCTTAGTAGCCACAATATCCTTGCCTGTGAAGCCATTTTTATGCAACGCAATGATGGCTGCACACGTTTCTTTGCAGATCACCATGGTCAACAATGAAAGAACAATGATTTCAAGCATCACACTCCTTTTTAACATGTCAAGTCTGCCATTCTAACCCAATCAGTCTGACATAATGATCTCCAGCCTTGTGCTCGTCAACGTTCTCACCTGAGTTAACAAGACGATTACCTGAAATGCTCTCAGCAGGTCCTTTAATGACAGCAATCAAATGCAGTGGAAAGTTTTTTTCGGGATTAAGTTAATTTTCATGGCAAAGAAGGACTATGCAATTCATCTGATCACTCTTCATAACATTCTGTAGTATATGCAAATTGCTATTATAAAAACTTAAGCAGCAACTTTTCCAATTTCCAATTGACCTTGATTGTGCAATGGATTTTGATGACAGTTGAAGAAAATAATTGGCAGTTTATTTATTTATTTATTTTTCCATGAAGTTTTATCCATGAAAGTCACAGATCATGTTCTTGGCTAATAGAAGTGGAACCAGTGAAATAAGTGTAATAATAGGGAGACCTAGTGTTCTAATAGTTTCATAGTGCTCCAAAAGCCTCAGTATGACTCTTTTTGCACATTTATGCTAAACTATATGCTATAAATAATTACAACCAACCCATACTAACCTTTTATGAACCATGTTGAATATGAATGTGTTCTCATTTATGCACAAAAGAGCTAGCAACAAATATTGGGCTGTGTGCAAACAAGTTAAGCAAATCCTGAGGCTGAACATACACAATAAATTGGTAGATTGTTATAAGAATTAATAGGGGGAAAATCACTTTGGAACATATATTCATAGAAATAGGAAATATTATCTGTTTGTCCCTTGAGACAGGATGCCATAGAAGAGATTTTCTGATTTAAAAACACTTTGCCATAACCCCCAAGAACTTAATTTACCAGAATGCCGTGCTGAACATCATACACAACCAACCCAGTTAATTTCATAAGCTTGCTAATTTCACTGCACCTTATTTACTTACTTACTTATTAATCAGCCCATCAGATTTAATACCTTTACCCTCATTCAATTTTCAATTAAATCTAATTAAGAACATGAAAATAAGTATTACAATGTTTAAGAAAAAGAAAGAAAATGACCTGATTAAGATTTTAAAATATATTTCTAGTATTAGCCAAGTTCATTTTCTCAGCATTTCAGATGCTAAAACAAGCATCATACATTTGTATTTAACCACAAGCACCATTTGTGGCATTATCAATTTGTTCACATTTCAGTAAGGTGGATGATCACTCCAGAATTTTAGGGAGACAGATAGATAACTGAGTACAAGAACTATCCTAACCAATAATTGGCTTTGGTTTGTAATTGTTTATCATCTTAATCCTATATATTTGATATATTCTATTGGTTGCACATTTTGGTCAACTGGTTGGCTGGAAAATATCTTATCAGTGGCTGTTATGGCTCTGTGTCCTCATTTATTTGTTGACAGGATCAAATGAAAAATGCTTTCAATCATGTATGATATGGGCACAGAATTTTTTCATTGGGGCGTTAAAATGTTCGCTGTAAATATAGAACAAAAACAAGAAGCATTACTTTTGGATTCTCTATTGAGACTGAGCTTATAGACCTGATGATGAGAGTGCTGACTCATGCTGCACAGGTGAGAGCATTTCTGGCACTATAACCTGTTGAAAGGTTGTATTGATTGAGATTTGAGTAAAAAAAAAAACATTGCTACTGTGCATCTTTGAGCAACTAGGTAACAGTAAATATTTTTGGGCTACAAATCTATCCTTAGATATGTGTTGCTGGGTCAATAAAAATACTTGTATTGCCGTAATATGCAAGAAACTTACACAACAGTGTGAATTTTGTATGTGTATATGTGTATAATGTGCAAACAGTATGTTAAATCAAAGAGAAATTAAGCAATGAAATTGCAGTCTTGTTGTGTGCAGTTTGTAGGCATCCCAAAATGGTCAGACCATCAGGAGAAACTCTGTACTCAAAGTAATTACAATATTTCACAAGAGGATTATTTGCCCTCAATTTTAAGATGACACTTAATTCTTGCTAACATAAGCAATGAGATATATATCCCATATGTCTCCTACAAGCTAATGTTCAAATTTATGTAAAAATTTGATAATTTAAATTGGTCTTTGAAGCAATGGATAAAGGTCATGTGGTTTGATGACTCCAAATTCACCCTAATCCAGAGTGATGGATGAGTCAGGGTAAGAATGGAAGCACATGAAGCAATGCACTCATCATTCAACTGTACAAGTCTTTTTAGGCAGTGATGTGCTCTGGGGTTACTTCAGTTGGTCAGGTCTATAATCAGCAATGTTATGTGACAATGCAATTATAGTCAGCTAACTACCTGAATGTACTGAATGACAAGGTTACCATATCAATGGATTTTTAGTTCATGATGGCACAGGCATTATCCAGGATAATAATACCAAGATTTATTAGGCTCAATTCACACATGAATTGGATACCACAGTGTCCTGACCTTAACCCAAGTGAAAGTATGTGCTGGAGAAGACTTTAGGTAGTGGTTCAACTCATCTGTCATAAACACAAACTCTCAGCCATGAATAAATGAACTCTGGGCAGAAATAAATATTGAAAAAGATTTGCTAAAAGTGGTCTGACAATGTATTGGGGGTGTGCATTATCATTATTATTAGTAGTAGTAGTAGTATTTTTTAAATTATTTATTTATTTATTTTATTTATTTATTTTTTGTAACTGAAGCAAGACATGATTTATACTGTAGCATCTCACTCACACACATCGCTTAATCCTGTATTCAGGGTCACGGGGGCCTGGAGCCTATCCCAGAAAGCTAACCACTACACCACCGTGCCGCCTACTGTAGCATCTCTTTTAATATTATTATTAAAGATGTAAAGAATATGTTTGGCCACACCTTAATTATCAGCAATATACAGAACACCACATGCACCACATAGACTGTTAACATAGCAAATAAATAAATGAGTGGAATAAAGATGAATAATAATGCTATCATATTTCATTTGTTTTGTTATTTATTTGCCAGTCCTACTCAGCACAATGACTTTTCATGAAAAAAAGGATGGTATGTGACCAGCACACACATACTATACCATTTTGAAACCGATTGCTTATTATCCAATCCTACTAGCTTAGTGGGACTTAATAATGACAAGCACCCAGGGGCATTAAATGCACTCATATAACGCTAGTGACTGTGGGAGGAATTCCTTCATAAATTGGTGGGAGTGGGGAATGAAGAAGCACACGCCTTGCACAGACCTCTACACTTCATACAAAGTGATAACATTCCAATAGCAAGTAAAAAATATATATACCGTATATCTGATTTTAAGAAAAGATTTCCAGCAGCATGTTCTCGAGTGTAGTATGGTTAACTGCACAATTTGTTTTACTTACTCTTAAATATGTTTAGTCTAACAACAATTATTTAACCTGCTTTCTTTACCATCTGCCTGTGTTTTCTTACACTTTACTTTTTTAAAACTGCTCTATATCAACAGCTCCCTACATCAGCAATGAGAAAATGTATTCATCTACTATGTAACTCCAATCCGATTCAGTCATGATGTAGATTTGACGACGCAGGAGTTGTTAGTTGTTATAAAGCCAAGGGCATTTTGATTTGAAGTTTTAGCTTGCCACATACTATAATTAGAACTGCCTCAAAATAATTAATCTCATCAGCTCCACTGATTAATACATATATAATTTTCTGTACTGTGAGATCCAGGATTATGTTTTTTGCCATAATTTTAAGGTTCAAACCCAAGCTATACTAACATAATAATATAATGCCGGTGAATGCTGCAAGAAATATTCTTACAACCCCAGCTCGTGTTATCCTCCAGCTCTGCTGATTACAAGACTACAGTAAAACAGTGGATCCATCTGTTTTTGCTTAAGTTTTAACTCTTTTTTTTTTCTCCTCATAGAAATGCCAAACTAAATGCCATACTAAACTTTTGCCCTTCTCTTAGAAGTGTGAAACACTAAAAAAAAAAAAAAAAGCATGTAAAATATGAAATAAAAACATTACCACAGACATAAAAATTAAAAAACATATTGACATTAACAGAAAATTTAATGGGTAGGATCAACACATGTACATACATAAGATGTCTGAGAGGGAATAAACTGAGACCGCTAACAATAAGGAAAACATTAACCTTATTAAAGCCTAAATGAATCGACTGATGGGTTACACAGGAAGAAACAACTCCTTGCAATAACAAGTAAGAAACTGATTTAGCTAGTCTAATGAGATAACATTGAAGTGCTATTCTTTTCCTCGTGATAGTGATAAGATGTGACCAAACATCATCAAGCTTGTGATATTTAAGGACATACCCTTTTTTCTGTCATTGTTTTTTTTTTTGTGTGTTTTGTGCATTTGTTACTTTAACATTTTTGACCTGTCTATAAGAACACAATCTAGCTTCTCACAGTCTGTCAGATACCTTCCTTCGGTGTGAACACAAAAGTGATATGTTATTAACATACTGTTTCAAAAAACATGTATCAGAAGTACTTGTGATGCTAATGCTAATTAGTATTTTCAATTGGACTGGCATCGTTCCAATCACCAGCTATACACTTTGCTCAAAGACTGGTTTCAAGCAGCTCATTTCTATGCATGATGAGTGTTGGTTTTATAAACTCTTCAGTTCAGAGTTCACAGATGCCAGCCTCTTATCAGGCTATTAATCCAAGAAGTCTAACACAAGATTGTCCTTTGCACCAAGTTTAGTTGGACTATCTTCTCTTTCAAGAAATAAAATACTGCCAGGACCACTATAAAACATGCACATGTTTATGCTGCAATGTTCAAATTATAAACAATCTGAAAAGTGTTCTTCTCAAAAGGCAGTTAAAAATCAGTCAGAGTTCTCTTCCAGTCCAAATTTTAGAGGTTAAGTGCATTTTTTTAGCCATAATGTAGAGTCTACAATGACGTCAGTTGTTGTTAATCCAAGGGCAATTGTTGAATGAAGGAATATAATTCTGATATTTACATAACACTTCAAGCACAGTACATTAACGAGACTCTAGAATAGGTTAAATGTTGTAGCTCTTAAAGCTCAGAGCATTTTGGCCATTATTTGTTTTCCTTTTTTTTTTTTTTTACTTATATATGGCTCAGGATTGTGCAGTATAATGTGGCATAGCCTTTTTTAAAGTTTAATTTTAATTAATTTTAAACAACTACCCATATAGGAGTTCTACTGTACATATTTGCAATGTCATTCCCATATTCTGTAAGTGGTAAAATGTACACTTTATAAAAGTAATGATAACCTTTGTTCTACCTGGCATATCCGAAAACACAATACACTGTTTAAAATCTGAGGCTTCCCTGTTAACACACACTGACGCTGTGACTTCACTGATAATTACAAAGATTAATTAAATCTAATTAGTAGGGAACTGATAATCCAAGTAATACATGCTCAGTGTTAGGTGCATTGCACACTCGTGTAATCAACTGGTTACAGAAATGCACCCAGGATGCATTTGTTCCCTACATTCAGTGTTCCTGGGAAAGGCTTTAAGATATATGCTTACTATGAGAAGGGGTTGGTGCAAAATGAATAACTCAATAAATAAATTACTTACAGAGGCCATTTTAAACTTCAGCATTTATGACATTAATTATCATTACCATGATCATAGAAAAAATTAATATTATAATATAAAAAAAATATGTAAATTATTTGAGGCTTTGTTATTGTCAGACTTTACTGTGACTGGAAAACTGATAAGCTTCCATTGATGCATTTGAAAAGAAATGGCCAATCGCAGCATAAAATAAAGGTCTTAAAGTTTTTCTTTTTATGTTTAAATAAAAGCCTGGATGTGTAAGTTCACCATCATCACATCAGGGAGTATGGAAATAATCTCTCCTGAAAAATGAGATGTGCAGTTTCCATTTTGAATCTTTGTCCAGTGGGGCTCCTCCAGGGACTAGCTAGCTTGAGAGAGTTTGATCGGAAAAAATTACTGGGCTTGAAGAATATTTGGTACATAAAAAGGATGCATATATATATATGTATATATATATATATATATATATATATATATATATATAAAGTAATATTTCAGTTACATTGTGTAGGATAGTTTTTATCTAACCTTGTTTGAATGTGATTATAATGAAGACCTTTAAACTTGACTGTATGAACAGTACTGTGCAAAAGTCTTGAGCCACCCTGATTTTTTGTGGATATACTGGTGATGAGTGGGCAAATGAGGTTGCTGCTGCAGTTGTTACAGAAACAGACAATTGTTTTTATTGTATCATCAGGCACTTTGCAGCCAGTTACATTAAAACATTTGTTGCCATTTCTTTAATTTAATCTACATGATTTACTTTAATATGAAGAATTAAGCAATATCACGAGAGAGTATGCTGTTGTATAGAATACCATCACAGCTGCAATGTGGCTGCACGGAGGTTAAAGCATTTTCTTAAGGTTCATAACCTTTTTAACTTTTAATTTAGATTTTTTTAAATTAATGGAATAAAAAAAAAAACACTTGCAAAAAAACTCAACGTTTGCGTGATTTTAGGGATGTTTCCTGATGAAAATCAGGTACAAAATCTTAATTAAACAGGTTATGTTAAGTTATGAGAAAAGAGCAATGGAGAGGTAAAAAGAAAAAGAAAACTGACAGCCTCTCTGTATTGATTTTGCAGTTCTAGATAAAATGGGAAATCTGCCCTGGAGCAATCTCTTCACACATTACAGACTTGGTGACCCTCTTGACACACATATACACACATTCACACTACGACTCACCCCTACCACCAGTTTGATTCATCAAGATGAAATACACTTGATACCCCTCACTCCCGCCTTCTCTTTTGCTTTTGTGCCTCAGGCCCATAGCAACATTAGTCTATCATTAGGGAATTGGCCTGATAGAACACCTGATATATATCTGAACACCCTCAGATTTCAGTTTTTCCAAATTCAAAATACAGCTAAATGATGACAATAGTATTTTTTGCAGCCAAACTACAGGCAAACATTTAAGTTTTTTTTCCTCACCAAATTGTTTTGAGAAATGACACAAATACAACCAATGCTTACATGGCATTTAAATGGCATTTATTGAGTTATAAGTTTTTCTCCATGTGATGCTGTGAATCTGATACCAAAGTGATATGTAATGAAATCAAACACATGTAAATGTAATGCAAATACCAAGTAGTATTTTAAATGTGACTACCATGTTTCCACCCATAGGCTATACTGCTAAAATATTAGTTTCAAGTAGGTAATTTCTGCTGTATGGATGATGAGAACTTCTGCTTATTTTTGTGTATTTATGAATGTATAATGAGGAGGAGCAATAGGATAAAGGGCTATGTGCTGGTGGGTGAAAATTAGGTGGAATGGAAAGATTGTGAAGTTTAGTTATAAGAAAAAAGATAGAAGAGGTATGGCGAGAATGTGTGAGAAATCAGTAGTATCTCATTATTGATATATCCAGTTTCAGATAAGATAAGAACGCACACCAACACTTATTTCCCTATTTGTCTTTAGCCTCTGTATTTCAAGCCTTTTGCAAAATGAATATTTTTAGACCGAGACAGACAACCATAGGTTTCATTATTTTTTAGTTTACAAAAAAATGTGGGTCACAAATGCAACCAGTGCTTACATGGAATTTAAATTGCAATAGTCTAGCTTTAAGTTACTGTATGCTCCATGTCATGCCTGGCAACTCGATACATATTGAGTTGTAATTTTAATAAATTCTACCATTTTGATTTGAATAAGCTTATTTGTTGCCCTTCCAGCATAGTTGAAGTGATGGACCATGTTTACAAATTTCAGCTACAAAGACTGCAACAATTCTTTACATTTAGACATTAAAGGTTGTCGTTGAAGGCATAATAAAAACATACTGTGTTCATGTCCATGTTTCCCCTAAATGCTATACAAAAATTATGTATACAAAAGTTTTGTATAAACTAAAAAACACTAAACATCTAGTTTCCTTCAAAGGCATGATGAAAATAGCATGCTTGACCAACTAATCCACCAAAATTTTTAATCCATCTTCTCAATCACTGCTCATTGTGTTACAGATAATCCAGGGACATGAGCTGAAAAATATTTAACTCAAATAAATAAATAAATAAATAAATAAATAACTCTGGATTTTGGAATTTTACTCACAAATGTATTACAGGATGCATCTAATACACATACAGTAGTAGTGAAAACCCACTCTGGCAGAAACACAAAAATATTTTCTTTCAGCTCACTTTGAACAATTTGATTACACTATACTGATAAAAGATTGCACAGTGGCATAGTGATTAGTACTGTGGTCTCACACCTTCAGGGTTCCATAGATTCCCACCTTGGGTATGTGTGCACATGCTCCCCATGCTTGGTACTTTTCTATACTAGTAGTATAGAAGATGAATGAATTAAATAAATGAATATACTATTTAAAAAAAACTGTTACACAGTTTAACACAGTTGGACTAAACGAGAGTTGAGAGTGAAAGATGTAGTCAGCTTTATGGTTAAGGAAATTTTTTCATTGTAGAATTTTCCAACAAATTAATTATATCCCACAGGCAGTGTTCCCCTGTGATGAGGATGTCAGAAGGATCTATTTCCTGTCTGGTTTCACTTTTCTCCATCTTCAAACACACTCTATTCATACTGGCCTCTCCCTTCCTTCCCTTTTTTTTAATTATTCCCCCCAAACACAAACACACACAAACACACACACACACACACACACACACACACACACACACACACACACACACACACACACACGACAACCACATTTATAACATGATCTTTTGTTTACAAGGCCCATGCCTTTTGTTAATAATCTAGACCAAATATTAGGAGCTTCAGTATTAAGGCTGGTTTCCAGATATACTTGGAACTCTTGATTAAATAGTGTACTAAAGACATGCACTCAGCATACCAAAGCTTGAAAGAGGAGGTAATATAATAATAAATGAATCTGGAAAGCACACTGAGAGGAGAAATAGAAGGATGAAGAATTGTCAGCAAATGTGGAGGGTATAAAGCAAATTGAAGGGTTGTCAAAGAATGTTTTAAAATGTGCTTGTGTGCCCAGCATTGTGCAAAACTGGCTGGACAGAATTTAATGAAACTTTGGCAGTAAGTATTTGCCCAAAGTTAAACCTGCACCATACTACTGTATAAGTGAAATCAAAATTTTGACTAAAAGCTATTTTATGGACTTAATGATCTACTTTAATATAAGCTACTAACAAGCTACTTGCTCAATGTAAACAACCAATACACTAATGAATGCAGTAATACATATTACTAAGTAAAGTTACACGCATTTTTTTTTACTGGGATTACTTAGATTTTTACAGCTAAAATAACAGTGCTCATGTGATATAAGTGAATTTTAATTCACTGGAGTCGTTTTACAACAAAACCTAATATTTATCCGATCTACTTTTTCAATTTCTCTTCTGTGATTTACTCTCCGGTTAGTGAACAGAGAGCATTTGGCTGGTGACCAAAGATGTACAACTTGGCGTAAACAAGGCATAGGATACACGACCTTACAAAAGGTTTTTTTTTTTTTATATTACTAAGTTAGGCAGACATGGGCTTCAACCTGAAACAATATTATCATTGATTACAATGATAATATTGTAATCAATGATAAAAAATAAAAAAATAAGCTGATCTGTTTATTTTTTAGCTTTAACCTTTTAACTATTTCTATTCCTGTCAATTACGGGTACTAGTTTATAGTCTAAACTGTTTTAAAAAATATATGGATGACTGGGTGTACCTACCTCTGTTGTAAACTGTATATGGGCAAACCATTAGTGAAGTTCACTGAGTTTGCTGCATTTCCCTAGTTTCTGATGGATGAAATGTATTAAGCTATTTGAAGTCTAGAGCAAATAGTTGCTGTTTGACAATCTATGAAAATAACCCTACCTTAATTTAGTATATAAATTTATTAAGGGAAACAAATCACACAGAGGAAAATTTTAGAACAGAAAACAAGTTCCTCATGACTACATTTGACACGACACGAAAAAAAAGGAGACGAGAATGTCAAGAAATCACTTTTGGAAGCAACCATACTGAATAATCAAATTCAAGCAGTTTTCTACCTCTCAGTAGTGTACAAAATTGAGGAAAATATCATTATCTGCATTTACTGCATCACTATTTCTGTCTGGAGGTTGTAGTGGTCCAAAAATTCAAGATGCCTTTCACAGCATTTCTGGACATGTGCGGTTGTCAAAAAATAAAAGATGAAGCATGAATATATGTGAGTACTTAACTGTATTTTAAATTCATCTTTCTTTGTCTCTGGTCCTCGCTGTCTTCCTCATTGTTTGTGTGAGAGTGTGTGTGTATGTGTGGGATCAAGCACCTGTTTCTGCATATTTCAAAGTGGTGGCTGAGAGACATTTGGCAAATGGTGCACATTAGCTACAGAAAGCATACTGTGGGAAAATGTGAAAGTTTTCTCACCCGTCTTTGAAAAACACCATCCAAGCATCTCAGTTCTTCTGTGTGTTTCTACTTCTGTTCAGTCTTATTTAACAACTCTGCTTCATGTCCTTTTCTGCTATCAGATTAATACATGTATTGCATTTGTTTCTTTTTCGCCACAACAATATCTGAATAGTATCCCATCATTTCATCCATCCATCCTATTTTTACGACCATGGTACAGCCTCTGGTCAACATTCACACACGCATTTGCGGGCTATTTGGGACTGCCATGTAGCCTAATCTGAATATCTTGAACTGTTGGAGATAACCATAGTACCTGGAGGATACCCACCCAACATGTGGATAACGTGCCAACTCCATGCACACAGACCTGACTTGAACCCTGGAGGTGCAAGGTGACAGTGCTAACCACTATGCCACTGTGCTGGATCCTATCCTTATCATGTACCAGTGCAGTTAGCTATTTTATATATGTCTACCCTGCTTGTTTACTAGTATTTATTAATGTATCAATCCATTTGAATGTGTCTTTTACTCCTTTTCTTTAGTTCCAATACATTAATTATCTCAAATGTTTCATAACTACTGAATTCACAACACATTAAAATTTCACACCCATTCCCTCTCATGCTCATTCTCCACCTTACTAACTCTCAGCTAGGATTTGGTCATCATTTACTCTGCGATCAACAGGTGTCATTTGATGCATGCACACACACACACACACACACACACACACACACACACACACACACACACACACACACACACACACAAATTGATCTCTATCTTTCAACTTTGCTCATAGGTAAACAGCATCCCAACTGATACTAAAGTAATATCACAACAGAGGGAGTGCATCATACTGTGAACTATGGTCATGCTGCTGTGCTGAATGTCTTCATGACCGTAATATCTTCGGCCTACGGCTGCATCACAGCAGTGCTGATATTTAGCACATAAGTATGACCACAGTTCTAAAATGCAGTTTATTATTAACAGATTATGATTTGTTTGTTTATTTAACCTGGTAGTTTGCTCCACCGACACATTCTATTTGCAGTCTAAAATGAAGATGGACATAGTTTTATATAGTTTTCAATAGATTGAAAACATACACACACAGCCTATATCACACCATATGCAATTCTATTCATAGTTCTATCCTAGTAACTATGTGAACATTTCTCTTTTTGAAGTGAATTTATAGTGTAAACCGTAAATCAGTATGGACATGTCAATGCACACAGCATGGAATGGCTATGTTTAGGAAAGTATAAACTAAAAAAAAAAAGGAAATTTAATAAAGGTATGCTTTTTAATAGCATTTAATAAAGGTAATGCTCAAGGTTTTCCTTGAGCATTACAAACCTCCAGCTTGCTCATTGTGGACAAATTGGTAAAGCTCTAAATTTAGAGATCTCTACATTTCTTACAATTTTAAATGTATATCCCGATGTTTTTGTACTTACCACTGTTTTGATGCAATGCCCATGGTGGAAATTGCTACATATATAAGATTTAATTAAATCACCCTTAAGTACTATACAGTATATTGTGTATCCCAATTTTTAAAGATACAAACAACTGTTTGTAGGCATACTGTATGTTGAATGGCTATCAGTATTGTGTGCAGTATCTTCCTTGTGATAGTAAATGCTAACTATATTTAAAGCTCATAATTCTAATTAAGTTTTTCTTCTCTAGGTATCTCAAGATGGCCCTTCTAAACTTGATACCAATTGTTTCCTGAAGCAAAAGTCCTCTGAGTCCATTATGTAAATGCATTTGTGCAGCCGTGCTGATCTGGTTGACTGAAACATGAGCATCATAAAAGCTTTCTGGCCCTCTGACTCTGGCCCTTCTGTCTTGTATCTCAGCTTTCTAAAATAGCACCAAAGGAGGTGTACAGCTGCAAGTATTACAGAATTGGCTGTAGGGGCTGGATAAGAAAGGAGCCCATGAAGCAGCCAATTTCCATAGGAATATACTTGCTTCTGGAATATTTCAGTCATTTGGAATATTGGGATACTTTCGGAAAAAAAACAATTTTGGAATATTGGAATTATTGTTGCTACTCACCATCATGAAGGTGAGTCCCACTTCCTGTCTGTGTCCTGTGCTTCTCTGTCTCTGTTTCCTGGAGAGAGGCTATGGAGCAAGTCACCAGGGACAGGCCAGGATGTTCTCCAGGAATCACAACCTAACTCTCAGTCACAACCATACAAAAGGAGGGGAGACAGAAGTCCACCATAGACCAAAGCGGGGATGGATATGGAACCAGTTCTTTGTATTAGAGGAACATATTGGACCAGATGCACAGTATGTAGGAAAGGTAGGCAATATACATTATTTATATGTATTATGGGTTTTGAAAAAGTATACTTCAAATCTAAAATAGTGTATACTCTAAATGTGTTAAGAATATAAAATATTGCATAATCCTCTATGATGGACTAAAATCAATCAAGCTTTATTCATGATTAGTCATTACTGAAGGCAGATGATTTTGTCCAAAGCATACTTTCAGGGAATCTGTTGAAAGAAATGACATTAATTCCTTTTAGTTGCTGAAATACGCATAAATAAATAAAATGATTAAATTGTAGTGAAGTCATACCATTTACACAAAATGAATACTACCCGTTTTTCTTGCTTTTGCAACAGTTGGTCATGATTGATGAGTCTAAGGTATGTAATTAGTTTAGTGCAGCAGAGCTGTGGCACAATAAGCTTCGAAGGGTTGAGTGAATGTTGACAGCTCTAAATGTTTGGATGTACATCAGTTGTCTGGGTTCGCTTCTCAGACTTGTTGGGCTTGTATAACATAGTTCCCTCATGCATGCCAACTGGTAAACATGTCCGCAAATTCATTAGCATATTAATGTACTGAACTTGTTGAAGTTGAAATTAATGTTAATTCAGTCAGTTTGAAGGTCCAAAAACTGTATCTATACATATTTAATACATACAAATAATTATGGTATTATGGTAATTTACAGCAAAATTGATTTGGAAAATCCATTTTATAGTAACTATAAAAAAATCTACAGACTGTGATGGAGAATCCTATCAGCTGATTCTTAAGAACATATCAAGTTTTTTTTTAACCTGTGTAATATGGCAATGCTAAACATTTAATTCTGATTGATCAAGAGGTTATGGTTACTTTTCTGTTATAGCATGGTTTGGGCAGTAATTCTGGCTATATTTTATATTAATGCATTCATATTAATACATTTTTACAGTAACACATTAAACAGGGATTTGTATGGTGTGTTTATAAACACCTGTATAACCTATAATTGATTATGTGTTAAAGCATGCTCTGGTATGGTACAGTATATTCCTTAATTTAATCACATATCTTCAATCACATATTACAAACATCAAGAGCTCTAAACTGACCTATATTTTTTTTTAAATGGCCTCAAAAAAGAAAAAGTTGGTGTTTTATAAATCATCTTGGGGAAACTTTAACAACTATAGGGATGTGACATGGAAACAATTACAATAAAGGTTCAAAATGTAATCTAAATACAAATGTATCATTAAAGCAAAGTCATGTTTCTTTCTTTTTCATTTAAATTCACTAAATAAATATATTCCTACAGTACCTTCTTCAGTTTTTGAAATAGGAGTTTTTTTTTTTTAAATATTTTCCCCAAATGTTTTCCCATTTGCTTTTATAAAAGCCTCCACTTTCCTGGAAAAGAATTTCACTAAATTTTGTTATTTAGTTACAAGCCTATTAGTGAGGGCAGGTACTGATGCAAAATTAGAAGGTATGCAAAGGTCAGGGTTTGGGCTACTTAAGTTCTTTCACACCAGGCTAATCAAATGTCTTTATGGACCTCTTCTTGTGCATAGGGGTATGGTCCTTTTATAACAGATTTGGGTACTTGTATCATTGAAGGAAAATTGCAATGCAACTGCATACTGTATGAGGACATTCGATACTGTTTGTTACATCTTTGTTGCAGAAATGTGGGAAAGGCTGATATACAAGTGTAATGGTCAAGTGTCCACGTATTTTAGGAAATAAAGTGTAGATAGGATTAGATTATTTATTTAGCTTCAGAAAGCCAGTACTACAGAACTGGTTTATTTAAAGGTCCCATATTACTGTGTTTATGTAAATGAGCTATTGCAGAGCCTCAACTCTGCCAAAGAACAACAGAGCTGATCAGTAAGCCAGCGGTGAGTATTTTCTTATATAAGGTCTAGGAGAAACATTTTGGACAAGTTGTGGACTACAGAATGTAGACTAGCTAATTCCTGTGTGTATATCATATTAATGTACTCCAGTTGAGATTAAATAAAAGGCATGAAACACTTTTTCAAAGATAGTGAAGGACAAAGGGCTTGACCTTAGCCCAATCTCTCAGATGAAAAAAAACTGGATTTGATAATTGAATATACTTGTATATTAAATTTCAGCAATTTTTTAAACTTTCAAAGACATCTATACACCAATGTCCTCCAAAAAAAAATCCAAAAGGGTCTTGGTTGATTTTTTAAGGCAATCTTGGCTCAGGCGCAAGTAAGTCTGTTAGTTGTGGACAAAACAGTGAAAAGAAACGCAATATACAGTGTATTAATGATGGGTTCTAAAGGGAGCATATAGACAGACAAAAAACGTTTTGGGCTATTCCACAAATAAGAGGAACTGGGGAAGATGTAAAAAGAATCAATGTCAAATAAAAAGGTCCTTATTCAAATAGATGTAACTTAACACATCCAAATTAGAGTACATGATGGGATGCCACAACATTTTTAGTTGAGAAAAAAAAAAAAAGTCACCTAAAAGTAGTTTAAGTAGTAAAAGAAAAAATTCACATTTTCAATTATGAATCATGTGATAGATTTGTCATGTTCATGCATCAGCACAGGATTTGCAATGACGTTCAGCTCATAATAAGGACAATATTTAAGTGAAAACATAAATATTGTATGCCAGTTCCAGTCCATCTGTTTTTGGTTATACCCACGTATGACATGCTAGAAAAAAAGAAAGCTTTCTACCTGTGCTTTCTGTGCTTGAATCACTTGTTCAGGTGAAGGAAAATTTAGACTAAAATAGACATTAAGTTCTATTTGTATTTTATTTTGTTTTAATTGAAACCAACAGAGACACCAAACATTCAGACATGGTGGCTTTTTTTTCTTCTTTTTTTTCCCCCCTGAACAAGCAGAATTTAATTGTATAATTTTAGGAAGATGTGCAGATTAAAAGTATTCACCCTACAGTATATCCTCACAAGAACAGTCATCAACAGTTTTTGTGATGAAATGTCTTTTGTGTTGTAAGCTTTTCTTCTTCTTCTCTGAGATAAGGAAGATAAGTCGGCCATGTCCTTTCATGTCTTCTCAGAAGCCTACATAGTGCGACAAAAAAGAGCAACAGTTCAGTCAGTTACCTAATACATGTTATGTTAAGTTTCCTAAATTACAATGCTAATAATTTGTGCTTTCTCCATTTTTCAGAATAGTAAAGTAGACATGCAAGTTAAAAACACAATATTACAACTTTATAACAAACTGGTTAATGTATACAGTATGTACTGTATATCCACAGCGGGTCAAAATAATGTATACGCAATTCAACATGAAAAGAATATGCAAAAAAAAAAGCCATATAATGGCATATGTGATCACTAAAGGTAAGAAAATGCTGATATGTTTATACACACACACAGAGATACCACTGCCACTCTGCTACCACTTTTGCTTGCCAGCCGGGTGCCTCTCGGCACGTGCACATTCCCGCTTGTTTTCTCCCTCCATCCTCAAGACCACTTCCATTCCTTATTTTCTTAATAAAATTATCCTTGCCTCGCATCTGTGTAACTGTGGTGCACCCTGAGCGCTTGATTATTACTACATAAGCATATTATTGTACGACAATCACATACACACACCAAGATAGGCTCTAGTGCCACAGGAAATTGTGTAGTTTTCTCACGTCTGTCCTTCATGCAGTGATCAAACAGCTGCTTTCATGACATGACAGGTCATGACATGGATGAGTAAGATTGGTGTGGAAGAACTTGACTGACCTGTACATCAACCCGATAGAACACTTTTGGGATGAATTAGAGCAGAGACTGCGTGCCAGGCTTTCTATTACAAAACCAGTGTCTGACTTTACTGGAAGAATGGTAAAAAATTCCCATAAACACACTCTTTGTGGAAAGCCTTCCCAAAAGAGTTGAAGCTGTTATAGCTGCAATGGGTGTTCCAACATCATATGAAACCTTATGGATTACGAATTAGATATTACTCAAGTTCATATGCATGTGAAGGCAGGTGAGCGAATACTTTTGGCCATATAGAGTTGTTACACATGCTTAGTCAAAAAAAGAAACACATGCATGCTATATGATACTCGAATATCAAGACTTGCTTGTTTTTCAAGTCAAAATTAATTTTAAAAAACGCAAACCGTGTTACTAAAATATTTTATATTTGTACATCTAGAGACAAATATGAGGCCATCCGTCTAACCAGCTTAAGCTGGGTCAAAATTGTGTCATGCAGGTGCGCCTCATGCAAAGCACACCAGTCAGTCTACATCAGAATGGCTGAAAAATAAAATAATAAATTTTTTTGAATGGCCTAGTCAAGTTCCTCATTCCAACGGAAATGATGTAATGGGACCTTAAGAGACCTGTGCATAGGGGAATGCCCTAAAATCTCATGGGGGTACTTCATATTGCCAACATTTTTGTTAAATACAGTAGATAGTCAGCCAGAATGCCTATTACCGCAACATTCATGACACTACTCACTTTTATTTGTACAAAGAATTAACTGTTATATAGATGATCTCTGTTTGTATCTGTTTATTACATTTTTTATTAAAAAAAAAATACATCAAACTTTAAATATAGAAATAACTTTAAAAAATTTACTTTCAGAATAAAAAAATAGAATAAATGTCTTATTGTCTGTGTAAATGTTTCATGGGATTTTTTCCTATTTAGGATTTTGTTCCACTAAATAATATTTATGCAGTATAATCAGACGCTTTTAATTCACTATTTATTTTCGGTTGTTGTCGTTGTTGTTTTAGTGTTACTGTGTGTGCTTTACAATGTCAGACAACATTCAAATGAAAATAATGCACCCTTACCCACTTCCCAAGATGTGAACATGTCTCAGCTGTTCACACCTATACATTTAGATTCCTCACACAAAAGCAGTGCGGTCACTTTAAGATAACTCAAGTTAGTTGGGACGAGGATTACTTTTAAAACCCTCTGGGGTCTGAGGCCTTTCTGAAGTGCAGTGCTTCAGGCCTCTTCTTAAATTTGTGCAAATTTAAAATCTTCTGTATTCTAGATTCTAAAATTGACATTGTTTCCGTTTTTTAATCCTTGGAATAGAAGAGATGGAGATCTTCCCTATAACATGCGTTGTATTGTCTTTTAATCACTCTCTTGTCTCTCGTCACTCGTCTCTCCCATTCCAGGGATTAAAAAATGATAACAATGCCAATTTCAGGATTTGTAGAAGCTCAGTGGTCTGCGCACAACCTCTCGTGGACGAGCCTTTCTCTGAATATGGGGGTGAGGCTAAGAAAAATGCGTCTCGGTTTATTAATCCAGTTTAGTTTTCAGTGAGCACATTTTTTACCACATGACTAGGGGCTCCATATGTGTGTGCTCTTAGCAAAACAACAAAATTATAACATTCAATATACCTATTTTTATTTGAGGTAAAGTGACTGATGTGCCTAATTGTTTTCAGCAAAGCCTCTGTTTCACTGAATAATACACAACTTTTCATGAACATGCAAGATCTATTGACACCTGGCTCAGGTGAAGCCACACCCTCAACACAGTAAATTAGCATTTACTTACATCTGAACAATCTGAGTCATTTACATAAATCAGTGATAAGTAGTTCATGATACATACATTTAAACAATTTATTCATACAGATGTACCTGTTTTACATGGAAATTTACAGGGTTTTCACTGAACGATTTACCCTGACCAAGAGCAATATAAGAACAGTGGCAGCTGGCACAACTAAAAAAGCCTGCAGAACGTCTTTTATAGCCTAAATGAAAATGTTTTTCTAATCGTGGGCTATTGTTATTTCCTTACAATATTGGTTAATTTAATTTAAATGAGGTTTGGGCTCACTGTGTTAACTTTTACTTTGCTTAAATTTGATTCAAATAAGAAGCACCTACATGTAATTTTCAAATTCTAAATTTGTACTGTATGTTAGTACTATGATTATGAATTCGTTCAGTGTTTCACTTGCATTCATCTGCTACCATGTGAGCTGTGGCTCATTAATCCTTGAGAGAATGAACTTAGTCTATAGTTATAGCGGTACTTAGCGGTAAAACCGGCAAACACATACTTCTGATGCTCGCTGCTGGCGACACGACGGTAAAACCATTATTCTGATTGTGTACAATTTGTAAATAATGGCAGAGTGAAACAAAGCTACAGTATGTTGTCTGAGGTTGTAATTGCCAATTCTAAGACTTGCTATGATCAGATTATTATTATGTATTAACACAAAAAACAGAATTAAAAAATAGAATTTAAAGAGGGGGTACATACTTCTGAATATGACTGTAGTTTTCATTGGATATTTACTCCAGTGATTAATATCTTTCAACTGGCAACAAGTTATTTAACACTAAGCGATCCAGTGAGTAGCTTCTCATTTCTTAAACAATAATGTCAGGGGACATTTCCTTGCAAAGATGTTACTCTATTGAGATTACCCAGAAAGGTAACAATTTTGACGTGCACCAAGCAAAGAAAACAACTAAGGAGGTTGCTGAAACTACTAAAATTGGGTTAAGAACTGTCTCATACATTGCATTATTGCATAATGCATTATTTCTGGCCAGGTTGCAAGGATCCTTCAGCTCTTTATCAGCTATTGATGTGGTGGGGTGCTGTGACAGAAGACCTATAGCTAGTACCTCTTACCATATGGCAGCCTCCTGCTCGATCAAGGAAAATAGATTGCGACTGCTTACAGGAGATGTTGCAATAACGACCAGCTGAGTTCCTGTAATGTGGAAGTTGTGTTTAGGAATGGCTGTGGACACTGCATTCATCACGTAAAAACAACTCAAGCTAGGCCATTAAAACTTGTTCAGTAGACAGAAAGGCTTTGCTTCAACGCAATAGGCCCATGAGAAGAGAAGATATGCTACTTTGAAATTCAAATGAAAAATGCCCTCATAAAAATAAAAATATAAAAATAAATTCATTAAAATTTAAGAGATGGCATACATTTTTTAATACATGTGGCTTATGAGTGTGCAAATCTACTTAGTAAACGTGTTCTCACATAGGAAAAAAACAAAAAATTTAATTCATTTCAAAATTAAACAGATGGCGTTGTACATTTTCTAAAACAAGCTTATGTATGCACAATATAAATATACTTATAATCCTTTCCAGAATGATACAGGCCAGTTTCTTTGTTTCTCATCTGTTCTTAAATTTCTTTAGATTGCAGTATGATGTGTCATTTTTTAAGGTCTTTTAACATGCTTCACTTTGTCAGACAGATTCTATTTAAATAATTTCTAGATTCAACATGTCTGGCAGTAATCATTTCACTCAGCTTTTTAAAAAATGTGATTAGCCATAGTTCATTCATGATTTAGCAAGGAAGCAATAACTTTCCAAGTAGGTTTGGAAAGCTTTTCACCTTAATAAATTAACTCATCTTTTTAAAAAAATGCATTTTCTATTTATTCAGATTATCCTTGTGTAATATTAAAATTAGTTTTACAATATCAATCATTTAAGTGTGAAAAATATGCAAATATGCAGAGGTAATCCCATGCTTTTCTCAGAATGGACTGCGTTCCTCATGCCTGAAACTCTGGCATCCACGGAAAACCTTTAAAGGGCTAAACATCATAAAATGGGTTCAGGACTTTACAGGAGATGTTGCAATAACTACCAGCCGAGTTCCTGTAATGTGGAAGTGGTGTTTAGGAATGACTGTGTACACGCATGTCTTTAAATGCATCTCTTCAGCAAGTTGGAAACTTGGCACCTGCTTGGACCATGGTATCTCTGTGCTTGATTGGCCAGAAAACTCACCCGAGCTAAACCCCTAGAGAGAATGTATGTGGTATTGTGAAGTAGAAGATGTGAGACACCAGACCCAACAATGCAGAACAGCTGAAGGTCGCAAACTTGGCCTCCATAACACTTCAGCAGTGCCAAAGGCTGATCGCCTCCATGCCACGCTACATTGCTTCAATAACTCATGCAAAGCAAGTCCAGACCAAGAATTGATTGAAATACATGTTCATACTTCTCAGTAGTCCAACATTTCTGTATTATTTTTTTTTAATTGGATTTAAGTTATATAAAATTTTCTGAAATACTGAATTTTGGGATTTGATTTGCTGTAAACCCTAATCATCAAAATTAAAAGAAATAAACATTTGAAATATATAAATGAGTTTCACTTTTTTAGTACTTAAATAAATCACATTTTCAATGATATTCTAATTTGAGATGCACCTGGTGTGTGTGTGTGTGTGTGTGTGTGTGTGCATATACGCTAGATATGTCTGCGAATTTGTTTGCGTGCAATTTAATTTGCAAAATGAAATAAGATTGGAATTATAAGCATGTATCAAAAAAAGGTACAGTGCCATCTGATGTTTTCAAGGTTGTGTTTTTTTTTTGGTGTTTTCCTTTTAAAATTTAAAGTAGCATATTGTTTCTTACCATTGCCAATTGCAATTAAACAAAGCCTATATGTTATCTCAAGTTTGGCCAAATAAACATGTGGAAAGCCCATTCATATTTGTTTAGTAGTTTTTACATTACGTGTGCACAAACAAACAGACAGACAGACAAAAATTCCAAAAAACATCCTGGTGTGTTCTACTACTTATCTTGCGTCCACCCAAATAATGTTTTCCTTGAAGATCTTTACTGTACAGACATACCGATTTTACAGTTTCAGTATACTGTTTGTATAGTCAGTGTCTATTTGTCACAAGCATATCAATTTGTTTGCTGATGAATGAAGCAGTTTCATTCTTGAAAGAGTGCATAGCATCGCTGTGACATTGTGCCTGTTGTCCTAAAAGGGCACTATCAGGACAGCGTTGATTGAATTGCATTCTTGAATAATGGAATCTTATCAGGCCTATAATTGCATGAAACAATAATTACTTTTCATGCCGTAATCTTAGCTGCCTGCCACCTGGCTTTGAAGTGCACTTATTTTTTGCATCAGTGACTGTGTCATGGTAAGTTAAGATGTTCTCCCTCTCCACAACCCATGATCCACCTTCACCTTCATCCCACACAGCATGGTTCAAAAACAAATTACGCCAACACAATTCACTAATCCATGATGAAAACATGCTATTAAAAACAAAGAGCTCATTATGAGGGATTATATCTGACACACATGTGTGCAAGAAATCCCTAATCTTTATTGCAGTCTAACTTCCTTGTTTATTTACAAGCACTGCTGTCATGGGGTAGACAAAAAATAAGCAGGATGCAAAATGACTCTTGATTAAATGAAAAAAGAATGCTGGATATAGAACACCCAGCATAAATGGAGATGCTGTTTTCTCCTTATGTCCACTGTATTAAAGAAAGCAAATTCATGCATATATCTGAACACAGCAGAGCTTTCTGCCTGCTCCATGCAGAACCCCACTGACTGCCTATTGTGTGTGTGTGTGTGTGTGTGTGTGTGTGTGTGTGTGTGTGTGTGTGCGTGTGTGTGTGCGTGTGTGTGTGTGTGTGTGTGTGTGTGTGTGCGTGTGTGTTACAAATATTAAACAATGCCAAAACAAGTCAAATTAATGATCAGAAATGACAGATTGCTGGTCAAAAATGTGACAAACTGTGTGATCATTGAAAAGTTGATTTATTTCAGTAATTTTATTCAAAAGGTAAAACTCATAAATTATATAGATTAATTTCACCGAATTATATATTTCAAGTATTTATTTATTTTCATTTAAATGATTATGCCTTACAGCCATACTGTAAACCATAATGCTTATGGCTTACAGCTACTGTAATCCAAAAAAATGAAAATCCAAAATTCAGTAAAAAAACATTTTTAACACAGAAATGTTGGACTACTGAAATGTATGTACCTCACTCAATACTTTAACAGGGCTCGCTTTGCATGAATTACTGCATCAATGTGGCTTGGTGATCAATCTGTGGCACTGCCAAGTGTATTGAAAGCCAAGGATGCTCTGATAGCGGCCTTCAGCTCTTTTGCGCTGTTGGGTCTGGTGTCTCACATCTTTCAATTCACAATACCTCATAGATTCTCTATAAGCTTTTAGGTCAGATGAGTTTGCTAGCCAATCAAGAACACGGAGACCATGGTCCTTAAACCAGGTATTAGAACTTTTGGCAGTGTGGGCAGCTGCCTACTGAAAAATGAAATCAGAATCTCCATAAGCTGGTCAGCAGAGGGAAGCATAAGGTGCTCTAAAACTTCCTGGTAGAGAGCTGCGCTGACCTTGGACCTGATAAAACACAGTGGACCAGCATCAGCAGATGCTGAAAAGCATAGGTTACCAGGTCCAAATTTGACTACTACAAAATACCATAAGACATAACCCTATATTTATATTCATCTAATAAATCATGCACATAGCAAATCTTTAGAATCAGAATGTTGACTGCTTTTGTCATTTCGGATGGACAAAATGTCCAAATCATGCAGAGGACTAAAAAAACATAATGACTGGGACTGAAATTAAGGGGCAGGTGTATTCATTACAAGGATGAATGATTGCAAAAGGGCTGTGGCATTTTCTAGTCTCCTCAGATGCTATTGAATGACTGCATACACTCAGTCAAGACAAGCTGTTATCTCTGCTTCAGCAATATGAATACACTGGCAAGGAAAATCCTTTTTGTAATCCCTAGTCTCTGAAGTTCTTCCACCGTTTCTCCTGTATTAGATATTTCAGATGAATTAATATGAAAGCACAGGCAACATGTTGCATAGAGTGTGACAGAACACACGTGCATAAAGTCAAGAGTGCTTTTATTTCGGTTAAGCCAATGATTGTAATTGAAGTCCATAGCAAAGGTCAGAACATAGAACACAGTACCTGGAGTTGCAAGGCGACACAGCTAACCACTAAGCAACCATGACTAGAACAGGACTAGAACAGGAAACATGTAAACATAATCATGTGGTGGTCATTTCCATGTGAACAAGATTGGAATCCCTTATAGTACATAACTGCATTTTAGAAAGACGTTAGGCTTGGACCTCTGTAGCAGATACACAGACAATGCGTCAACAATCTTTGAGCTTTTTTTTTGTTTGTTTCTTATTTTATGAGGCAAATTTAGTATCTAACAATCAGAATGAACCTTCACTTGCTGTGTTGTGTTGAGCTGCTGAATAACAAAGAGGTGCATTTTTACCGCAGCTTTATCTCACTTTTCTCTGTCTGCTGACATTTCACTCTATCTCACATTTTTCTGTGCTGACTAATGCTTGTAGTCACTGTACAATAAAGGACTACTGTCAAGCATTTGACAGTATCCATTGGATTGGAACCAAAATATGTTGTTATTTGTGTTTCTGTCATGAAAGGAATGATCCCAATAAATAAATAAATATATATATATATATATATATACAGAAAAGTACTGGATTGCAATTTAATCATTTTAATCTTTCATGCAACAAGATCACTAGTCATCAAGATGTGAAACAAGATCACTTTTTGATGAGAGACAATTTAAAGCAAGATAATATGCGCCGTCAGATTTCAGGGTCACACGATTGAGAGGATAGAAAAGGGGTTGTCAAGGCACGTGGATTACTGATTTTTTTGTTGTTGTTGTTGTTCTTTAATGGCTGAACATTTTATTTGTACTTTGGATCCTTTATCACTAGTTTAGAGATTCTATAAATTTTTTTGCCAAGGTTGTTTGCCAAGGTTGTTCGAACAACTAATAATAACCCCTAAAAATAATTCTAACAGGTCCAAACATAATATACTTATAAAGTGTATTACTTATAAAGATATTGTATGTTAAGATGACTATGTATTTTCAAAGTTGTAGTGCATATAGTTTCAGGACTGACAAGGGAAATTAAAATAGGTACTAGGGGTAGTGATGGCTCAAACAATTAAGTCTCCGAGTTATTGATTGGGGGGTTGGGGGTTCAAGCCCCAGCAGAGCCAAGCTGTCCCTGTTGAACCCTTGAGCAAGTCCCTTATCCCTATCACCTCCAGGGTACCTGTATTCTGGCTGACTCAGAGCTCTGACCCCATCTTCCTAACTTGGATATGTAAAAAAAAAAATTAACTGTGCTGTAAAGAGACAAGTAACTGAGTGAACTAAGTGACCTCTAAAATGACACCAAATCCTAAACAACCGTAACACTAAAGCTGCATTTAGAAAAGGGGCAATTTGCTTGTTTGTTATTTATTTATTTATTTTGTATTTTCGCACATCACTCAACTAACTCTTATGGACATTTTTGTCGTTAGTTTACTGCTTGACATGATTTCACTGGTAATACCAGGCCACAGATGACAGTAACAAATATGTCGAGCAAAAAAAAATTAAAATTATGTTTAAGATATATAAGATATATTATATTTATAGACAAATTGTAGTTTACAGTGGGCGCAAGATGAAGCAACATAGGATCACACTTTTTTACTTCTCATTGCAAGTTGAACATCAATAAGCTTTTTTTTTGCATGATTCCCTTGGTACATCAGCAATGGTTGTTTTAACGCCTGTCAGTATAGACCATTAAATCACTAAATGACCTGTACGCTCTGTAAGATCTTTGACTCGCACAATGCAAGGTCTTACAGGAAAAGGGTAGTTTTATAAGGACTCTTATACAGTATTTTGGTCTTTTTTTCCATGCATTATATAGTCTGTGCAGGTCAATCAGCGGTGACTTGTCCTAATGCCCTGGTGGCAGGAGCTCTAACACATAGATTGGCAGTGGGCAGTCCGCAGGGTATTGTCCCGCTCACATGCCGCTCATGTGTGCAGAAGGGTTCTTGATGGCGCTTTTAGAGTGCCAGAGTGGTTTGTCATGGCTTTTGTCCGTGCGGGCTTTAATGCGACTTAACTCCTCCATTCGCTGAGCGCCCAGCTGGCCCTGGCCAGCCATCTATTGGTGCAGCTTCACCCAACTGGACACAGGGAACTTTTCCTTTCCTTTCACCCAGCGCCTTTTCCTTGACGGTGAAGGGTTCACGTTAACTTGTGCATGGCGTGCATGACGGTGCACATTAGGCACTGCTTGCGCTGGAAGGCCTGCTGTAGTCCAGGATCTCTCTCATGCACTGATCAGTAGGTAGTGCTTCCTTCACTCGTCTTAGAAGTTTCTGGAGTGTGTGGTGCAGCTCCGCCTGCATGCCACTCTTGCCTTTAGGCTACTCAACATTGGGCTCTTAGCTTTAAACTCCGACATTCACTCGCAGCGTTGTTACTCTGGACTTTGGATCCTGGACTCGCTGTTTTTATAATGTGGCGAGAGCGCAAGATCCATTCATACCTTACATTCATTTCCATCCATGCCAAATCAAGCAGCCCCGCCCCTTCACACATCTGCAGAGTCCTGCAGAGAGGCTTCCTTGCCTGTTACCAGGGAGTAGTATATCTCTAAGCTCTAACTTACATGCTTCTCCTGTTCCCTTGGACTCGAGGGCTGCTAAGTCCTGTTAGCCTAGGAAAAAGCACCTGCTCACCCACACAACTACCTCTGGTTATATGTGCCTTCTGCTCAGAGCAGATGGTCTCACCTGTTCTGTACATGCCTGCGCGCCTCCACTGACACTGTGCCTGCTGAGGATCAACCCAAACAACTGCTACTTTCACTGAAACGACTACAAAGCCTATGCTTCTGCACCTAGCATACTTTACAAATTTACAATTGGATACTTTGCTGCTAAAGCAAAGCTTTTCAGTAAAGAAATGTTGAAGTTATATGGACTTTTATATATATTGGGTCAGGATTGTACTGTACAGAGTGTAGGGATGAACAAGCTCCCAGAGTGGGCAATCAAACTATTACATCCCAGAACCCTGCTCCCAGCTGACTGGTGACGCGGGGGGAAAAAATGAAGCCGCGGGAAGCTTAACCAGACCTGGGACAGGAAGCCCTGCTGTGCACACAATGGTGTGAATCGACGATCTTCTAAACAAGGCAGACAATTTTACAGCTTCTCCCCGAGTTAGGGAGGGGAAACAGTCACACGTTGACCCTCTCATTGACCTTAGGACATGCCGTGTTTCTCCTTGTGGCCCAGCAAACAAAGAGGCATACGGCAAGAGACATTATTCCAGACAATCTTGAAAGCGTGCCAGTAGGGCAAAACTTATATATGTATATTTTCTTAGCATATTTTATTCCTGTATGTATGTCTGATTATTCTGCATAATTTAAAAGGTGTAATCAGCATTCATAAACCCTGTTTACTAGATAAAGGTATGAATGAGTGTGCAAGATATGAGATGTGTGATCGAAATCGAAAGCTTGCTTTATTCAAAGAACATCTGTGTACACGAAAATTTAATAGCATAAACAGAGCTCATGCAATATTACTTTATAAAAGGTATTTAAAAACTCCAAGCGGAAATTCCTAGAAGAAGTGCCAGAGCTCTGCCTTCAGTAACCAAGCATCACCGAAGGGCTTCCCCAGGAGACGTCATCCCAGCATCAGCGCACCAGCCAATCAGCATCGCCGTGGTTACCTACCCCTGAAGGTGAAGCACAGAGGAAGACCGCAACGCAAGTAAACAAATAAAGCTTCATACCTTGCTGAAATTTGTGCTTGCTTCATAACTAAACCGTGAGATTAAACCAAAGGCTCTGATTTTGTGACTTTCTCAGGTCTAGTAAACATTAACTCCATTAACTTTCACCTGAACTGTTTGTGTGTATATGTGTGCGTGTGTGTTTAATAGCGTAGTATGTATCGTAGGTTAGTCAAATAAATTCTTGTTTCTTTATAAAGAACTGTTGTCTTGGTCATGTATTTTGAAGTCTAAACATTTGGCCAAATCTTAATTGAATTTTAATTCAATTTAACAAAATTAACCCGAATCCTTAAAGATTCGATTCACCTCTGTATCAGAGCTGAAACCCTACAAAGAGTGACATTCCTTTTTTCAGCACAACCTAAAGAATATGATGAACTGAATTTTATTTAATTTTAAGCACATATACAAACGACATAATTAAAAATATATTTAAAAAATGGGTTGCATAAGCAAAGAAATAGAATATCAACATGTTTTTATGGTTGTATTTGGTTGTTTCTGTGACCAATAATAATAATAATAATAATAATAATAATATTCATAATATTCATAATATGCACATTTTAGTTCTGCATTTTTGCAAAGTCATTCCCATATTCTGGCAGAAGTACAATTTGCAGATTTTACACATTCTAAAAATAATGGCAACTTTAGCTCTAAATGACACATCAGAAAACACAAATGCACAGTGTGATGTCTGACTACTACTTTGTTCACTCACACTGGGAGGACTTCTGTATAAATGTTTTTTTATTTTATTTTAAATCAGTCCAGTGCTGTGTTGCAACCCAGATCCATGCTGCTTTAGTTTTTAATCCTCTTGTGTGTGTGTGTGTGTGTGTGTGTGTGTGTGTGTGTGTGTGTGTGTGTGTGTGTGTGTGTGTATTTTATTTAAAGCAGCTCGTTCACTGTACGAAACTGTGTTTCTCTAATGCTTAATTAATATTAAGCTCATGGGCCCAGATTTGTGCATTTAGACAGCTTTAAAAAATCTGATCTGTGTCACATTGGGGCAAAAATTGGAATTTAGTCACTTCAGGCTGAAAATGTGAACATAGCCCTTGATTCCTCTGGGAGTTTTACAAAAAATAGTGGGTGTTGTAGTACAGATTTTTGCAGTTTTTAATGGTGGACAGTTTTGTGAAAGCTTGCATTGTGATTTGGCTGCATGATGTTATTCTAATCAGATTGCTCCAATCACAACTGTTTCAAGCTATAATAGAGGTGTGTAGGACTTTCATAATCTGCACAAAATTATTTAGAAAAAGAAAATAAAACTAGAAAGAGGATGACAGCGTTTTGTTGACAGGAGGTTATAAATTGTAAAGAAATAATTAAAGCTAAATTCTGCCCTACTCTTACCTCTAAAAGTACAAAGTGAGTGGACGGCAGTTTGTGAAAACATCAATGCCACATGTCTGTTTGGCACATGTACCACTGAGCAGTGTGAAAAACAGGAATATGCTGTGTTAATGAAGTGATGAAGTGCTGCTCAAAACAGAGAATCTAAAAAAAATTGTGTACACTTAAATAATGTAAAAAATGTCAAATGTATAAATAAATGTGTGGATGATGCCCAGACCTTGTTTCTTCATTGATTTCATGCAATTGATTTTCATTGACAGCATTACGACAGTATATGACATGTTAGTTAACTAACAGGTTGCATATCGCATGCAATGGTACAAAAAAAAGTATTTCATTTTTATCCAAACGTGCCTTGTATGAGCTCCATGTCACTCAGTGTTACTAAAACGTCTCTTCCTGAACACCATTTTCTCAATACTCCTAACCAGTTAGGACACCTCTGGAAATCTCTTACATTTTGGTGGAGATTTCCTATTTTAAAAATGTTGATTAATAGCTCTTAAGATTTCCTATTCTGAAACGCTCCCTAAATGCGGGCCCTGAACTTCAGGAGCCTGAACTGCTATCAGTAACAAACAAAAACTTTACATTTTTAAAACTGTAACCCTTTTTGGATATCCTATAATTCATATAATAATATTTTATACCATGTCTTTTCTTAATACTTTGTAAGTGCCATTTTTTTATCTACCTAAAGAAAGAATTATAGTTGTGGGCTAAATTTTCAATGCCATCTGATATTCCCAGATTGCAATGTAAATGAGGTTTATTATTAGTGATTATTAGACATTAACATTGCTTTTTCAATTTAAATTGAATTTTGAAATGCTGATCCTACAGCAGATATTGTTTACATAGAAATATTCTCATAATTTGCTCATTAATCATTTGCCAAAACATATACATTAGTTTATTTCAAGAAATGCATGCTTAAGATACTATATATAGTAGTACTATACATGTATTAAGCTGTGAAAGCTCCGCCCAACAACCATGTTGTCATTATTAAAAAGGTGACAAAATGCTTCACCAGTCACCAACCCTGTGTTATGGGGGTTAGTACTGGCCCCATTGACTCGATGACACTTTTATTTCCAGGCATTAGCAGGAGAATTGGCTTAGCACTTGGGATCTGTAGTTAGGATAGTGTGATATATTAGCCTAAGCCTGAGCAAGTCAGTGGCCAAATTAGGACCATGACTTTAGGTTAAGTGAAATTTATGTGCTTTCAGAGACAAGGGAGGCCATGTGTGGAATTGGAGACCAGATTGAACAGGTTTGAGGATGCAAGGCTTGTTCAGCCTTACTGCAACAAATAAAGCCATTCTATCCAATACTAAACCTGCAATATTATTTATAAACTGGTTGTGTACCATCCACACATGTGAATGCATGGGTGCACAGCATTGCTAGTTCTTATACACAAGTTAAAGTGTTTATTAAAGATAAATGAGTGACACTGATATGATAATGGTAATTTTGTTGATGTAAGTTTAGAATATGGTGAAGAACAGATATTAAATAAGTCCTACACAGTTGCATTTTGATTCCTCAAAATTGTAAATTTGAAGGTACAACTGTAGTTTTGTATGAAAAGATACACAGACACACAGATATTCAGTGAAATCACTGTTGTTGTTTTTTTTGTTGTTGACCATTAGGTTTTCATTTCAGATTCACTTCCAAAATGTTTCTTTTTCATTAACTCATTGGTCTTCAATTAATGTTTTCATGTTGTGTCAACATTAAACTACTAAGAGAGCATTTTATGACCTTAAACTTACAGCTTGGAGATTTGGTCTGGTTTCTGACCCTTTACTTAATTACTGACTGTTTGTCTGAGTGCTGTGTTTACCAAAAGGAAAGGGTTTGCTCAGTAGGCTTAATCAGCCCCTGCATTCTTTAATTAGTGATCTCTGCAAGGCTGCTTGGATTAGGACGACCTTTGGTGTGCATTGCACACAACAAAACAAGAGACAATAATTTTCATTTTTCTTTTTGTACGATAAATGTATTACTGAGATATTAAGAATCTCTGCATTTGGCTGGTTTGAATGAATTGTTTTAATTCCAATATGTTTTGAAAATATTTTAAAATATTTGTTAACTTTAACAAGGTGACTTTAACAAAACTGCAAATATTTAATACATCACATTAAACCATGGCTAAAGTAAATCCCTGAAGCCAAAAATGTGTGAATAATTCATTACAAAAGTAATTTATATACAGTAATTAATAGGGACAAGGCTTTCTGTTACAATAAAAAAAATTGAATGAATGGGAATTTTATATGTACTGGGGGAGTGAGCTATGTATGGCTTTATATCCCAGCCAAGAAGCACACTTAATAACGTTTGAATAATGTGAAGATCTTTACCAAATAATTAAGTGAATCCTGCATGGTTTGGTTGGGAGGAAAACTTGAGGCCCTATGAAGATGAATTTATATGTGATTCTCAATACCCTTCTTCTGGTTCGCATTGATATTGTCATTTTGTCTTGCAACCCAGTAATTGAACAGATAAATTAAAGTTTTAAAAAAGCACAACTAGTTGTTGTTTTAGCAGCTATTTATTTATTTATTTATTTGTTTATTTATTTTTGTAGAAAATTTTCTGATGTACAGATGTGATAAGCAGTATCTGAGCTGCAGTAAGTCTATTGGCAAGGGGGTAGGGGATAATCCTCTAGCTGTTAATTAGTAAAGAAAAGAGTACTGATATTCCCTCTTTCTCACACTTGTCTTCCGCTCTCTTCCTGTATGCCCTTCCCTGTATATTTTGAGAAACTGCACCAAACTTGGTCTCAAATGGTTTAACGACTCAAATACATTTTTTCCCCCATTCTTGGCATATGAAATCTAAAGTTTACCCTTCAGAATGTGAAACAATTGTCCCTCAAGACGTCACAAGATCTTCAGTCTTTTCACAAGATGTACTGTATAAATATGGATTAAGAATAAGTATCTTGTATCACAGATCCTGACACATTTAAATAGCAGACAACTACATCTTATATGTAACTTAACATACCACTACCGTGTTAATTGTTTCCTCTTTTTAATTCTCTCCTCTCAGCTTCATTCAAATTCAGATAAAGGTGATGGTTCTGTCAGATATATCTTAAGTGGGGAAGGAGCTGGAACTATCTTCATAATCAATGAGATAACAGGAGATATTCATGCCACCAAGAGTCTGGACCGGGAGAAAAAGTCCCATTATGTCCTCCATGCTCGAGCCATTGACGTGAACACAGACAAACCCTTGGAACCAGAGTCTGAATTCATTATCAAAGTGCAAGACATCAATGACAACGCACCCAAATTTCCTGATGGCACTTTCATCACATCTGTTCCTGAGAGGTCAGAAGTCGGTGAGGACATTTTATTTATTGATTTTTTTCCAAAACTCCTTAAAATCTTCTCATGTCATCTAAAGTGAATTGCAAATACACAGATCAACAAGGTTTTACAGGACATTCCTTTTCATTAACTTTTCTTGCTCGGCAATAGGGGTGTATACTGTAAATGCCTACGATTATTCTCTGTAAGTTTGGTAAACTTAAAATTAAGTTTAAAATGGAAATGGAGGTAATGGGTTTAAAATACTGTATGTAGATTCTCACTACTGAACAACATTGTTCTGTATTTACTTTTGTCTTCCATTTTGTAGACCCATATTCCCAAGGAGTCCTAAAACATTTACAGAGCACTTAAAGTAGCACTATCCTGTCTCCTTTGGTTCAGGAAGCTGGGGAAAGAAAGAGGGTAGAGAGATACTGAGATTTAAATATAATGATATAGAGAGAGCTCCTATAAAATGCTCCTCCAATGTCCATTTCACTCATGTGATTCCACCAATCCTTGCTTTTGTTCTTTGCTTCCCCATTTTGCCCAGTTTTAGAACAAAAAAACAGAAGCCATTTTCTGCACTTAGTTTATTCAAGTTGCATTTGACCATCTGCCAGATTTTCTCATTCCTACTCCAGCACCCTAAATGTAACTTTTAACTATACAGTTAAACCTTGGATTGTGAGCATAATTCGTTCTGGGAGTGTGCTTGTAATCCAAAGTATATCAAAGCGAATTTCCCCTTATGAAATAATGGAAACTCAGATGATTTGTTCCATGACTCAAATATATACATATAAAAATTATTAATACAAAATATAAAGTTAAAATAAAACAAATTAACCTGCACTTGACCTTTGAAAATAATCATGGCTGTGTAAGGGTAGAGAGGAGGGGGTGAGGGGGTCGGCAAACTGGAATCTTTAAAAAGTAACCTCTTTCATGGCACTTGCTTTTACCTCCTTTTGAGGATTTCATGAAAATGTGACATTGAATTGTGGTTCATCTCCCGCACTGCTACAGGGTATTATAGGGTATTTTCTGTGTGGAAAAGGCTGTGAATATAACTTTTTGATTTACAGTGTGTCTCAATTTCCTGTGACATTTTGGTAAGGTCAATAAATCATGTAGTAAGACCATGGATTGTTGAGCAAGCATGAATCAAAAAGAAGATACAGCCAGCAAAGTAGCAGCTGTAGTTTAATGCTATCAGCTTGCCACTCACTGTGGACCTGGGTTTCCTTACCTGAATGATTAATCTTTCTTTTTCATTATTTATTATTATTATTAAACTGAGGAAAGCAAAGTTGCCCTGGCTTCCTCACGGACATGACATTAGCCAATGGTAGGATTGCATTCCCGCGTTTTTTACCACCATACAGTACACCACATAACATTTAGCAAAAGTTGTGAAAAAACTGTGGGAAAAGAATGGGAAAGAGAGAACATTCTGCAACACATCAGAAGTGTTTATTACTGAAACAAAGCTGTTAAACAAAGTGTTCTTATTAAATTTACAAGAAGGGTCTAAAATAAGCCTGACCTCCCTAGGTCTAAAAAAACATAAATTTTGACTTGAAGATTTTATAGTATTTTCTATTTCTTTTCAATATTAAAGGTAATTTGGTGTTATTTCGTCAAGGTTATTTTTCACAAAATTTTGAGTGTAAGGGTACTAAGTTTTTACACATTTATCATTATTATTTTTTAAACAAAATGAAAAGGAAGAAATATAAGACAACATGGTACTAAAAAGCTTTAGCTTGTCTCACTGTAACCTGACCTCTACCCTAGAGCATTACTAGCAAAGCATGTAATATATAGAGCTTGATTATGTTCAGGTAGAGGGAAATGATTATTCCTCATAGGTTCCTTATCAGCAGGTCAGCCAATTACTGCTGAGGAATGTGTAATACTGTTTTAATTAGAAAGAGTGAGGATATGGTCGTGGGTGATGTTCAGAAATTGAAGGGCATCAATAGCACATTAGCACTGGTTTCTAGGCAACATCATCGGCAGATACAGAGCCATAAATATACAATCAGCCCTGGCAGTTACTTATAGAGAGCATAGGGTTTATATAAACCACAGTCACCAGTTCTTGTTCTTTTAATAAAACATTACAGGTATGAGCAAAGAATAACCAGCTGTTTTGTTTCTCTTAATCAATAGATTTTATTTTATGTGTGTGTGTGTGTGTGTGTGTGTGTGTGTGTGTGTGTGTGTGTGTGTGTGTGTGTGTGTAACCTGACAAAACTATATTGTTTTATTGTTTTTTTCTATTGTTTTATTTATTTGAAATTTGACAAGACAGGATATTGCAGCACAAATGTGTCAAATATACATATACTCCTAGACATCATTACTAGAAAACAAGTAAAGAAATAATTGACATACAAACATAATAAATCAATCTACAAGGAAAATGCATTTGTATGAGAATAATTTTTGGATTTATTAAATTTTAGGTTTAATCATACAGCTAAATCTGCTTTTTCTTTCTTGCCTGTTTGCTCCTTTAGCCGGCAGAACTTACACCCAATCAATCATTATCGACAAGCCGTTTGTTGGAGAGGGTTGTACAATTTAGGGAGTTGATGCAGGAAGGAGAAAATAATGCACTGTGTTTTTGTCCTTTATCACTGTGATACTGCTCCTTTGGACATGTTTGTAGTAGAGGTTGACAGCTTCAATCTCACCACATTTTTTTTTTTACTTTTAAATACTACACATACTTACACATGCATACACACACATAATACTAAAACAAAATACTTAAATAAAACTAAAAAACTTAAAATTGTAAAACTGAGAGCTTCTTAATCTCCATGGTTGCATATACAGCATATATTCGTTTGGGCATATATGTCCATTGTTATGGTTTTTGTCCCTTTACGCTGACCACTAGATGCTTTAGCCCTTGGATGCATTGCACTTGACAGTGCATCAGACTTTCTCCTTGTTTGGTAACCATTGTATGGTTACCACGTATGTCTATTGGACATCTCCTTCATGTGTCTTAATTGTTCATAGCTGTTTACTATTTACCTGCCTTAGACTTTATGGCTGTGTTTACACTGCCAGCTGAAGTGGCACAATTCTAATGATTTCTGCTAATATATTTTTTCATGCCATTGTGAACAAGCCAAACTACATGGAGTCTGATAGTATAAGATATGTGATATTTCTTTCTTGTTTGGGCCGCTTCCATATGTGGTTCCTAAATCAGATACATATCTGACGTTTTGGCAATGCAACCCACGTCTGAAAAGTCAAATCAGAATTCAAGTGATATTTACATCAATATATCACATCAAAATTTTGCACTAGGAAAGATGGAGGATGCCAGTAAAGGAGGATTTTGGTGGCAGGAGAGAGTGGTATCACTGTAGTGCTGCTGCTCCACACATTTTATAAGTAAGAAAAATACATTTTACACAATTCGATTAAAATTAGTATTTGTCATAAATTATTAGGATGAAAAGTGTGGGCATACAATACAGATCAGATTAGGAAAATGATCTGTTCAAACTACTGTCAGATACTGGCCACATAAAAAAATAATATGAAGAGTTTTAAGGCCACTTTTCCTGCACTGCAAACATAGCCCATGTTTATAGATCACCTGGAGATTTTTCTCTGTTTTGTATATTGTGTTTTGTTATACAGGGTGGGCCATTTATATGGATACACCTTAATAAAATGGGAATGGTTGGTGATATTAACGTCCTGTTTTTGGCACATTAGTATATGTGAGGGGGCAAACTTTTCAAGATGGGTGGTGACCATGGTGGCCATTTGGAAGTCGGCCATCTTGGATCCAACTTTTGTTTTTTCAATAGGACGAGGGTCATGTGACACATCAAACTTATTGGGAATTTCACAAGAAAAACAATGGTGTGGTGGTTTTAACGTAACTTTATTCTTTCATGAGTTATTTACAAGTTTCTCTTTGTTCACAGTCCCTCACATATGCTAATGTGCCACAAACAGGACGTTAATATCACCAACCATTCCCATTTTATTAAAGTGTATCCATATAAATGGCCCACCCTGTATTTTGATTTAAAACAATTTTCTTGGACTTTTTCTTAAATGCCTTTTATGTAAGCGTAAAGCTCAGTTAGTCAGAATGAGCGTTGTGTGAGGCAGACAGCACAGAATTCCAAGGAGAAGTAAAAAGTGCTCTTCCCTGACAGCTCAGATCAGCTCTGCCCAAAGCCACAGTATTGCTTCTGCTCACAGCCTTGCCCCCATCTGTTCTCAAGAAACCTGAAACATGCCATGCTCTGCTTGAATCATGCCAAGCTTTTCCCAAGACATACGTGGTTTGGCATCTAATATGTCTCATTGTGCTTTAACAAATGCTCCCTTCTAGCTTTAAAGACATCCTGTTTGCACCACCTGCTGCCTTTGAGGATGTCATGCTGGCACCATAGGTGACGTGGTGAAGGGTTTTAGCTGGGAAGTATGGAATACTGGGTGGATCCGGAGCGCCGCAGGCAGCTGGAGCCGGTAGGCGATGGGGTTGATTCGGAGGGTGATGCGGTATGGACCGATGAATCGAGGTGATAATTTGCTGGATTCTGTTTGCAGATGTAGATTTTTTGTGGACAGCCATACTTCGTCACCTACGTTGTACAATCGCCCCAGTGGGTGTCAATGGCGGTGCTGAGTGATGTAGCGGGTGTTGGCACGTTGGATGGCAAGGTTTGCTTGGTTCCATAGCCATCGACACCGACGGACCAACTGTTGGGCCGACGGTACTTCAACCTTCAGTTCATCGGAGGCTGGAAACCGTAGCATGCCTCAAATGGGCTTAAGCCAGTGGCAGATGATACGTGGAGGTTGTGTGATAGTTCAGCCCAGATGAGGTAGCGAGCCCAGGAGCACTGACGATTGGCGAAAAAGCACCTCAGATAGCGCTCCAGTTGTTGGTTGGTCCGTTACGTCTGTGGGTGGTAGTCGGAGGACAGACTACAGGTGGAATAGATTAGACGACTGAGGCCCCCTGTCTGAGACGATGTCCTTTGGGAACCCATGAAGGCGGACTATATGTTCTAATATCAGCTCAGCTGTCTTCTTAGCTGACGGGAGGGCCACCAGGTGGACAGCTTTGGAGAACCGGTCGATGATGGTGAGGATGGTGTTCTTTCCTTCGGAAACCAGCAGGCCCGTGATGAAGTCGACGGCAATGTGCGTCCAGGGAACAGGAAGTCGGTTGAAGCTCGCCTGGAGATGATTGGTTTACATCCTTGGCCCTGGCGCACACTGGGCACGCCTGGATGAACTCGTGAACATCCTTGGTCATGGTGGGCCACCAGAAGACGTGCTGGATGAATTGGAGGGTGCGATGTGGAGGGTGTCCAGCGAGGAGGGAGGAATGACCTCATTAGAGTACATTAGGGTACATAGAGTCGACCAGGTGGCACACCTGCCGGTTTGGTCTCCGCAGCCTGTGCCTGGCATACCCTCATCTCCAGATCCCAATAGAGTGCTATGATCTTGGTGGGAGGTAGGACAGGCGCGGGCTCTGCCCGAGGGATGTCTTCCTCATGCTGTCAGGAGAGGGCGTCGGCTTTGGTGTTCTTAGACCTTGGGCGGTATGACAGATGGAAGTTATAACTCTCGAAAAATAACGCCCACCGCGCCTGTCTAGGGTTAAGCTGTTGCATTTCCCGGATGGTGATTAGATTCTGGTGGTTGGTCCAGATGATGAACTGCTCACTTGCACCCTTGAGCTAGTGTCGGCATTCCTCCAAGGCCCACTTTATGGCCAACAGCTCGCGGTCCCCTACCCCGTATCGCTGCTGAGTGGGGTCAAATTTTTTGGAGAAGAAACTGCAAGGGTGCAGCTTCTGGTCTGAACCTTGTTGGGAGAGAACGGCCCCGGTGCCCACATCCGAAGCGTCCACCTCCACAACGAATGGCTTGTCTGCATCGGGTGGAGAAGGATAGGAGTAGAGGTGAACCAGCGACAAAGCTCGTGGAAAGCAAAAATGGCAGTAGGGTTGAGGTTGAAGTGGTTAGAGGATGGGCGAGTCAGAGCAGTTAAAGGAGCTGCAACTGTTCTGTAGTCCTGGATAAAGCGACGAAAGAAGCTTTGCAAACCCGAGAAACCGTTGAAGTTGTTTGAGGGTCTTGGGTAGGGGCCAATGATGCACAACTTCCAGTTTCTGCGGGTCTATGGCCACACCCTGGGACGAGTTGACAAAACTCAGGAACGTGTTGGAGCACTCATGGAAAGCGCACTTCTCCAACTTACAGTACAGCTGATGGGCAAGCAATCTCTTGAGAACCGCTCCGACGTGTTGGATGTGTTCGTCAACAGTCCGGGAAAAAATGAGGATGTCGTCAAGGTAGACGAACACCCAGCGGCCTAGCATGTCTCTGAGAACATCATTGATGAACTGTTGGAATGCGGCAGGTGCGTTACAGAGTCCAAAAGGGATGACCAGGCTTTCATAGTGTCCTGTGGGGGTGATGAAGGCCGTTTTCCACTCATCGCCCTCTCTAATGTGCACCAAGTTGTAGGCGCTCCGGAGGTCCAACTTAATAAAAATGCTGGCACCAGAGAGGGCGTCCAGGGCAGAGTTGGTAAGCGGCAATGGGTGTCAGTTCTTAATCATGATATCGTTGAGCCCCCGATAATCGACCATGGACGCAAGTCACCGCCGTTCTTCTTTACAAAGAAGAACCCCGTGGTGGCAGGTGAGGAGGAGGGCCTGATGGTACATTGGCGAAGGGCGCTGGAAACATACTCCTCCATCGCCTGCATCTCAGTGGAAGATAGTGAGTAGAGATGGCCGCGGGGCGGGAAGGAACCCGGCTGAAAGTCAATTGCCAAGTCGTAGGGGCGATGAGGAGGTAGGTGGGTGGCGCGTCGTTTACAAAACACTTCAGCCAGGTCCCGGTAGGGCGTCGGGACGGTGTTGGTGTCGACTTCGGGGGCCTTGGGCTCCCTAGAACATGTCCCAGCCCGGGCCCGTAGGCAGAGTTTGGTGCAGGTCGGCCCCCACTGTAGAATCCGGTTCTGTGTCCAAGATATGAGTGGGTCATGCTGCAATAACCACGAGTTATGTAGAATTGAATCTGTTCTTCGTGTTGGTTGATGATGAGGGTGATTGGCTGTGTCTGAAAGGTGATAGGGGCTGACCGTCAACAGAGGTGATGTTTACGGGCTGGGATAACGCCTCGATTTTTACCCCCAGTTTTTTGGCATAAAAAGAGTCAATAAAGTTACCCGCGGAACCGGAGTCAATGAACGTGGTACTTTCGACTCATTTGTGGACAAACTGGAGACGTGCTCGTACCGTGAGACGGGAAAAGTTGGTCAAAGTGGCGGAGAGGTGGGTGGAGCCTGCGCATTGCCCGGGCGCAGAGGGCAGATGGCTCTGTGGTGTGCTGCCGATCCATAATATGCGCAGAGCCCCTCTCTGAAGCGGCGTTTTCGTTCTGCAGGGGAGGTGCATCCTAATTGCATGGGTTCCCCGGCTCCGGTGTCAACCACGGCGGGAGGTGGGTAACCGACTGATCCGGTAGGTGCAGTTGCAAATGAGGAGCGAGCTTCAGGAACAGGCGTGTGAGAGAAGAAGAAGGAGGGTCGGGATGTGAAATGGGGCAGTGATGACATAATGGGCGGCAGGTTGCGAGGAGCTGGCTTGGGTCGAGCGAGCAGGTGCTGGTCAATTCGGAGGGCGAGTTGAATTAAGCCCTTCAACGTAGCTGGAAGTTCTAGTCCGGCGAGCTCGTCCTTGAAGCGCGCAGCCAGTCCCTCGTAGTAGGCTGTCCGAAGGGCGGAGTCTCCCCAGTTGGTTCGGACAGTTCAGAAATCCGCCGTGTAGCAGCTAACGGACGAGCCTCCCTGCCGCAGATGATATAACTTGGAGTCGGTCTCCACCTCAGCAGCAGGATGTTCAAAAGTTAGCTTTAGCTGATGGGTGAACTCTGTGTATGAATAGGCGACATCTGAATCAGAGCGAAGGACCGCCGTGGCCCACTCAGCTGCCTGCCCGCATAGCAGTGATCCAACGATGTTAAAAACACACTGCATTTCCCATCCGTGCCATCCCACTTATATGGTAGAGCTATGAAGACATCAGAAGGGGCGAGTGGTGGTGGCGTAGCAATGGGCAACGGGCGTGGCAACAGCCGCAACATCTTGGATGCCTTTGCAGAGAACCTCGACTTCACTACGGAGCTGATCGATCAGCTTAGCATGTTGGTCAACCACATTGCAGAGGTGAGCGTAATCCGCTGGGTTTACTGTTGATGGCTCAGTCATTCTGTCATAAACAAATGGAGACAGACCAGAAGACTAGCAGAGAACCTCGACTTCACTACGGAGCTGATCGATCAGCTTAGCATGTTGGTCAACCACATTGCAGAGGTGAGCGTAATCCGCTGGGTTTACTGTTGATGGCTCAGTCATTCTGTCATAAACAAATGGAGACAGACCAGAAGACTAGCAGTTAGCCCTGTAGCGTGGATGATAAACCCAAACTCTGTGGAAAGTGGCACATTCCACAGAGACTGCCCTTCTGTCAGTCACTGAGAAGCTCCATGCTGCTAGATCTGCTAAACTGTCATCGGTCTTGATCCTCCTGGACCTGTCAGCTGCATTTGACACAGTGAACCACAAGATTCTATTATCTATTCTTACAAGCCTTGGAATTTGTGGAACAGCGTGGCAATTATTTGCTTCTTACCTAGAAGACAGGTCGTATGAGGTGACATGGAGGGGATCTACATCTGCCCCATGTAGACTCTCTACTGGTGTCCCGCAGGGCTCAGTACTTGGTCCCCTCCTGTTCTCCCTCTATAGCCAGTCTCTTGGTAAGGTCATATCATCGCATGGATTTTCATACCATTGTTATGCAGATGACACTCAACTTATTCTCTCCTTTCCTCCCTCTGACACTCAGGTTTCCACCCGGATCTCAGCAAGTCTGGCAGACATCTCATCCTGCATGGCAGCTCATCAGCTGAAACTCAATCTGAGTAAAACCGAACTGTTGTTCATCCCTGGTGACTCATCTCCAGGTCAAGATCTTGTGATATCCCTGGACAACAATCAAATCACTCCTTCAGCCACTGCCGGCAATCTTGGGGTAACCGTGGACAATCATCTGTCATTTTCCCCACACATCGCTAACCTTACTTGCTCTTGTAGATTTCTTCTTTACAATATCAGAAGAATCCACCCATTTCTTTCTTCACAGGCTACTCAGGTGCTTGTTCAGTCCCTTATTATTTCAAGACTAGACTACTGCAACTCACTCCTGGCTGGCCTGCCTCTGTCCACGACTCGTTCTCTGCAACTGATCCAGAATGCAGCAGCACGTTTTGTTTTCAACCTTCCCAAGTTCTCCCACACCACCCCACTCCTCCGCTTCCTGTAGCTGCCCGCATCAAATTCAAAACACTGATCCTTGCCTAAAAGAGCTCTTACCTCTCTGCTCTAATCACACCACGCACTGCGCCGCGATCCCTCCGATCCTCAAGCAAACAAAAAAAAAACCCTCTTCCCAGTTGTGTTAGACTAATGGCACTTAGTTATTGACCTAGTTAACCCAGTGTAAGTATCTATCCAGTGATGTAAACTTTAAAGCACTTTTTGTAAGTCGCTCTGGATAAGAGCGTCTGCCAAATGCCTAAATGTAAGTATCGCGAGCAGGCAGGATAACCACGCAGTTATTTTTAGAACTCTCCCGGAGCGAGAGCAAGAGTCTACACAAATAAACTCGCATTCTAATAACACACTCAATCGAAAGTGAAACCCAAGAAAGTGAGTACTCACGATTAGACGGATGAAGCATCGGAGATAGCATGGGCAAACTCAATGGCTGAGCGATGTGCGGAGCCATCTTGTTTCCTTTTATGCTTCCTGAGTCGCGACCGCATTACTTCAGGGTCCTCGTGCAGGTCACGTTAGGAGTGTGCATGACACTGATTCTTCTTCTGTATGGAAATGGTGGCAGAAAGAACTAGATCCAGTCATTACCTGATGAAATAATGAGGTTTGTATTGCTTTACAAAAGCACACACACACACAACAGGAGGAGGAGGATCAGATTCAGAGTGGATACAGGCCAAAATAATAAACTAAATGGTATTTATATTTAGTAGTTAGATTACCTGCAAAAAAAAAACACAAACACAAACAAAAATACAGGTACCTTCCCTGACTCCCTAAACCAAAAACAGTGAATTAATTCCCTCTTCCCAAAATAAATAGCAGCCACGGCCCTACTACTGGTGAGTGCACAAACATACAGTGAAATTATCTACAAATCCTCTTTCCCGCGTCTCTCCACGGTTTATATATAGTCGTGCTGGTTGATGACGTCACTCTCAGGGCGGAAGCGACCGTGTGGAAGGTCAGGTAGAAGCAGATGTGGAGACAGTCAGACAACCTCGAGTGAAGTCTGGAGCGGGCGCACACGCGGGCGCAACGAAGCATTTATACAAAGCATAATATTTTTTGCATTTTCATTCATTTGTTTTACTCAGTAGCGCATATGATTTAAAATGTAGCGAATTACAATACTTCAAACAAAACATACTTAAGTAAAAGTAAAATTACAGATTTTAAAAACTACTTTAAAAAGTAGAAGTACACAAAAAAGCTACTCAATTACAGTAACGCAAGTAAATGTAATTCGCTACTTTCCACCTCTGGCTATAATGATGTAATGCTTGCTCCACACCCTTGTTCTGAGCACGTTATGCTTGCTTTGGTCCTTGCCTCAAAGTCATCAAACTGGCCCCACATATTTGTGTCCAAGATGTCACATTGGCTTCAACTTAGCTAAGGACATAACTCCCCTTCTGGTATCTGTATTTGTCGCACCTGCCAGCTTTAAAATGTCATTCCTCTCTGGTGCAGCCTTGCATTTGTGGGGATGGATGCCACACATCTTAACACCTGTATGGTTCCACAAGTTAAACACACCTCAAGAACAGCATCATGACATGCTGCAGACTATAGTGAGCATTGTACTTCACAGTGTCTTGTACTTGCAGCATGCTTGAAAAACTTTTGTCCAGTTGCACTTACCCCTATTATAATGATGTGCTTTAAGAAACTAATCTTGGATCACCAAGAGGCAGGCGTACCACGACCACTGGACTCCCACAAGTTTGCCTACAATTGTCATGATTCCCCATGTGCTTTTGTTTTCTTAGCCCATCATGTGCCCTTTCCCATGAATGTTAATGAACTCATGCTCTCCCCTTTTGACTATAGCTCAAACTTTTTAATTTGGCTCTGACGCTTCGTCCAACGGACTTCCAGTTTCTGATCCTCGCTTTCACCTCCCGACAACGTCTAATCCTGCTGTCAAATTTTCTGCACTTGGATTCACCTCATTCTGTAGCCCTGCTTTTAATACAATCATACCCGCTATGCTGATCATCAACTTCCATTTGCTGCTGGATTCTTGGCATTATACCTGACAGACATCAGTCACCTGCAATCATATGTCCTCTACCCTCATATTGAACACTGGCATCCCATAAGGTTGTGTGTTGAGTCTATTGCTGTACTCTCTATTTGCCTATTACTCTAACATATAACTCTAACATAATCATTAAGTATGCAAACCATACAGTACCATGGTGGTAGGTCACATCACCAACAATGAGGAGGCTGCCTCCATCGACGGGATTCATCGTCTATTTACATGGTGTTTCTCCCAGAAATTAAAAATTAGTCAATACACTCCCATCTACATCAATGCAACTGAGGTGGAAAGTGTCCTGGCTTGAAGTTCCTGGTTGTCCACATCTCCATGGATCTGTGCTGGCACCGTGACACTTCACTTCTAGTTAGAAAATTGCAACAACATCTTTATTTCCAGAAGAGACTAAAGAAAGAAAATCTGTCTTCCCAGATACTATAAAGCTTTTATCACTGCACATTTGTGAACATCCTGAACATCTCTATCACCATCTGATATGGCAGCTCAACAGTGTCTGAAAGGAAAGCCTTGGAAATGATCATTGGCACTCAACTGAACCAGCCATTGAACACCTTAAACACAATAGATCTTTTTTAGTTAGTGATTAGTTAAAATTTTCACAACTTTATTAATCTGTACATTATTTTCCTATATTTTACATTATTTTCCTATTATCCACATTTTTCCTCACTCACTCCTCCAAAACACCCCAAAGTGGCTCAATAATATTTAAATCTGGTGACTGTGCAAGTCATGGGAGATGTTCAACTTCACTTTCATGTTCATCAAACCACTCTGTCACGAGTCAGAATGTGCTATGTGTATTGGTGGGTTATCATCCTGATACACGACACCACCTACAGGATGCCATGTTTGAACCATTGTAGTCCTTGGCAGTGACGCGCCCATCTACTGTAGCACAAGTCTTAGGCCTAGGGAATGCCATGATATTGCAGCCCAAACCATCACTGATCCACCCCCATGCTTCACTCTGGGCATGCAACAGGCTGGGTGCGATGCTTCTTTGGGCATAACTCTTCCGGATGTGGGAAAGACAGTGAAGGTGTAATCAAAGAACAATACATGCTTCACATTGTCCACAGCCCAAGATTTTTGCTACTGGCACCATTGAAACCGACATTTGGCACTGGCATGAGTGACTAAAGGTTTGGCTTTAACAGCCTGGCCATGTACTGTACATTGACCCTGTGGAGCTCCTGACAAACAGTTTTGGTGGAAACAGGAGACCTGAGGTGCACATTTAATTCTGCAGTGAGTTGGGCAGCTGTGGTTTTATGTTTTTTGGATACAATCCGAGTTAGCACCCGGACATCCCTTTCAGACAGCTTGCTCTTGCGTCCACAGTTACTCCTATTGGATGTGCTTCCTCCTTCTTGGTGGTATGCTGACATTACCCTGGATACCATACATCGTGATACATCACAAAGACTTGGTGTCTTGGTCAGAGATGCACCAGCGAAACACCCACCAACAATTCATCCTCTTTTGAACTCTGTCACCCATAATGTTGTGTGCATTGCAATATTTTAAGCAAAACTGTGCTATCACTCTGCTAATTAAACATTCACACTCTGCTCTTACTGGAGGAATGTGCTACCAATGAAGATTGGCCACCAGGCTTGTCAAATTTAGCCATGAAACCTCCAACACTAAATTGGTGAGTGTTTCAGGCCATGTCCACACATAGCCAGGTATTTTTAAAAAATAAGATTTTTCTCTGCGGTTTTCGCCATTCGTCCACATGCAAACGTCGTTTTGGTCATTGAAAACAGAGCTTTTGGAAAACTCCAGCCAAAGTGAAGATTTTCCAAAACTCCATTTTCAGTGGTGTTGTGTGGACAGGGCGAAACAGAGATTTTTGCTTGTTGTAATGTCACCTTGTGCCAATGATGTAATTGTCTGTGTGCTAGCCTCCTTGATTTGACGTCAGCTTTGTTTATGAGGATATTTTGTGCAATAGCGGACGTAGGTACAGTAAACTAGTGACTGTGTTAACGTTGCGTACTGGACTTTTTACATACACGCGCAGTTACTCACACATTATGTTAATGAACAGAGGTGCCTGTTGCTAAGCTCACTGCTGCTACATACTGTACAAAACTCTGATGACACAGACCCCGCAGACAGCGATGGCGGTTTCGGACGAGACCCAGTCGGATTTCTACAAAGCGCAACAGATAATGATGTTTTGTCTAGGCTTCTGATTGGCCTCCTGTCGATTAAGGATGCTCCTAACAGCGCTTAACAGGGCGTTTTGCGTTTTCACGTGGACAAAGATATTTTTAAACCCTAGGCTATGTGAACAGAATTATTTTTAAAAACAAAGAAGAAAAATCTCCTTTTTAAAAAATACTCAGCTACGTGTGGACATGGCCTCAGTTTCATTGTCCAACTCCTGTATATAATTGTAGAATTTTCTTTAGTACCTGGATTTAGCAAGGGATGAACTGGATAATTACTGCAGTGGTTAATATGTTTCAGCTGGCAACAAGCTTTTCATTTCTTAAAAATATCCTATGGTTGACTCAAAGGTGTTACAGTTCCTGCAACTCTTGTCATCAATAATCTCTATTATAGCTACCCTGCAAAAATGTCCTGGATGGCCTGGAAAGGCCATCTAACATGTTCAAATTTTAAGGTTGCATTGGCTGCGGGATTGTAGATCACAGTATCCACTATACTGGCGCCAGACAGAAACAATTTTAATAAATAGTGATGCTGCATTTTTCTGGATAAAATCATGTTTTTTTATAGATTCAAGTGTTTATGAACTACTTGTACTAGAAAAATGTTTATAAGTCACTTAGGTGGTTATGATCTAATTTACCTTTTATATTATCTATCTAATATTTTTGCTAGACACTCCGGAGATGAAGTGTGTATCAATGTTTGCATGTAGAAAATCATGAATTGTCATAAGAAATTGTAAAAGCTCATGTTTGTCAAGCATGGATTTTGTTTATCATCCTGAGTTACTATTTATGGAGATGCCCTTGTATAAAACATATAATTTAATGTATATTAAATGTGGAGTAAGTTTAGCTATGATGATAAGTTAAGTGCTAATAACAATGTTGAGAAAAAGACAAAATCAGCTATTGTAAATCAAACAGTGAGATACAGGCAGTTCACTTTCTACATTTAAAAATGATTCAAAATAAAAAAATATATATAGTGCAACATACACACGTGGACAAAATTGTTGGTACCCTTCGGTCAATGAAAGAAAAACTCACAATGGTCACATAAATAACTTTAATCTGACAAAAGTAATAATTTAAAAGAAATTCTATGAATGTTAACCAATGAAAGTCAGACATTGTTTTTCAAACATGCTTCAACCCATGACCCGTGACCTGCGACTGAGGTTGATATGCTTCATCTTTTCTTCAACAGAATTATTTTAAAAAATAAACTCATGGAACAGGCCTGGACAAAAATGATGGTACCCTTAGAAAATACTGAAAATAATGTGACCAAAGGGACATGTTAATTCAAGGTGTGTCCACTAATTAGCATCACAGGTGTCTACAATCTTGTAATCAGTCAGTGGGCCTATATATAGGGCTCCAGGTAGTCACTGTGTTGTTTGGTGACATGGTATGTACCACACTCAACATGGATCAGAGGAAGCGAAGGAAAGAGTTGTCTCAGGAGATTCGAAAGAAAATTATAGACAAGCATGTTAAAGGTAAAGGCTATAAGACCATTTCCAAGCAGCTAGATGTTCCTGTGACTACAATTGCACATATTATTCAGAAATTTAAGATCCATGGGACTGTAGCCAACCTCCCTGGACGTGGTCGCAGGAGGAAAATTGATGACAAATCAAATAGACGGATAATCCGAATGGTAACAAAAGAGCCCAGAAAGACTTCGAAAGAGATCCAAGGTGAACTTCATGCTCAAGGAACATCAGTGTCAGATCGCACCATCCGTCGTTGTTCGAGCCAAAGTGGACTACATGGGAGACGACCAAGGAGGACACCATTGTTGAAAACAAATAATAAAAAAGCCAGACTGGAATATGCCAAACTACATGTTGACAAGCGACAAAGCTTCTGGGAGAATGTCCTATGGACAGATGAGACAAAAATGGAACTTTTTGCCAAGGCAAATTTTGCTAATTATACTTGAAGCATATCAAGAAAAGAACACTGTCCCTACTGTGAAACATGGAGGAGGCTCTGTTATGTTCTGGGGCTGCTTTGCTGCATCTGGCACAGGGTGTCTTGAATCTGTACCGGGTACAATGAAATCTCAAGACTATCAAGAGATTCTAGAGAGAAATGTGCTGGCCAGTGTCAGAAAGCTGGGTCTCAGTCGCAGGTCATGGGTCTTGCAACAGGACAATGACCCAAAACACACAGCTAAAAACACCCAAGAATGGCTAAGAGGAAAACATTGGTCTATTCTAAAGTGGCCTTCTATGAGCCCTGACCTCAATCCTATTGAGCATCTTTGGAAGGACCTGAAACATGCTGTCTGGAAAAGGCGCCCTTCAAACTGGAAACAACTGGAGCAGCTTGCTCATGAGGAGTGGGCCAAAATACCTGCAGAGAGGTGCAGAAGTCTCATTGACAGTTACAGGAATCGTTTGATTGCAGTGATTGCCTCAAAAGGTTGTGCAACAAACTATTAAGTTAGGGGTACCATCATTTTTGTCCAGGCCTGTTCCATGAGTTCATTTTTTTTTATTTTTATAATTCCGTTGAAGCATGGTTGAAAAGCAATGTCATACTTTCATTGGTTAACATTCATAGAATTCTTATTTATTATTACTTTTGTCAAATTAAAGTTATTTCTGTGACCAATGTGAGTTTTTCTTTCATTGACCGAAGGGTACCAACAATTTTGTCCACGTGTGTATATTGTATAGAATATGTATATTATAGTACAAAGTGATGTGTAATAGTACAACAATATGTTATTGTGTATCAACAGGCTGAAATGGTCAACACTGTGCCTACATATTAATGTCTATGTGGGTATTGATTGAAAAACAACAGAACTTAAACTAAGAGATAAAAAGGACAACAAAGAAAAAAATTTATATAAGAAAAAAGGGTAACAAGCAATTCCAGACAGAAAAGACAGAAACAATTGGAGCTTTAATAATATGACTAATCAGGCTAAACAGAAAAAAAACCCTATATAAGCAATTACCAGATACAGTAAATTTAATCAGAAAACCTTCAGAGAACAAGAATTTTCAAAATAGAAGTCCCACAAAAGCTTAAGTCAAGTAGCTCAAAGTGCCTAGTGCTCGAATAATCCTATTGTATTTTTGGACCTTTAGAGTTGCATGTAGTGCATTGGCTAGTAATAAATCAACATAAGACAGTGTTGATAGATGAATTGATTGAATAATTTCACTCAAAATCTCTTTTTTGTTATTAATTCTTTCATATTTTGATATTTTACACATTGGAAATGATTATTTGATTGCTAATTTCTTTTAATGTTATTGTTTTGTATTTATATGTTAAAATATTTGGTTGTGCTTGTAACTGCCAAAAATGGGACATGGCCCCTTTAAGTGTTATTGCTTCTTCCGGTTCCGGCTGCTCTCCGTCAGTTCGCGTTAAGCGTGGCTGGAGAGAGGTCATAAGCAAACATGAAGGCCATGGAATATTATTCAAATTATTCATTGATTGACACAGGTTCCATGTCCTGTACATTAAGTGAAGCAGCTGAACAGAAGCTATTAGATGATATTGCTGTTTTAGACAAGAAGCCGCTTCCTGAGAACATCATTCTTGTCGGTGTCGGGGGCTGAACTGCTAAACCGAAATGTTTGTATGAAGTCTGCATGACTGTGTATGGGGTCAACTGCTGTGTTCCGCTTCCTCATGATTTAATTATTGGAACAAATTTGATTAAGCACATTGTGAGTTAAATGAAGAACACTGATGAGTATTGGGATTTAATTTCTCAAAAAGCTACTCAGTTATCGCCTGAAGGTGAGCATTTCTTGGATATGATGTCACATGTCACATGCTAGAGACATGATGAGATTCCTAGTAAGGTCAGAACAGTGAAGCTTCAACAAGCTGTGACTCTTGCTGCTAGACAAGAACTCTTAGTGTGGGGATGATCACCCAGTAACACACCATTGTCTCTTGGCAGTACTATTCTGGTGGAGCCAACAACCTCCAAGACCATGTCGAAAACATAATGGTGGCTTGTGTGATAACATCTATGTGGGGTGATAGATGGGTCCCCATAAAAATAACCAATTTGTCAGATCAACCTGTCACATTAAGGAAAAATCGGAAACTGGCAGATGTTTCACTTTGTGTGGCTGTGGAGGACTTTCCGGTTCTTCAAAGCACTGGAAAAATTCAAGAGATTCAGCCAGAGATTCAGCCTGTTGCAGTTGAGACTGCAAGATGTCAGGCTTAGTAACATTGACGTCAGCAGTTTGTGTAAAGTTAAAGAAGCATCCAGAGAGAAACTTGTGCAGTTATTAGTGGAGTATAATGATGTGTTCTCTAAGCATCCTCTAGAATGCGGTGAAGCTAAGAACTTTGAACACTGTATCCATCAAACAGATGAGAGGCCTTTCAGACTCCCTTATTGCAGGATACCTCCAGCTCACTATCTGAAGCTGCGGCAACTGAAATGGGGGAACAGGGGATAATTAGAAAATCTGTCAGCGAATACGCATCGCCGTTAGTACTTGCAAGGAAAAAAGATGGAAGTCTTCGTGTCCGTACAGACTTCCGATGGCTCAACGCTCAGGGATGCTCACCCGCTTCCCCATCAGTCGGACTGTTTGGCTGCCTTAGGTGGCAATAATTATTTCAGCATGATGGACTTGACCTCTGGTTTTTACAATCTGCCAATTAGGGAACAAGACAAAAAGTGAATACAATCTCATGCCTCAAGGTCTGTGTAATAGCCCAGAATCATTTATGCACATGATGCTTAGCATTTTTGGGGACATGAACTTTAATAGCTTACTCTGCTATTTGGATGATTTACTTGTGTTTGCGCCAATGGAGGAAGAGGCTTTGCGCCTTAGAACACACTGCCTTAAGCTGCCCACACTTCTTGCGTGATTCAGTACAATTCTTGGGTCATAACATTTCTTGAAACAGTATCTCTGTTGATTCCTCAAAGGTGGATGTTATAACCAAGATGTCCAAGTTGCAGATTATGATGAAGGATGATGGTTGTACTCCATCAGCGAAGAGGATTAAGTCATTCTTGGGGAAGATTTTTTATTACCAACACTTCATTCCTAATTGTTCTCTCTATTGCGAAGCCTCATTTTGCTTTAACTATTGGTCAAAAGAGACATGGTAAACTGAAAACAGGAAAGCATGCTGGTACTTTTCGAAAGTTAAAGCCTTCAGACTGGGTAGAGGAGTGTGACGCTGCTTTTGACATGCTTAAGGAGAAGTTACTGAACTGTGCTGTTCTTGCACATCCTGATTTCTCAAAGCCACTGATTCTCTGGATGGGCTTGGGACTGTGCTTTCCCAAGTTCCAGCGGGGGAAGAAATAGTGAAACCCATTGCTTTTGCCAGTAAGACCTTGAGTGCATCACAGAAAAAGTATCCTACTCACCGACTCGAGTTCTTGGCATTAAAGTGAAGTGTGTACGAAAAGTTCAGCCACTGGCTGACAACTATCCACTTGCTTACATCATGTCTAAGCCAAAACTTGATGCCTGTGAACAAAGGTGGGTCATGAAATTAGCCCCTTACGCTTTTGACATCAAGCATATCACAGGAACAAAGAACGTGGTGGCTGATCCAGTTGCAAGAACAGTCAGTCACAGACTCATGAATGAGAGTTACGCGCATTTACTTATTGAAGCAGATGCCATTAAGGTTGAAGGTTGAGTGTCACAAGCTTAGAGATTGTAAGAAACATCAAATGAGCTATGTGCAATCATGTGATTCTTTTGCCTTTAAGACTTTTTGTCAAGTACAGAATGACTGAGAAACAGTGGCGTACATTCGTGCCATTCAGTTAGCGCATTCAGTTCAGCAGATAGCAGCTGCTAACCAAGTTTCTTTGCTCGGATTTACCCATAATGAGCTTCAGAAGAGTCAGGAAGAGGACAGTGCAATCTCTAAGGTTCTGCCTTTTGTGATTCATAAAAGGCGACCTTCTAGACGAGAGAGAGATAAGTTAGACTGTAAGGCTTTGGCACTTATTAAGCAGTGGGGGAATGTGTGTGCAGGATGGAATTCTGTATAGAGTGACTAAGGATCCAGTGAGTAGAAACGTCATCAGTTTGTCTTACCTAACAGTATGATGGAAAAGGCCTTAGCTGGTCTTCATGATCTTGCCGGTCACCAAGGACAGGTAAGAACAGTTCAGAGACAGCGTTTTTTTTTGTCCAAAGATGGAACGTGAGATCAGAGACTATGTTAAATATCAAATGTTTTAGGAGGTGCATTCTGGCAAAAACACCTGAGCCAGCTGCTTGAGACCCACTGGAAAGCATTCATACTTCTGCACCTATGGAGTTGGTTAGTCTTGACTTTTGGAGTGCGGAAGATAACAAACAGCGTTCAGTGGATGTGTTGGTCTTGACAGACCATTTCACTAAGCTCGCACATGCTTTTCCTTGTGTCAACCAAACTGCCAAGCAAGTCGCTCGAAAATTATGGGATCATGTGTTCTCTGTCTATGGGTTTCCTGAGCAGATCCACACGGATCAAGGCACAAATTTCGAACTGTTGGCACTTGCTGGGGTCTCCAAATCTCGCACGATTGCCTATCATCCTATGGGCAATGGCATCACAGGGCGGTTTAACCATACATTAGGAAATATGTTATGTTCTTTGCATCTGAGATCAAAAGACCAGTGGCCACAACAAATTCAGACTCTAACTTTTGCTTACAATTCGACAGTGCATGAGACTACTGGTTACACCCCATTTCAGCTTATGTTCGGGCGCATACCACGGTTGCCGGTAGATGTCATGTTTAAACAGGTTTTGAGAGATCCTGTAACAGTTGACTATAGTAGTTATGCTACTTCTTTGATGTCAACATTTACATGAAGCGGCTGACATTGTCCAAAAACATGCTGTGCAAGAACAAAAGAAACAGACAAATATGTATGACCGCAAAGTTAAAGGTGTACATTTGAACTGTGGAGACAGAGTCCTTATTGCTAATAAAGGAGAAAGAGACAAATGTTTAGCAGACATTAGCAGATAAATGGGAATCGACTGTCTATACCATTTTTGATAGTGATCTCAAGACACATATCTACAGAGTTGAAGATGACAAAGGATTGACTAAAGTGGTTCATCGTAACATGCTTTTGGACATTAGTTTCTTACAGGTGACACTTCCTGAGGAGAACTCTTGTGAGCCGTCATTTGATGAGTGTTCAGATTATTCAGAGTTTGAGGATCTACTAGATTCTGCTGATTGCTTGGAAGTGTTTGACACACAAATGCTTCACAACCGGTGAACAAAGGGACATTCCCATAGCATTTTCACGCAGCATCTCGTTCCCGCTTTTTAAGGGAACAGAGTTACAGCAAAGTAACCCGAGACGTTATTTTCTTTCTTGATGCAAGCTAATAAATTGACCCTTCTGAAACAATGTAATATTTTGCCACAACCACAGGATATAGTGTATATTTTGTATTTTGCATTATACAGATATTATTTTCTTTCTTAATTAAATTTAAGGTCTTTGTTTTAAGGTCAGGTCAGTCGCCTAAGCATTTCACTGCATATCGTACAGTGTATGACTGTACGAGCAATTATGATGGTTCCTACTGTATTTGTTCTCATAACAAACATCTCACCATTTATGAATCTTAGGCATTGCTTACAGAATGTGTTTTGTGCAGGGACGTCAGTATTCCAAGTAACAGCAACAGATGATGATGACCCAACCTATGGAAATAGTGCTCGTGTGGTGTACAGCATTTTGCATGGACAGCCATACTTCTCTGTTGATCCACAAACAGGTAAGGGACCAGTGCATTTTCATTCATGTTAATATATATGTTACCTCAAGCTTGGCCAAATACACCTGTGAAAACCCGTTTAAAATTCTTTCAATAGTGTTTACGTGATGCGTGCACAAACAAACAGACAGACAGAAATTTCAATCTTGACGTTTTTTTATTGCTCATCTTGTATTCCACCCCAAATATTTTTGTAAAATGTACAGACATGCCAACTTTAGCTTTATTATATGTACAGATTTTTGTTGGGTGGAGGAAATGAGACCTGGAAGTGATGAGGATTCCATAGAAATTGTCAGTATTTATGATACTGATGTAAATTCTAATGCAATATTATGATAAGAGGGTGAGTCTTGCACAAAAGTGTATTATAGTTCTACATCTCCATTTCATTTAGTGCAAATGTTATGGTATTAAAACTGTTTTTGGATTGCTATTAAGAAAAAAATTATAATAATAAACAATAATAATAAAATTTGCATTGCATGAATTTTCAAACATGGACAGATGTCATGTTAATCATGCCACTGTATGTAGTGATACTGATCTTTAGTCATAAGCACTGAATTAATTTTGCTTAAAATAAGACCTTTGTAATTTGTAATTGTTTTCAAAGACTGCACATTTGAGTCTCTATATACACTGGAACCTTGGATTGCGAGTAACTTGGATCTGCAAATGTTTTGCAAGACAAGAAAACATTTTTAATAAACTAACTTGGTAAACGAACAAGGTCTTGATATATAAGTACTGTAGTACGCATGTGGTTTGTCTGCTGAGTGTACATGATCACAACTGAGCCAATGGTTCTTCTCTTTTTTTGTGCTGTAGGATTTTAGGTAATTGTCTCCCATGCTCAGTTTCAGTGCACATGCGTCATTCGTATAGTCAACATCTGTGACCATGTGTGTGCATGCGCATGTAAAGCATTTTTTTATTTTGCTTTCAAGTGTAGTGAATGTTCTTTAGTAATTATACTGCAACAACAGTACCTGTGAACTGATTCCAGTAGTGTGTGTGAGTATGTGCATGTCTGTTCCTGCTATTTTCAAAGGTAAAGTGCAGTTTAATTAGTTTTATTTTTTCTTAATATTTTGTATTAATTATATTTATATTAATATTTTTGGGCTGTGGAACTAATCATCTGAGTTTCCATTATTTCTTATGGGAAAATTCATTTGATATACTATATTTATTTCTTTATTTATTTTGTTTCCAGAACAAATAGTACCCGTTAACCCTAAACTGTTTCTTTGCTGCCAAAATGTACATTTACAGTACATCAGTCAATATATATATATATATATATATATATATATATATATATATATATATATATATATATATATAAAGGAGGTGACAGTGTCAGGGCAAGCTTCATCCCAAACCAGTGCAGCCATTAGACACTCTCTCTTTCTCTCACTGCATATAAAAGACATACATATTATTCAAGTTACACTAGCATGTCAAGTTGTTGACACTGTCATTTCACAAGAAAGACAACCACATTTTAAAGGACACCTGCAATATCCACAATGTGTTTTTCCCCAGGTTATTCCGGTCACAATGCCACAAGGGCCTGTACAAAAAATACAAACGAGCTAGAATAAAAATCTAACCTAAACATAACCATCAATCTTTCTTTCTGTCTTTTCTATGTTTTTGTCAGAAACACACTCACTACTTTGCATAAGGTGGCTCTATTTTCTGTACATACAAATGATGCACACAGACAAACTAAACAGAAAAGCGTTGGCATTAAGTCACAATGATTAATTATTATTAATAGCATTTGAAGAATAAAATTTGGCCACATACTCAAATAAGTGTGTTTGTGTGTTTGTCTGCATGTATACAGTATATACATAATATATACACTAAGACAAACACATTATATACATACACACACACACACACACACACACACACACACCTGCATAGAAGGAAAATGGGGACGCATGACATATTTACTACTTTTTGGGACACAGAGTTTCCACAGGTGGTACTAAAATAATAAACAGTGATTTGTGTTAGTTGAGAGCCTTAGATAAACAATATAGCTCAGGATTTTTTTAACACCTGAAACCTTTAATTCACTTTGTGGACATGTATTATTTAAGTCACAAATGGGGATAAAGTGGAAGACACACACACAAACCTGTCTGCAGACATTCAGGACTTATGGTCCACTTTGGGGACCACAATAACCACAATTTCAAGATTGCTATAGAAATTTTACCCAATATAAAAAAAAAAATGTTGTGATTTTTAAAATGATGTCTTGAATTTAATTTAAAATAAATGGACCGAAAACCAGTTATTTTAGTGAAAACTGCTTGTTGAATAAAATTGAAAGTAAGGAAAGAGTTACAGGTGTGTACCACATACCACCACATTATGCGAGGAAATGTAAACAAGTATTTAAAGTCATTTTAATATAACTGAGGGCAATAATGGCACAAAATTGACTATGAGACAATTGTAAAAATGCTTCTTCAGAATTAGGGCTTCCAACTAAATGCTTCTCATCTTCCTCTTGCTCCTCAGTACTAGATGATGAGATATCAGTCACTGTGTTTAGTTTTTTCTTAAAAAAAAAAAAAAACAGATGACCATCAGTAAAATTATACAACATATCTTTTTACATTAAAATTCAGAAAGCATTCAAACATTCCACAATAAATTAAATTAAATTCAATTTTATTTGTATATCGCTTTTAACAATTGACAGTGTCGCAAAGCAGCTTTACACAATCAAAATAATTATGATTGTATGAAATGTAAATGTGCATGAATCAAAATGATAAGATTGTCTCTAATGAGCAAGCCGAGGGCGACGGTGACAAGGAAAAACTCCCTGAGATGGTAATAGGAAGAAACCTTGAGAGGAACTAGACTCAACAGGGAACACATTTGTTCAGCTAACTTGAAAAGTGTCATTTCTACAAACTCATGAATACCAAAAAGTTCTAAATACTCTTTTAATTTGAACTAATTGTAATTATTTAAGTAAACAGTACTCAATATGTTTAATTACTTTGAGCATTAGGGTTTACAGTGTTGGAAAAGGTGCACAAACAACAGGGATGATTGCAGCCTTAAGAAGATTGTCAAGCAAAACTGATTCAAGAACCTTGGAGAGCTTCACGAGGAGTTGAGTGAGGCTGGAGTCAGCCACGGCTGGAGCATCAAGAGCCACCACATGAAGATATCTTCAGGATATCGGCAACAACTGTTGCATTTCTAGTATCAAGCCATTGCAGAAGATTAGAAACAATACAGATGATTTGAAGGCTGCTGGTCTTCATTAACACCTCAGCAGTGCCACAGGCTGATCGCCTCCATGCCAGGCCGTATTGATGCAGTAATTCATGATAAGGAGCCAAGTACTGAGTGCATAAATAAACATATTTACCTTGTCATCGGTGGGTTGCCACACAAGAAAAAATGCTCGTCCAGCCCCTAACCTAATATTCACCACAATTTTGAAACTGTAAGACCATGCTATGTGAACACCCTGCGAGATAGAAAAAGATTTAGGTGGAATTTAATATCGATAATAACTACTCTTAGAACCATGTGTAAGCCCAGCATAATTTGATATTTACATCCGACTTCTAACTTAATCCCTTCAGGACTTGATCACCAGCTAATAAACCCAACCTGAGTTGAAAAATTAATGGAATAGCCAGAAAATGAAAAACGGCAAGGGAAGATATTCTTTTTTTTTTTAATAGATTAAGAAGACCTTTAACCTTTTAACCGAAAATTGGACTCATGACTTATGACCAGAAGGCTTTCTGAATTCCAAAAGGGTCATATGTGGGATGGAAAAAGGTGTTTCCAAAATATAATTCTTAAACTTAATTACATATGTCAGATTTGAATTGCAACTATAAGAAAATAAAATGCAATTTGCTATTTTATTATTTATTAGGACCTGTTTCCTTGTTCGACTGACTCCTAAATGTGTCTTTGCTCTTTATTCAACATCATAACTTGATGTATCTGAACCCTACGCAGTGAACTGTATTTCAAAAAGGGAGCCATTTGTGATTTATCTTCTGATTGTTTTTTATATATTAGTTATAGGCTAATTAGGTCGTGGTAATGAAATCTGGATGATTGGAATGAACAATTACAATATTTTCATTCAAGTCACAATTCTTTGCTATGCATGCAAAAATATATATAATAATAATTAGGCCAAATGTCAAGTCATACACCCTGTCAACATTTATGATTTAGACATTTGGTTTATAATGGTACATAATTATAATTTGTTTTCCAATATTTAAATTATAAACACTTTTATTTATGTATTAATATTTGGATAAATAAAAATGACCATTTATGGAGACGGAAACACATTAGATGTAAAACATCATATTGTAATTGAATTGCAAAATAATTGGAATTTAATCTAATCAAAAGCAAAATCCTATCAATGAAAGGCCTTCCTTAATTACATAAAACAAATGGATGTGGCTATGTTTATATGAACATAAATTGCAGACTGTGCCTTTGAGAGCTGCCTTCTGACATAGACCAGTGACAGACAGAGGACATTGCCTGATTGCTAGCAGAAGCTAATAGCGTTTGTTGCCTCAAGCCTCCAGAGCCTTCACAGGAATAGATGATGAATAGAACGACCCTTTTATTATTCACATTTCCCATTACTTGAGCAGCAATATTTTTTCTTTTTCTTTTCTTTTCTTTTTTTCTATTAACTTCTCATGATGAACCCATTTTAATTATACAGTACCAATAAGGGAGGTACTATTTGTTGTGACAAGAATGGTCATTAGGGTAATAGAGCTATTTAGGGACCAAAGCATACTCTGTCCCCAGAGATCATAAATTGTAATTTACATTAAGTTATGAGGGCTTTGCAGAGCATAAGTAGCAGACACATCTCAAAATCAGCTATTCAAATGAAATTATGGCATGTTTGGCAAGGCTTCAGCGTGCTTGGTGGGTTTCCTCCGGGTACTCTGGTTTCCTCGCAAAGTCCAAAGACATGTAGGTTAGGTATGTGTCCTGCGATGGGTTGGCACCCTGTCCTGGGTGTACCCTGCCTTGTGCCCTAAGTCTCCTGAAATAGGCTTCAGGCCCCCCGTGACCCAGAATACAGAATTAAGCGGTATAGATGATGAGTGAGTGAGAGAGGCATGAGCTATACAGTATAATTGACTAATTATAATTGAGAGCTTTTTTTGTGATTCTGCTTATAGCTTATTCTAATTGTCTTAATAACATTCAGTCACATTATCAAACAGTTGTTTAGCATTTGTACTGGAACAAAACATGATTTTTAACAAACCATCATAAATTAAATCAATTCTTCTGTGGGATTAAAGCTGTTTCACTGAATAACTAGACAGTGTGATGTGAATTGCTTTTGCATGAATATTATAAGATTGTTCATTGTAAGCAGGGCTTGTTAATGACAAAATGATTTAGCAGCTCTCTAGTATGTTATTATACAGTATGTCACCATAGACAGGGTACATTAATAACCCAAATTCTCTCTTACTGTACTTATGAAAAGATTCTAATAATATTTACTACTTCTAACTTAGTACTTATAAGAGGATTCATACAATAAAGGGATTTCTCAAAGAGACATACAGTAAGTTTCATACACATAAAATGAAAAATTACAAACAAAAAAAACATTAGTGTCTGTCTGTGAACAAACTTATACACAGAACAATAACTAAGCTAAGAACACTCAGCCATGCACTGGTCACATACACACGTGGACAAAATTGTTGGTACCCTTCGGTCAATGAAAGACTCACAATGGTCACAGAAATAACTTTAATCTGACAAAAGTAATAATAAATAAGAATTCTATGAATGTTAACCAATGAAAGTCAGACATTGCTTTTCAACCATGCTTCAACGGAATTATAAAAAAAAAATGAACTCATTGAAGTTCATGGAACAGGCCTGGACAAAAATGATGGTACCCCTAACTTAATAGTTTGTTGCACAACCTTTTGAGGCAATCACTGCAATCAAACGATTCCTGTAACTGTCAATGAGACTTCTGCACCTCTCTGCAGGTATTTTGGCCCACTCCTCATGAGCAAGCTGCTCCAGTTGTTTCCGGTTTGAAGGGTGCCTTTTCCAGACAGCATGTTTCAGCTCCTTCCAAAGATGCTCAATAGGATTGAGGTCAGGGCTCATAGAAGGCCACTTTAGAATAGTCCAATGTTTTCCTCTTAGCCATTCTTGGGTGTTTTTAGCTGTGTGTTTTGGGTCATTGTCTGGTTGCAAGACCCATGACCTGCGACTGAGACCCAGCTTTCTGACACTGGCCAGCACATTTCTCTCTAGAATCCCTTGATAGTCTTGAGATTTCATTGTACCCTGCACAGATTCAAGACACCCTGTGCCAGATGCAGCAAAGCAGCCCCAGAACATAACAGAGCCTCCTCCATGTTTCACAGTAGGGGCAGTGTTCTTTTCTTGATATGCTTCATTTTTCTGTCTGTGAACATAGAGCTGATGTGCCTTGGCAAAAAGTTCCATTTTTGTCTCATCTGTCCATAGGACATTCTCCCAGAAGCTTTGTGGCTTGTCAACATGTAGTTTGGCATATTCCAGTCTGGCTTTTTTATGATTTGTTTTCAACAATGGTGTCCTCCTTGGTCGTCTCCCATGTAGTCTACTTTGGCTCAAACAACGACGGATGGTGCGATCTGACACTGATGTTCCTTGAGCATGAAGTTCTTGGATCTCTTTCGAAGTCTTTCTGGGCTCTTTTGGTACCATTCGGATTATTTGTCTCTTTGATTTGTCATCAATTTTCCTCCTGTGGCCACGTCCAGGGAGGTTGGCTACAGTCCCATGGATCTTACATTTCTGAATAATATGTGCAACTGTAGTCACAGGAACATCTAGCTGCTTGGAAATGGTCTTATAGCCTTTACCTTTAACATGCTTGTCTATAATTCTCTTTCGAATCTCCTGAGACAACTCTTTCCTTCACTTCCTCTGGTCCATGTTGAGTGTGGTACATACCATGTCACCAAACAACACAGTGACTACCTGGAGCCCTATATATAGGCCCACTGACTGATTACAAGATTGTAGACACCTGTGATGCTAATTAGTGGACACACCTTGAATTAACATGTCCCTTTGGTCACATTATTTTCAGTATTTTCTAGGGGTACCATCATTTTTGTCCAGGCCTGTTCCATGAGTTTATTTTTTTAAATAATTTTGTTGACGCATGGTTGAAAAGCAATGTCTGACTTTCATTGGTTAACATTCATAGAATTTTTTTTAATTATTACTTTTGTCAGATTAAAGTTATTTATGTGACCATTGTGAGTTTTTCTTTCATTGACCGAAGGGTACCAACAATTTTGTCCACGTGTGTAGTCCCCGAAAGGACATACTTATTTTTCGCAGATTATAGAAAAGCATGTCAATATGTCACCACAAACACACTTCTCCACACACACACACACACACACACACACACACACACACACACACACACACACACACACACTTTCCACCAGGTAATTCTAAGCACTTTTAATCTAACATATAATTGGCAGAATGGTTTTCCCTGTCTGTTATTGTTACACTTTTAAGAATGAGACGGTGCTCGTCCTTGGGCAACACATTTATTTCTGTAAAAACAGTTATATGAAAACACTTTTAAACTCGGAGCACTCCGTTGCGCATGTACACCTGAACTCACTCATTACATGCTGAACGCTTACACTCTACTAGCGTCCACGCCCAATCCTCTAAACACACAGCTAAACAATGTTACATGACACAGATCTTCTGCTATAAAATCTACCAATAGACAAACAAACTTTTTAAACTTGCATAACAGATAATCATAAACATCAGTCACAGATCAGATTATACTGCTTTAACACATTCATGACAGCAATACACAAACACAATCTTTAAAGTTATGAGGATGGCTAGTCAATGTCCACTTATTCACATTTCCCCAACATCAATACTGTGTATGAATCTGTCTCATGGCTCATCACATTAATCACGTAACCCACATCCTGAACTCCATATGAATTATGCCTATTAACTATTCCATAAAATTGTTTTTAACTCTACACATCACTATATTTAAACAACTCACATTCTCACTAAATGTAAAACAAACTATCTTTTAACATCAAATCTGACCTAATATAACAAGATGCTAGTTAAACCCGATGGCTGAAAGAATAGCATGGCTTCAGCATGCGAGCAGGTCAGTCTATCCACATGTGCTCCGTCTAGCTTCCTTAATAATCACACACGGCTGATTCATGTCCTTAAACATTAATTCAATTCACAAATCAGTCACTCCTTACCCACTTTCATCTAAACCATGGTATGTTAAGTATTTTAAGCATTTGTCCCTTATTTTTGCACATGCTAAATGTTGTGACCTTTTACCCAAATTATCAACCCCATTGGTTGCCGAGTTAGGCGCGAGCACTCTTAATTAACACCAAGTTCAGCCATTTTGAAACTACTCTGGTACCAAGTACAGTTGCATGAACACATAATACTGTTGTGCATTACTTGAAGATTAATTAACATCAGCTTACCTGTAAAAACAGTTATATGAAAACACTTTTAAACTCGGAGCACTCCGTTGCGCGTGTACACCTGAACTCACTCATTACATGCTGAACGCTTACACTCTACTAGCGTCCACGCCCAATCCTCAGCCTAGTGTACCAGTTAGGGTGCCTCCGCTAGCAGCCGATTGTTATACGAACAGCACTCTTAAAGAAACATGCACAGTATTATCAGTCAGTACCACAGTAGCTTCCAAATGCTACTTAGCTTAAAAAAAAAACTTAATAGGGGCAATAGTTTACTCTCTCTTTTAGCTGTACATAACCTTACAGGGCTACACTCTCCTCCACAAAAATAAATGTCTCCTGACATTCCTGTAATCAAAATAAAACATTTTCTTCTTTTTAGAACACCTCAGCCATCCAAGGCCTCCAGTAACCTTTCATCTGTTTTACCTGAGTCTCTGTTACCTTACACTTTCTTGGTACGAAGGATGGTTGACCCAATGCATCATAACTCAATACAACAGGTTGATGTCTCTGCCTCTGAGATCTCTGCCGTACCACCTGTCGCTCTCCTTGTTTTGAGGCCAGAGGGTCTACCACCGATCCACCCTCTTCATGCCTGTCAATGTTCAAATCAGGTCTCTGAGATGGTAGTGGCACATCCTCTTCGCTCTGTAGTGGCACATCCTCTTCGCTCTGTAGTGGCACATCCTCTTCGCTCTGTAGTGGATGCTGCTGTTGGGGCTGGAAAGGCTCTGCCAGAGGATCCAACAAAGGTATTTTCTGCTGATTTTGTATGCCAGATCTGAGAAGCCAACGGTAGGTGCCACTGCATTCATCACCAGAGGTGTCACTCTGTTCTAGCTGCTTCTGACGTCTGGGTCTGGCTCTTTGCTTTGCTAAACTCAAGGAGTTTCTCTGTGGCTGGAGTGCTTTTGCTGGTGGCTGATCATGTGGTATGAAGTCACAGGGGAGCAGAAGGTTCCTGTGAACCACTCTCTCTCTTCCTTTACCGTTTTCTGGGCTGATCTCATACACAGGGCTGCCGTCAGCTTTCCTCCCCTTCACCTTATACACTTGATTCTCCCAGTACGACCGAATCTTTCCTGACTCACCTCTGGGGGTAAGGTTCCTGAGGAGAACTCTGTCGCCTGGGTTCAGGTCTCTCCCCTGAACTTTCTTATCATAGCCAGTTTTTCCCCGAGCTGCTTCCTTAATGGCCGTTTTCGCTGCAATCTGATATGCCTCTTGCATTCTCCTTTTCCAGTGGCTCACATAGTCATGATATGTATCATGGGACTCATCTTTTCCAAGATTAAACAATAAATCAATGGGCAAGCGAGGAGAACGTCCGAAGATAAGGTAATAGGGAGCATAACCTGTTGCCTCATTCCTTGTGCAGTTGTACGCATGGACAACCTTAGCAAGGGACTCTTTCCAATCCTCTTTCTCCTTGTCCTCCAGAGTACGCAACATGGACAACAGTGTGCGGTTAAACCTCTCCACCTGGCCGTTACCCTGAGGGTGGTATGGTGTCGTGTGTGAACCCTGGATGCCAGAGAGTTTCTCCAAGCTGGCCATCAGTTTGTTCTCAAATTCTTTTCCCATATCATGATGTAATTTATTTGGAAAACCGAACTTAAGAGCAAAGTCATTGAAAATCTTGTCAGCGACAGTTTTAGCTGCTTTGTTCTTCGTTGCATAGGCCTGCGCAAACCTAGTAAAATGATCCATGACCACCAGTATGTACTCATATCCGTGCTTGCATTTATCCAGATGTAGAAAGTCTATGGAGATGAGCTGGAATGGATAAGTGGTCTCGATTGGTATCAAAGGCGCACGAGTATGTCTATTTGGCTTCTTCTTTTTGAGACATTCACACACCCTGCTGACAAAATGCTCCACATCTTTACTCATCTGTGGCCAGTAGAACCTCTCTCTAATCAGGTCAAGTGTCCTTTCCACTCCCAGGTGACCCATTTCCTGGTGCAACTCTTTAAATACCAGTGGATGATAAGCTTTGGGGAGCAGCAGTTGTTCTCGACAAGATGTTCTACGGCGTAGAACACCATCTAGGCCCACATGAATTTTCAACCATTGTTTCAACAGGATGGCCACAGCAGAATCCTCAGTTTTCACTTCAGTTCTACTCGGCCTCCTGTTCTGTGACTTGTACCAGATGACTCTTGACAGGATTTCATCCTCTTCCTGAGCTTTGCGGATTTGATAAGGGGTTAGTGGTCGGCTGGTCTCACAGTCTTTCACCAGACCCAACGCACTGACCCGGATCACTCCCACGCCCCGGCAAGGGTTCCTCCTTTCAACTATGACCCTCTCCATTGATGCACTGATGACATCTTGACTTGCTTCAGCTGTACAACTATGCATAAACTCCTCAATATCCAACGGCATTCGTGACAAACCATCTGCATCGGAGTTGCTCTTGCCTGGGCGGTACCTAATTACAAAGTTATAATCGTCCAGCTCTGCCACCCATCTATGTCCAGTTGCATTGAGTTTAGCAGTGGTGAGTACATATGTTAGTGGGTTGTTATCTGTATATACCACAAATGATGAGGCATGGTACAGATAACATCGGAAACGTTCACAGATAGCCCACTTCAATGCTAAAAACTCTAGCTTTCCAGAGTGAAGATGGTATCTCTTTTCTGCTGGACTCAGAGTGCGGGAGCCATAGGCAATTACTCTCATCTTCCCCTGTTGCCTCTGGTATAACACTGCTCCTAGACCAACTTGGGATGCATCACAATGTAGTACAAATGGCTGTGTGAAGTCAGGATATCCAAGAACAGGGGGCTTTATGAGTGCATCTACCAGCAGATTTAACACTTCCTGGTGGACGGTGGTCCACTGTATAGGCGTCTGCGATGGTAAGTCTCCCTTATTTTTCTTTCCTGTTCTACAGGGTCTCTTCAAAGCAGGGTCTGAATTCTGGTTTGGGACAGTGAGGAGGTTATATAGTGGGTGGGCCACACGAGAGAAGTTAGGGATGAAGGACCTGTAATAGGAGAGGAACCCGAGAATCTGCCGTACATCACCCACAGTGGCGGGAGTCTTCTCCTTTAACGCCTGCACTGGAGCCATTTCCATGGGGTCCATCGTGTAACCCTCTCCTGTCACTAACTTGCCAAGAAACCTCACACTTGATTTAAACAATTCACATTTCTTTGGGGTCAACTTTACTCCGTGTTCCTTATAACGCTGGAGAACAAGACGAATATGCTCCAAATGTTCCTCGAAGCTGCGACTATGTACCAGGTTGTCATCAAGGTAGGGAAGGCAGATTGTGTCCCTCAGGCCGGCCAAACATTGCTCCATACTCCTCTGAAACTCGGCAGGAGCTGAACTAAGACCAAACGGTATGCGCACCCATTCATAGAGTCCCCAGGGGGTGATGAACGCTGTCAGTGGGCGACTTTCCTCGTCCAGATAGCCCTGGTGGTACGCTTTACCCTGGTCTAAGACCGAGAACCACAAACTTCCTCCCAGTGCATCCAACATATCTTGGATCCTTGGTATCGGGTGGCGGTCAGGAACTGATTTGCGATTGAGTTCTCTGAAGTCAACACAGAGACGGAGACCACCATCCTTCTTGCGGACACACACCACCGGTGATGAATAGGGGGATCGAGAGGGTGTGACCCACCCTCTTCTCAGTAGATCTTGCAGGTATTCCTTCACTTCACTATGAAGAGGTTTTGGAACAGACATGTAGGTTTTTTGCACTGGGGTCTTATCATGGAGGGTGATATGCATCTTGAGAGATGGTATACAACCCACATCGTCACTGTCATAGGCAAAGGCCTCACATTCCTCCCGCAACACTCTCCTCACTGCCTCCTGCTGTCCCGCTGGGAGATGGCAGAGATCCACGGGTGGATCCCAGACACTAAGTCTTTTAACTTGCTTATCCTCTGGCTGTTGTGTGCTACTTGCATTGCCGGATCTTGTCTCTGTGCTGTCCTTCCTTTCAACAGCCATCTCATTTTCTTTCATTTGCATTGGTGCTGTGTATACAGTTTTAATGGGTTCCAGGTACCCAACCACTCTATGGCAGTCCAGGTAGATGGTGCGATCGGTGGTATTGGTCACAGATATGGGTACATATGGCACTCTTCTTTGTGGTATCTGCACCAGTGCATCATTGTAAGTCACACCTTCTGGTGGAGGGTTGAGGAGGTCATGTGAAAAGAACATGTGTTGGCCTTGAGCTTGTGAACTCACATGTGCCCTTATATAAACAGTGGTGACCTGGCTAGCTGGCAAGGGCACTCTTTTTCTGCCGGTGCAAACTACACCAGTCTCTGAGTCTGAGCCACCATTCTGCATTAACTTTACCACCTGATGAGCAGTCCTCACTGTGATTGCAAAGGCCTTGCTCACTTTGTGTGCCAACTGCTTCCTTCCACCTTTAGTACTTTCCTCATTTCTGTTTATGATGGCCTCAATGACATTGTAGCCGATGATGGGATCACTGGCAACTGCCGAGTCACTGGACACAAGTATCGGTACTTTGAGATCATTTGTTGGGATAGGGTCACTGCCTAATCTAAAGTTGACTTCAATCCAGCCTATATACGGGATGGGAGTGTCATTAGCAGCAAGAACCATCAGTGTCTCATCCTCTAACAATTCTGATATGGGTCTGACCACGGTGTGGGGAAGGTGGTTCAGTCGCCAAAAGTCATTCACCATGCTGGATTGAGCTCCTGTGTCCCACAGGGCTTTAACTCTGCAATTGTCCATAACACAATCTACTATACATCTATTTCCTACAAGGCTTACTAACTGTGGCTGGTGTTGAGGTAGTACATAATTAACCACATTCACTACTGAGGAAGTGCCAGCTGCTTTTTCTTCAAGAGCCATTATTGGTTGCTTGTCTGGGCTGGGTGGTAGCTGCTTATTTTGGGGCACGTTTTCGTCGACTACTGCTGGCCCCGTCCCAGTAGCCCCCACCCATTTCCCGATATGGCTCTGCACCCCCGAGAGAAGTGACCTTCCTGCCCACATTTAAAACAGTGCAAACAGTTCTCAGATCTTCCCTCATCTTTGCACTTCTTGCAGCCTTTCACTCTCTGTTTATGTTCTGGAGGACGAGGTTTTACTTCCATCGCTGCCAGAAACATTTGTTTCATTTCTTTGCAAAGTTCTTCCAACATCTGCTGTGCATTCAAGGTATCAGGCTTAGTTTCATTCCCTTTTACTGTTTTAATCGCTGCTGTTGAGTTGGACTCTATGTTTTTAGAGAGACTCTGGGCTGATGTGGGTTTTAACTGAGGGTCTGTTTGAAGCTCCTGCATTTTGGGGTTTTTTCCAACAGTGGATCTTTTCCGTTTGTCCTGTCTTTCACTCTCTACCTTTGCTGCCTCATCCACTTTCTGTATAAGCTCCTCATCTGTTATGCTCACATCACTGAGGTAAGGCAAGATTTGGAACTTCACCGCATCACTCAACAGTCCTGTTTCTATTGAGCGGAGAAACTTGCGCTGAATGACGGACCTGCTGTACTGTTCATCGTTGTCCTCATTTGCTGCTTTCCATAACAGCTTCTCCTTAAGCTCAATTGCACGGAATACAAAGTTTAAGGCAGTTTCTCTAGGTTCTTGAGAGATGTTAAGGAGCTGATGATAAAGTTCTGTGGAGCTATCTACTCGATAGTGACCTTTCAAGATGGTAAGTAGTGCCCTGAGGGTCAACCCACGCTTAATTTCTAACATGTCTCGTAATGGCAGCCCCGGACTAACGGCCCTGATTACTGCTTCCACCACCTCAGTTTGTGTGTGTCCTTTCTCTATCCCCATCTCGATCTGGCGAACTAAACTGAGATACGATAACTTATCCCTCTGCCCACTCTCTCCAATTTGCCCACAAATTTTAAACTCCCTTCGCAGTGTTACCTCAGGCAGTGTGCGAGTTGGCTCTAATTGGCTCTTTGGTGGAATATATGCAGTCATTCGAGGAGAGGGGTGTGGTGAAAAGCATTTTTCTCTGCTTTCTTTCACAGTTGGCTCCTCTGTCTGGTTCTCTTGGTCTTTTTGATTACTTTGTCTTTCAATGAATGTTAATAGGTCACCACAGTACTGTTTAACTTCATCATCCTCATTTTTTTCCTCGAAATCATCTAATGCGTCCTCCGCCATCTTTATAAGCGCCCTCCGTGTCCTGTTGCAGAACTCTCCACTATCCAGGCCATCACATTTCATGTACCTGCAGACATCCGTGAGAGCTGGTTCACAAAGCTGCCACAGAGTTGCACTCACCTCATCACGCAGGATCTGACTGGTTTCCATCTTGCTGAAGGTTTGACTCACTGGAAGGAGGGAGGTTAATTGTGCTGGCCACACTGTCGCCTCCTCCTGGCTTGGCTCGCCAAAATATGTTACACTTTTAAGAATGAGACGGTGCTCGTCCTTGGGCAACACATTTATTTCTGTAAAAACAGTTATATGAAAACACTTTTAAACTCGGAGCACTCCGTTGCGCGTGTACACCTGAACTCACTCATTACATGCTGAACGCTTACACTCTACTAGCGTCCACGCCCAATCCTCTAAACACACAGCTAAACAATGTTACATGACACAGATCTTCTGCTATAAAATCTACCAATAGACAAACAAACTTTTTAAACTTGCATAACAGATAATCATAAACATCAGTCACAGATCAGATTATACTGCTTTAACACATTCATGACAGCAATACACAAACACAATCATTAAAGTTATGAGGATGGCTAGTCAATGTCCACTTATTCACATTTCCCCAACATCAATACTGTGTATGAATCTGTCTCATGGCTCATCACATTAATCACGTAACCCACATCCTGAACTCCATATGAATTATGCCTATTAACTATTCCATAAAATTGTTTTTAACTCTACACATCACTATATTTAAACAACTCACATTCTCACTAAATGTAAAACAAACTATCTTTTAACATCAAATCTGACCTAATATAACAAGATGCTAGTTAAACCCGATGGCTGAAAGAATAGCATGGCTTCAGCATGCGAGCAGGTCAGTCTATCCACATGTGCTCCGTCTAGCTTCCTTAATAATCACACACGGCTGATTCATGTCCTTAAACATTAATTCAATTCACAAATCAGTCACTCCTTACCCACTTTCATCTAAACCATGGTATGTTAAGTATTTTAAGCATTTGTCCCTTATTTTTGCACATGCTAAATGTTGTGACCTTTTACCCAAATTATCAACCCCATTGGTTGCCGAGTTAGGCGCGAGCACTCTTAATTAACACCAAGTTCAGCCATTTTGAAACTACTCTGGTACCAAGTACAGTTGCATGAACACATAATACTGTTGTGCATTACTTGAAGATTAATTAACATCAGCTTACCTGTAAAAACAGTTATATGAAAACACTTTTAAACTCGGAGCACTCCGTTGCGCATGTACACCTGAACTCACTCATTACATGCTGAACGCTTACACTCTACTAGCGTCCACGCCCAATCCTCAGCCTAGTGTACCAGTTAGGGTGCCTCCGCTAGCAGCCGATTGTTATACGAACAGCACTCTTAAAGAAACATGCACAGTATTATCAGTCAGTACCACAGTAGCTTCCAAATGCTACTTAGCTTAAAAAAAAAACTTAATAGGGGCAATAGTTTACTCTCTCTTTTAGCTGTACATAACCTTACAGGGCTACATTATCATTACTCCATGTACTGTGGCAGACAACGTGAAGAAAATATCGCCGTTTGGTCATTACATTGTAGATTATTGATATTAGCTCTATAGCTTCTATCTTATATTTTTGGTTGACTCGTGGAGTGACAGCCTGTAATATTATTATTAACTGCTAAGCTTTTGCTTTTAAGGATTCCCTATCTTCAGTAAAGCACCCTGTGCCTATTCACTCAAAAATAATTATGTGTGCCAAATTTACAATATGACAGAGAAGACCAATTCTAGTAGTATTAGCAGTTTCTAATACTTCTGTAGTTTTACAAGCATGTGTGTATGACTTATTTAGGGTTGTGTAGTAACTGTTCGCTGTTCAATTACTGCTGTTTTCTTAAAGTGGTACCCTAATACCCCTTAACAGGGAGAAAAAAAATCAGTTGTGTCTTACATATTTGTGATTAGTTGAATGCCCATACCAGCGTTCGTTTTATTACTGGACGAGTTGTGTGATGTAAATGTGTACAATAATGTGAACATCAACCTTGCTTAAGCAAATAAGAATGTAATTCAAATTGGCCTCAGTAAGTTTACTTTATTCTGATTTAGCTGTTTGTTCTTTGATATTAACTAGATTTGTAGACTATGTGGAAAATTGCCTACTAAAACTATGCTTATATGTGGCAATGTTACCGAGCATTAATTACATATATAGCATAATGAAGAGCAGGAGATTGTTTAGAACTGGTTCCAAGATAATTTCGGCCTACCTAGGTTTAATTATCATATAAACCAGAATCAACAAGCACAAGAGCTGGACATACTCACCTGTAATACGCACAGGACAATCTTTTAGATCCTTTACAATTACACAGAGTGTAAAGAAGACTGAAAGAGAAACTGATGCCATCACCATCTCCCCGACATGGAGGGGGTGAACAAAAGGCTAACACTCTATCTCAGCCTGGGTCAAAATCACTATCACCTTCATACTGTCCGTGTAGAATTATCCCCATTATTTCCCACACCAAACGGAAGCCTGTTACTCTTGGAACAGAGATGGTAACCTAGTACTTGTCAATGCAATGTTGGAATTTCAGTTTTATTGAATGTACAGATATTTTTTTATATGTGCTAATCTTTGGAATATCATTGCAATAATAAATGATTTAGCATCAATCATAGAAATACACGTAATAGAATCTGTCCATAATTGGTGCAAATAAATTAAATTGTGTGAAACACTTGTGTATCTTGAATCAATGCCACAAAGTCATAAAAGAGACAGTAGTATAGCATTTATGGCATTAGTAGTAGCATTGTCTTTATGACAATTATTATTATTGTCATGTGATTAAAATCAGTTCTACTGAAAATAACTTTCTGGTGATATTGGTAAAATAGTTTTATTGTTTGAAATATGATCTAACCTTTTTTTTCTTCTCCTGCAGTCAACCACAAATACTTAGAATTTACCCAATTAAATAAATGATCCCCTGCTGGTTAATCCTGTTTCCCCCTGTAATGTTAAATGTCATTAACAAAGTAAGGGACATCGTTTGTCATTGCCTGCCATGAAACCTGAAATTGAGCCTTTGGAATCTGTTTGACCCATCTCTTAAAAAGGGCTGCCCAGGATTCTGATCAATCTACTATTATGTATAGATTACTGCAAATCATTTTTCTATTTGTTCCATGAGGTGCTTCTAGCAGATATGGAATTCCTGGCTTGTACTCATGTCAGTCTGACGGTATTCCTTAAACTGGTTTATTGCAGTTCATCCATCCATCCATCCATCCATCCATAGGTCTAATTTATCTTGATTATCGTGTAATTTTAATAAAATGTATTCATTTTTTCTAAGTTTATAGTTAACTAATTTGTTTGCCTACAATGTTAAAAATGCAAAAAAATAAAACTCAATTTTACTGTACTTACTGGTAACATTAAAATTTTGCATTGTACTACACATTTACACTTTGAAATCAACACAGTATTACCTCCCCTTTATCATCATGTTTCTATGACTTTTTGCTTTACTGGTAAACAGGCAAAGGAATGAACTCTGTATGTTGTCCAAATGGCTTGGGCTCTTGCTGTTTTCAAATGCACACTGGAGACCTATATCTGCACCTATGGAACACTAACGATGCCTGCCTTAAATCATTGACACCTTCAGAATCATGTTGATCTTTATCATCAACTATCTTATAAGTATACAAATAAAGGCTTCTGTATATGATAACATCCTCCTTAACACCACATGGAAAATTACTGCCAACACTTTTTCACAAGGAAACATAACATAACATAACATTGCTTTCTAGCCATAAAAAAAATAGAGATTTTCCACACATTACAAAAGTTCATTTTAATCTCTTGAAACACTAAAAAAGTGTAATGGTAATTGTCTTCTTGGCTAAAAATAAATAAATAAATGAGGGGAAGGTCAGGTCATTAATCTTTGTGTTGTTCTAATGCAGTGAATGGCTATCTGCCAGGCTTCTTTGTTGCCTTAACGGCACAGGTTAAGTAATGTTGCAGTTAATATCTCTCAACAGTAGAAAAGAGGGAGGAAATAATATGTCTAGTAAAATTTAGTTACTGCATTAAGAATGTAAAGTGGATTTTATTTAGTCACCTCTTTATGGAATAGATAGACGTGATACCAGTTATTTGATTTATTGGAGATAAACTATGGACCATTAATATAGACAATAAAATCAATATTATTATACATAATAAAGAAAATGTGTGTATGTGCTGTGTCAGTTCAGCGTTTAATAGTATAAATCCCCCCACATTCGCCACCAAGCTGAAACCTCAGCCCATTTCTGTGTCAGTGGATCTCCAACTTCCTAACTGGCAGACCACAGGCAGTACAGATGGGCAGACATGTCTCAGCCTCCCTCACCCTCAGCATTGAAACCCCAGATGGTTTTGTTCTGAGCCCCCTGCTGTACTCATTGTAGGCGTACGACTGCGTAGCCACTTTGAACTCCACCACCATCAAGTTTGCTGATGCCATTGTGATGGGCCTGATCACTAACAGCAATATAACGGTTTACCTTATAATTTTTACAAAAATATATATATATATTATAGTATTCCAATAATATATATACACAGTATATATATATATATATATATATATATATATATATATATATATATATATATATATATATATATAGAGAGAGAGAGAGAGAGAGAGAGAGAGAGAGAGAGAGAGAATTTCAAATTTTAACAGTATGGAAATATTTTCCCAATTTAAACATTAAAATGAACAAAATAAGGTTATTTTTCGTCAACAGAACATTGTAATTATTAAATAACACAATTTTCTACTTCTTATTCTGTTGTTATACTTACTCAGTGTAAGTGTAACAACAGGATACGCTGATGCCTATCCAATACTGTTATAAGTACTAAAAGGAATATATATATATATTAAGCGTCATGTGCAAAAAGATTGGTTCCTTTTAGTACTGATAACAGTATTGGATACTCTCTAGAAGTGAGTAAGAGAAAAAATACCAAATTACCAAGAAACCTCAACCTTCACTGCTGTGAAGAAAGAGCAAACATTCTAAATAAACCTGTCCTACTCTGTCATATTATTAGTGATCTGATAAGAGCACTTCCTTCAGCTTGGATAATAAATTTTCTTCCTTTCCTCTTCTGACCCGCTTAGATTGGACATTCCCTTAGGACAGTGACAACCTCCTATATACCAATTGTGACTAATGTGGTTAGAGCTGTTGAAAGCTTAATTCAATTCTAGAGTTCAAATTGCACCATTCCACAGTTCCACTGTCATGTTCTTTTCTAAAACACATGTAAATCAGTGAAGAGTTGAGTTATTGCATACTGTGTGAGGATAAAGGCTTGTATAATGTGTCCATGTCACAACAAACAACACTTGCAAATATTAAATGTTAGAACTTTTTTTTATTGTTTCATTAATATAATGTGTTACAAACTACAACTAAATCTCTTGACATGTACTATAATTGTATACATATTTCTATTATATGGTTCTACAGTATATTGGTGGCACAGTGATTTTGTGGTTAGCACCTGCAGGCTTGCATTTCCTTTCCATGCCTGATGGGTTTGTTATGAGTGCTCTGACTACCTCCACAGTCCAAGGACGTGTTGTAGGCTGATTGACGTTTCTGTGGGGTATGAGTGGGCATGTGAGTGCATGTGCACCCATAGGTTGCAAGAAGGTTGGCTGTAAGAGGTTATATGTCATTGCAGCCAACCATTAATTGTGATGATCCCTTGAATGGATGGATTGATGGAGCAATGGATAGGTGGTTTTGCATCATGCTTATAACATTATAACAAACAATGTCATTTGGATAAAAGGTAACGTAACTTTTTTTAATTGCTTCATACAATTAATCCTAGTTCTAAGATGATCATGCATCAAAATAAAACTTAAGCACAACATTCAGCATTAGCTGTTAATGACAAATGTATAGTTTAAACGCTCAATTAGGATCATGCATCATACATCACACATCATACACCAGCATACATTGGTATACATCATTAATATCCAATAATTCCATGTGGTTCTCTTAACTGCACTGTATACTGTGAACTTCTTTGTAAAACAAATATAAAGTATACACACAGCATGTCTGAAAAATGTATAATATAATTTCATATAATTAAGAATTTTCATGTGAAAGTCCACTCAAGCAATATATGTAAATTGAACAAAAATAAGCAATAGTAAATAATATTTTTTAATTATTGGTAAACTTAGTGCATTTACAAACTTAATTTATTTAGGCAAAATAGTGTGTAAAAATCCTTGGCCAATTTGTTTTCTGAGTGCACACACACATGACAACATCAGAAGCATCTTACCTGAGCTAAGGGCAAAAAGGACTGGAGTGTTACTCAGTGGGCCAAACAGTCCTGTTTTCAGATTATTGTAAATTTTGCATTTCATTTGGAAATTAAGGTCCCAGAGTCTTGAGGAAGAGGGGAGAGGCACAGAATCCAATTTGCATGAGGTCCAGTGTAAAGTTTGCAAAGTCAGTGGTGGTTTGGGGAGCCGTTTCACCTACTGTTGTTGGTCCACTATGTTTTATCAGGTTCAAGGTCAGCGTAGTCATCTATAGCACTTCATGCTTCCCTCTGCTGACCAGCTTCATGGAGATGCTGATTACATTTTTCAGCAGTACTTGGCACCTGCCCACACTGCCAAAAGTACTAATACCTGAATACCTGGTTTAAGGACCATGGTATCAATGTGCTTGACTGACCAGCAAACTCCCCCAACCTAAGCCCCATAGAGAATCTATGGCGTATTGTGAAGTGGAAGATGCGAGACACCAGACCCAACAATGCAGAAGAACTGAAGGCCATAACAACTCAGCATTGACACAGACTGATTGCCTCCATGCCACACCACTTTGCTTCGTTTATATGTGGGACTGATGCTACCAAATTGCACTAGGTAGGTTAGGATACCTTACTCTGTGTATGTGATTTTTTTTTTTCCTTAATAAAATATGTTTCAGTTAGCTTACAGGTTATTTTAAGCAGTCAGAATTATATAGGTAAGGTTGGTGTGTTTCCATTGTTATACTGTGGCAACCTAACCTTACTGAGGTGAGCTTAGCTAATGTTAGGCTTTATGTTACCATATTGAAGCTCTATCCGGTCTTCAGTTCTTCTGCATTGTTGGGTCTGCCATCTCGCATCTTCCGCTTCACAATACGCCATAGATTCTCTATGGGGTTTAGGTTGGGTGAGTTTGCTGTCCAGTTAAGCACAGGGATACCATGATGAAAACACCAAAGTTGCAATATGCAACATTTCTGCATTGTCCGGTCAGCAGCGGTGTTGGAATAAGAGCAGCCAGACAACAACTAGAGACTTATCTAGCTGTACTAAACATTGCCAGAAGCAACAATCCCCTTGACTACTGGGGCTCAAACAAAGGTATACATGCAGGTATTTATCTGCCCCAAGCATCAGCACAGACAGAGACTATTCAGTGCAGCATCTCATGTTCTTAATGTTCTTAGCATTTAATACGATCATCCCAGCACTGCTTCAGACCAAACTAACCCAGCTCTCTGTTCCTACCTCTGTCTGCCACTGGATCACCAGCTTTCTGACGGGCAGGCAGCAGCTAGTAAGACTGGAGGATATCATGTCCAACAGCCGCACCACTAACACTGGAGCACCTCAGGGATGCATTCTCTCCCCACTGCTCTTCTCCCTCTACACCAACGCCTGCACCTCTACAGACCCCACTGTCAAGCTCCTGAAATTTGCAGATGACACTACAATCATCGGGTTCATCCAGGACGGTGATGAGTCTGCATATAGAAGGGAGGTTGAGCAAACTTGCTATCTGGTGCAGTCACAATAACCTGGAGCTGAACACGCTCAAAACATTGGAGATGTGACAGCAGTGGAGTCATCCCGTTTCCTGTGCACAACCATCTCTCAGGACCTGAAGTGGGACATTCACATTGACTCCATTGTTAAAAAGGCCCATCAGAGGTTGTATTTTCTTCACCATCTGAAGAAGTTCAACCTCCCACAAGAGCTGCTCACACAGATCTACTCAGCCGTCATCGAATCCATCCTGTGCACTTCAGTAGCTGTCTGGTTTGGCTCAGCTACAAAATCAGACATCAGAAGACTACTAAAGACGGTTCGGACTGCTGAAAGGACTATCGGCACTCCCCTACTCACACTGCAAGAACTGTATATATCCAGAATGAAGAAAAGGGCTCGGAATATCACTTTGGACCCCTCACACCCAAGCCACCTTTTTTTTTAAACTTTTGCCGTCTGGCCGAAGATACAGAGCACTGAACACCAGGACAGTCAGGCACAAGAACAGTTTTTTTTTTTTTTCCCAGGCAATTTACCTCATGAACAGCTAACACATTCTTCTCACTGTGCATTAAATATATGTGCAATATTGTGTGCAACACCACTATGCAATATACTGTGCAATACCACAGATATTTATTTAACTTATTTGTAAGTTATCACACACCCTACTCCATTTGATGTTAACCCAAAAAAACCCATCCTTATTTTTTATTTAAATTTTTCCTGTTTTGTGTCGTGCTGTTTTGTCTTGTTATTTGTTTTGTTATGGAAGCTCTGTCACTAAAACAAATTCCTTGTACGTGCAAGCGTAGTTGGCAATAAAACTCTTCTGATTCTGACTGTGATTCTTAATGAGAAGATGAACCGCCTCACCAGCCACAAAGCTAAGCAACTTTTGTTCTTAAAGAAAAATGATTTATATCACGATAGGAATATAGAGTAAGAGATTTTCGGGTTTCAGTTTCGGCCCAGAATTTTAATTTCGGTGCTTCACTAAAGCGAACTAATCACATGAAACCATTGAACTGATCATTTGGGATGATCGATTTATGCATTAACTTAGCATTAGTTAAACATTCCTTAAAAATATGTCTTGTACTCTTATTATTACAAATCTGTCTTTATAAAACTTCTCTTATTTCCTTTAACCAGAAGGCTGCTGTGGGGGATTCGGTCAGAGGGGTAACGGTTGACCAATTGGAGTTAGTGGAGGAGCATGAACAAGCTGTTGAAGTGTCTGTAGTGTTAGGGGTACTCTAGTACTTGAGGACCTGGGAACCTATTCAACAGTTTTTTTTTTTTTTGAGTGATGTTTGGCCAGATCTGTGCTTTATACATTGAATTCCAAAAGGACTGGACATACACCTTTGAAGCCATTCAAACAATTGTTATTGGACGTGGAAATGAACGCTCCCCTGAGATTCACATATTGAGAAAATAACTACTCGTTTTTATAGATTCTTTTTGTGTCCAACATATTAAGGAAAAAAAAGAAAAGCTGTTCATCTTTTACATCTTTGATTTTAAAAATGGTTAAGATATTTTAATAAATAAGAGACTTTTAACCAGTAAGAGACTGATGATCATCTGATGTTATCAAGGTATTTACCTGACCCTTAAGCATAATAAAACCTGTATACTCCTGCTTTAGGCAAATCATTGTTTTAACTTTGTTTTTTGTTTTTTGGAAAAAATTAAGTTTTTTAAAGTAATGTTTGTGTTGGAAAAACAATCACTTGAACTAACTACTGTTAGTTTAAACGCAGACATTTTTGACAACCTTGGCCCTAGGGTTGAATAATTAACTAAACCAGTAACTGCAATGGAAAAAGCCAACTAACTTATTTGACAACCATTGAGAAATATATTTATTAGACCCCAAAGTCAATACTACTTGAGCTGACTGAAATATTTGAATTAGAGACAAGTTAGGTGAATGTAAGATTTTGAACTGGGTACACTGTGTCAACTAAAAAGCAATGTGAAATATTTTGTTAGGTCAGCAGTTTCTCAGTTGTTTAGTTCCCTGTCTTATGCTGTGCAACTTGTTACTAAACTTCTTTTAAGATTGAGGCACTTTATTGAGGCACCCAAGTAACAAACTAACATTCGCTGTTAAATTGACTACCGTAAAAAAATAAAAAAAAAATCACACCATATTTAGGCAAATATCACAAACAATCTATGCGGTTTTACATAAGTTTCCCATATGTGATACCAATTCTAATTTTGGCACAATTGGTAGGAAGTGAATAACCTGATAACAAATAATACACATACAGTATGTATTTTATCTACATAGATATAAGCAGGCAAATCATAATTAGGAAATTACTATGAATTTATAAGGTTGAATTGCAATCCGAATTCTGGAAAAGTATGAACATTTTTAAAATAAAATTAAAACTAAAAGACTTTCAAATAATATGAGCCAATATTGTATTCATAATAGAACATAGAGAACATAAGAAATGTCTAAACATACTATGTCTATTTCAGGGCAGGCTTTGTGTATTTCAGCTATTACAATAGCATGGCTCCGTAGTAGAAGAGTCTGAATTCACCTATAGAAAACATTTGACGCATCATTAAACGAAAAATATGTCAAAGACGACCACAAACTCTTTAGCAGCTGGAAACATATATCAGGCAAGAATAGTACCAAATTCAAATTGCAAACCTCCAGAAACTCAATGCCCAGGCGTCTTCAAACTGTTTTGAAAAGAAGAGGAGACGTACACCTGTCCCAACTTTTTTGAAACCTGCAGCAGAAATCAAATTCGAAATTAGCTCATTTTGTCCATAAAATTGTAAAATGTCTTAGTTTAAACATGTATGTTCTATTGTGAATAAAATGTTGGCTTGTGTGATTTGAAAGTCTTTAAGTTTCCCTTTCCTAACTTTTCCAAATTATTGCTAAAAATCAGAATGCCCAGCTACAATGTTTTGATTTTATAGACTGGATAGTAAATGTACCATGTGGAATTAAACAAAGGCAATACAAGGGTCATACATTTTATATCTTATCATACATGAAAAGAAGTGCTGAAGTCATATTTGCTTATCTGGACAAGTGCATGGATTAGAATTCATTGCTGGTTGAAATGGCAAGCTAGGGAAGACCTACTGTAGCATCTCTACATCCTGTAGTTTTATAAAGATATAAATATAAAGACATAAGACTGTAGCTATAACTGGTTGAATGCAAATAATAATGCTACATCTTATAGAAATGTAAAAGAATCACAAACTGAGAGATGTAAATTTAATTACATTAACAAATTTAAAACACTTAGCAAGCAAAATACTTGAGAATACAAATATAAAACATAATTTTTTTATTGTTTTTTTTTTATGTATGGTATAATATTATGGTTATAGAATAAGAGAACTCTTAAACAAGCCTGTTGCTTGTTGATATTTGTTGGACAACCTGTCATCAATAGAATGTTAATACAGTAAACAAATTAGACATCTAACATTTGGGTTCTGTTCTTTACAGGAGTAATCAGAACAGCATTGCCTGACATGGACCGAGAAGCAAGAGAGCACTATACAGTGGTCATCCAGGCCAAAGACATGGCAGGACAGGTGGGAGGACTCTCAGGCTCCACCACAGTTAATGTCACACTTACTGATGTCAATGATAACCCTCCCAAATTTCCCCCAGGTAAGTAATATAGCAGAGTTTTTGGACCATGTATACCTCAATTTATAATACAACCAATTTCATGTTGTCTTACTTCTAATAAACCAGCAGTTGCAGTTAAAAGTTTACTTGCCGTAGTAGATAATAGTGGCAATATCAGTTTTTCAGTTATTTATTTAAACTGTTAAATGGTAGAAAAAAAAACATATATTTTTTAAAATAAACAAAACACTTAGGAATTTTGAGCACATTTATTTGGGGTTTTGTAAAATTTAGACATACGGGGTAAAAAAAATTCAACTTTTCAATTTCCTCTCAATTTCCGCCATTTTAGTTCAGACATTTAGATGTATGTACAAGTTATTGGGAGGTGTGGGCACTCTACAGAGGTCTGGAAGTAGACACAAAATGTCACTCTCAGCTAAGAGAAAATTAGTCAGGATCAACCTAGCAACTGCCAATACACCAGCTATGAATTGGAAACTGCTGGAACACCAGCGTGACTGTCTACTGTGAGGTGAGCTTTACATTGTCAAGGACTGAAAGGCTTCAGTATAATGTCATATTATAAGCTAGATGGTTAAGTATCTACAAATATATAGATGGTTGGATATAATTGAATGTTCCAACAGCACAGTAACTGTCAAACACACATCAAAGCTAGATGTGGAATGGAGAAAGCAGACTAGCTTCTGGAACCTAGGAATTTTGCTACATATGTACCCTACATATGTATGAATGCTGTTCATTGTTTTTAGCTATACTTTTAACACTATCATTCCCATTATGCTGATCACCAAGCTCCAATGCCGCTTGATTCTGGACTTTCTAACTAGGTTGGGAAATCACAATCACACACACTCATATTGAACATTGGACATTGGCATTCCATACGGTTCTGAATTGAGTCCAATGTCCTACTCCCTTTTTACCCATGATTGTGTGTCTTTGCATAACTCCAACATGATCATCAAGTATGCAAACGATACCACAATGGTAGGTCACATCACCAACAATGATGAATTGGACTAAGGTAGAAGGTACAGGAACATTAACACGAGAATCATGAGGTTCAGGTCCACACAGCTTAACTCTACACTAAACAGTTAAACCAACTGAACCATTTATACCATAATTTGTGCATTTATTTTTAAAGTTCTTATACTGTACAGTGCCATGGGAAGCCTATAGCCTATCCCAGGAGATTTTGGGCATGAAACAGGTTAACCTGGACACTCATTAACACACTAAGGGCAATTTGGCAATGCTAGTTAGCCTAATTTGCCTGTCTTTGGACTGTGGGAGGAATTGGGATTACCCGAAGGAAAGCCACAAAGGGAGAACATACAAATTCCACATACACCTTTACAGGCCCCAGATGGGCACTTACAGCTTATTATCTGAAATTAGTTTTACAGCTGTATTATTCTGTACATTGTATTCTGTTATTTTTTCTACTATCCATATTTATACAGTACCAGTAAAAACGTTTGGACACACCTTCTTATTCAACGTTTTTTCTTTATTTTTTTATTGTTTTTAACATTGTATATTAATACTGAAGACATGAAATTTATGACATAACAAATATATAATTATGTAGTCAACAAAAATGTGTTAAATAACCCAGAATATGTTATTAAATATATATATATATATATATATATATATATATATATATATATATATATATATATATATATATATATATATAAGTTAAAAACAACAATCTTGGCACCTGAGTTCCCTGAGGTATTGAGGTGCTTTTCCTTCACTCTTTGGTACAACTCATCCCAAACAATCTCAACAGGGTTTAGATAGGTGATTGTGGAGGCCAGGTCATCTGATGCAACACTCTGTCACTCTCTTTCTTGAACAAATAACTCTTACATAGCCCAGATGTGTTTGGATCATTGTCCTGTTGGAAAACAAATGATGGTCTCACTAAGTGCAATTCACATGGAATGGCATGTTGCTGCAAAATGCTGTGGTACCCATGCATGGTTAAGTTTGCCCTCAATTTTGACTGTCACCAACAGTTGTAGTGTTATAGTGTGCTCGCAGACCTGTGGGGGATTGGGCAGGGGGAGAAATCGTGCTCGGGTATAGAACGGAAAACGCCCTAATATCTCTGTCTCTTGATCTGAAAAGCATTTATGTAGGGTCTAATTCTGAGGCTGGTCATATAATAATTATAATATGATCCCCTACAGCAGAGGTAGCTCTTGGTCTTTCTTTCCTGGGATGGTCCTCATGAGAGCCAGTTTCATCATAGCATTTAAGGGGTTTTGGCGACTGCTTTTGGGGATAGATTCAAAGTTCGTGAGATTTTTCAGATTGACTGGCCTTTATTTCTTTTGTCTTCACTTAACTGGGTGTTGTTTGCTGTTTTTTTTTTTTTTTGCCATAATATGGATTTGTAGAGTAGTTGTAGTAGAATTAATTCGGCTGTTGACTCTATACCCACCCTTCCTCAGCACAAGACAACTGATGGTCTAAAGCACATTTATAAGGCAAGAAACATCATAAATTAACTCTTGACAAGGCACAGCTACACATTAAAAAACAGTCCCTGACTACCTGGTGAATCTAATGAGAGTATGCCATGAGTGTGCCAAGTTGTCATCAAGGCCAAATGTAGCTACTTTGGACACTCTTAAATATAGAAAATATTTTGTTTACCACTTTTTTGTTTTTTTACATAATTCCATTTGTTCTTTCATAGTTTAGATGTCTTCAGTGTACAATGTTTAAAGTAAAAAAAGAAAAAACAATGAAAAAAAGAAAAAACAATGAAGGAGAAGGTGTGTCCAAACTTTTTACTGGTATATATCATTCTTGAGAACTGGGACAAAATATGTTCCACTCACTCATCATCTATACTGCTTAATCCTGTATTCAGGGTAACAGGGGCCCTGGAGCTTATCTCAGGAGACAGGGCACAAGGCGGGGTACAGCCAGGACAGGGTGCCAATCCATCGCAGGGCACACACACTGCTCATTCACACTATACGGCCAATTTAGGAATGCCAATTAACTAACCTACATGTCTTTGGACTGTAGGAGAAAACCGGAGTACCTGGAGGAAACCCACCAAGCACAGGGTTATTGTGGTGTATCCAAAATATTTTTGCGCATTCTTTGTGGATATATCACGACTGGATTATTTATCTTTGGGACAGTGTCACAGGAAAGCATTATTTCTCTTTGTGCTCCCAAGAATAACACACAAAGCTGGTGAGGCCGATGCAATAATCGCAAACCCCTACACGCTCAAACTAACACAGAATACAGGACTTGGGACTATGCATTCACTTATATACAATAGCCATATTTTGTTTTGTATAATGCACATTTTGGTCTGGTGTATTGAATGCTGTCTGTATGTTTACTGTGTGTGTTAGGTGGCAGGCAGTTCAGTATATCAGTTGTCAACAGATGTTAATTGATGTTAATATGAAGTCCAGCCAGTTATTGGAGGCTCAGGTAGACTTGTAGGAAATTTCAGTCCTGAACTACATCAACATCAGTCGAGGCCAGAACAGTCTTCATAGTAGATGTCACGAACTGGTATGACAGGCAGTTCGGGCGGATGTTATTGCCATAGGCAGAGAAGGCAAGCATAGGCGCAGAGGGGTAGTTTTTAAACATAAATGTCTTTAATTAACAAAAAAGGAACGAACACAATACACACATGAGCTCTGGACAGACACACCATACACACAGTCTCTTTTAGCCTAAGCAAAACCATATCAAGCATTTCAGACCATATCAAGCATTTCAGCCCCTGTAGGACTGACACGGAGGCTTGGGACTGAGCGGGACAGGAAGACTAGAGACTGGAAGGGGAGCACACAGGAAGCTAGGGGAGCACACAGGAAGCTAAGGGCACACACAGGAGGCTAGGGGAGCACACTGGAGGCTAAGGGAACACACTGGAGACACACCACGCAGTACACACACAAATAAACCAAATAAACCAAAAAGTTACACTTACACATTACTCAAATCACCAAACACAACAGAGCCCAGATAAACAAACATAAACAAAATAAAACATAATCAAAATAAAACAAAACCAAAACATATGCCCACTGACAGTATTAATGCTCGACACAGTTTCCCAGAACAACCAGCTATTTATAACAATACTAATGATGAGCTACCTCGGTTCAGGTGAGCACCCGGCATCACCTGGCCGAGGTGCCTTCTGGGAAACTGAGTCGACTAACAAAACTACAAAACAAATACAAACGTGCACACAGCGACCTCTGGTGGTAGTCCCTTACAGTAGAGTTTATGCTAATGATGTGTTTATAACACTTCAATCACAACTGTAGAGTACTGCAGTAATCTCATATACATCAATCAGGCATAACATTAACACTGCCACATGAACCGAACAGAACTGATTATCAATTTGGAACATATGGGACAAACTTAAGAAGATCGTGGGCACCAAAGGCTCACGCATGCCTGTGCACACCAATGATTTAGCACAAATTGGTGAAATAATTGTCAATGCTGTACACAATAGAAAGGTACAAGAGCAGTCAGTGCACGGCAGCCCACCCTGGCTTCCAAACTACCCAGATCTCAATCCAATCAAGCACCCAAGGGATGCTCTGGACAAACAAGTAACACAGCACTCAAAGTATCCACTGTCAATGTTTTGGTGCCAGACACCACAGCCCCTTCCCAGTGGCCTTGTGAAGTGGGCCAGAACCCCGATGGCACAAGGTGGACTAGGTGGTTTTAAGATTAATAGTTTTTATTATTATTATTATGGCTAACTAGTTAGCGTAGAAAGAATGAATAAAACTTTCAAAATCTAAGCAAACCATTATTTTGTTAAATTTTTTTTTATAAATTCGAGCTCTTTATTGCAAAAGTGGAGTGCAAAGTTGCCTTGTAATCATAGAAGATTATGTTCAGATTATTTGTCGTCATCTAGTCTTATTTGTCAAGTCCTCATGTTACTAAATCATGTTAGTATATAATATTGTTGTGTTGATCTGAGCATGTTTAAGTTAGTATTACTGAAAATGAGATTGTAATCTGTAAATGTTTAAACATGAGAGCTGTACTAAAAGCAATGCAAAAGTGGGCATAATCTTTTTCCATTTTAATTGACTGACATAGGTCATTCAAAAACTACCCATCGCAGTTACAGTACTAATAATAATTTTTAAAAAAACATAATAATAAAATAAAAAAGTCATACTCTCTCACTTACTCACACATGCACACACTATTACCAATGTTTTTATTAAAGATTTAATTATTACTTTTGTTATGCAGGCCCTGTTAGTCATAAACCCAAACTTTTGGTCTTTTAGGACCAGCTGAGCATCTGTTCCTTTCTCATGTATGGATCATGTATGGAATATAGCACAGTATTTTATTGATAATCTGAAGTACTATTTCTAGTCATTATGTATTAGACAAATTATACAGCCTTCAATTTTTTAATATATGGCTTTCATAAATATGCACTTTGGTGTTAATGATATTTAAAGCACCATACTGTAGTAAGAGAGCTTGTGTGTTCATTAGATCTTTTCTTGTATGTCTGTAGAAAGCTTCCAGGTGTTTGTGCCTGAGTCTGCCCAGGTGGGGAAACCAGTGGGAAAGATCAAAGCAGAAGATGAAGACGTAGGCGTCAACGCTGAAATCAAATACAGTATTATTAACCAGGAGGGAGCCAATGTGTTCTCAATAGCTACAGACAAAAACACAAGAGAGGGCATCATTAGTCTGAAAAAGGTATTGGGCAGTCCTTCAAAATGTGTTGTTTATATATAGTGTTTCAGAAAATTCAGAAGACATTCAAAAAACACATCAGTAAGATTATACTTGTGTTATTGAATGGTGGTGTATTCGACTGTTTGCAGTGCACTGCTAGGTAGTTTTATGAAATGTCAATACATTTTGCAGGGAAAAAGATGTTTTTTCTTAAACTTTAGTTAAAAAGTTAATGTTTATTAGCCTCCTGGGTAAATCTTGGAAAGAAGCCTAAAATTATAGCTCCACTGGTGTCTTGTGCAATACCAGGGCTCAACTCATAGGGTCAGGGTTCCTGGCGACATTCAGAAAATGTGGAGCTCATCCAAGAAGCAATCTGTCTCTTGGTCCAATCAGATAACAGTCAACAAAAGTTAGAAGTCATTTGAAAAAAAAAAACTTTTACTTAAAGAAGAGAAATTATTTAAACACATTAGATAATATGCAGCAGCTTTGCATTTATATAATACAAGGGCATAGCAGACCAGAGGATAAAATCAGACTCTTTATGTAAATAACCATCTATAATGGAAAAGGTTCAGGAAAATTACTAGTGGGCCTTATTCATCAAGCTAGATGTGAACAAATTTCTTTGTAAATCATTTGTGATAGCAATTACTGTATATGAGAATGTGATATTACTGAAAACCCATTAAAAAACACATCATATGAAAGCTTGAAGTTTGTATAAATTTACATTTAATGAAGCATTAATTTAGATCATAATTGAAATTGATTATTAGATACAATGTTGTCACATTTCAATTACACACACAAAATTAGTTAAACAACTTGAAAAAAGCGACCCAAATAAGGCCACGTTTGTTAATTAGGGCAAAAGGTTACTTTATGCCTCACGTAGCTGAACTGCAGCAATGTGTGATGTGCATTATAAACAATCCATAAGCTAAAGAGGCACTTGGTAATTTATAGGTGATTGCTATTTACAGTATAAACATAAGCACTAATATGAAAAAAGGTCAATACTGAAATTAATAAAAGTAAGGACTATAGCCACTAGTCAATGTTTTATGCCAGTTCCACTACTAAACTTTGTAAAAATTTATATTGAATTTTATATTGAAGTGGATATCATTGAAGAGTCCAACAATAAATGTAGCCTAAATGCAATTTATCTATGATTGACAGACACTGATGATTCTGATTAGAAAATCAATTAACCAAATTCCCTTGTTGTCTTTTCAGCCACTTAACTATGAAAAGAAGAGACAGTATGCTCTGCATATAGCAGCAGAGAATACACACCTCGATCCTCGTTTCTCCCATCTGGGATCATTTAAGGATAATGCCACTTTCAAAGTAACAGTTGGAGATGTGGATGAACCACCTATTTTCTCAATGGATTACTATATTATGGATGTCTATGAGCATTCAAAAATTGGCACAGAGGTTGGATCAGTTATAGCACAGGATCCAGACAACAGGAACAGCCCAATCAGGTAAGAAAGTAAAATAGTTTGTATAGGGCATGAGCATATGTCCAATTTGTTGATGTTGATATTGCATGTCTTTATGTTACTTCTTTCTATCACACTGCTGCCACCTACTAATTCTGACTAATCTTTTTTTCCCCAAACTCCATGCCATTTCCTAGCTCTGTTACGCCCCAGCCGTAACAGTAAAGAAAAGAAGAAAAAAAAGGGGGAAAATAAATAAAAAGGGGGTGAGACCAAAAGTATGTTTGCTTAGTTTTTATTAACAAAGTGAATTTGCAAATCCCCAAAGGGTAGCTGTGAGCTTCAGAAGCCGACCTGGCCAAAATATTTTTCAAAAATCCCTCTGGTCCTGAAGTGAAAAATCTAAAACTACACTAAAAGAGAGGAAACAAAAATACAGCATTCCCTTATTAACCAAAACCAAGAGAAAACGATGTATAAACAAAATGGCTCAGACTTCCTACTAAACCACTATATTAAAAATTTATTTACGAAAGAGAGCAAACAAACTATCCATCCATCCATCCATCTTCAACCTCTTATCCAAAATTGGGTTGCGGGGGTAGCAGTTCCAGCAGGGAACCCCAAACTTCCCTTTCCTCAGCCACCTTAGCTATCTCAGCGTTCCCAGGCCAGTGTGGATATATAATGACTCCATCTAGCCCTTGCTCTGCCCCGTGGCTTCCTTAGATGCCCAAACCACCTCTACTGACTCCTTTCCATGCAACAGAGCAGAGCAGAAGTGTGTATACTCTGTTTCTTACGGATGACTGAGCTTCTTATCCTAATGTAGTAATTTAAATGGGGACTCAATGCCAACGAATTCTCCACCATTTATGTAGGGTTTCAGCTCTGGTTCAGAGGTGAATCGAATCTTTAAAGATTCGAGTTAATTTTGTTATCTTAATTACAATTTATAGCGTACACTTTATCAACTACCCATCCAGCGTTTAGTATGATTTAGTGCATCTTACCAATTCTGTTTATCCCGCGGCCGACGACGATAATACAAAATCTGGTATTTACCTAATTATGAGCAAGGTAACGCAAGATCTGGGCAAATGTTTAAACTTGAAAATACATGACCAAGACAACAATTCTTTATAAAGAAACAGGAATTTATTTGAACTAATCTACGATACATGAAACTACGCCACTTGAACACATGCACGCACACAAATGCACACACACACACACACACACACACACACACACAATCATACCAACAGTTTACAGGGTGAAAGTTAATGAAGTTCATCTAGTACTGTTTACTAGACCAAAGAAAGTCACAAGAGCAGAGTCTTGGGTTTAATCTTACGGTTTTAGTTATGAAACGAGCACCATTTTTAAGCAAGGTACGCAGCTTTGATTTGAGCTCTTGTTCATGCGACCAATTTTCCATGTATACCACTGTTCTTTGAATAGAATAAGGGTTTGTAAATGCTGATAATACCTTTAAAGTTGTGTAGAATAATCAAACATAACACACAGATATGAAACATACTGAATATATGTTTCTAGCATTTTGCCCTACTAGCACACTTTAAAGATTGTTTAAATAGTGTCCCTGCTGTATTCCTCTTTGTTCATTGAAAGCCATGTGGAGAACACATGTGTCCTGGGGTCAATGAGATGGTCAGTGGTCTGGGTTTTTCCCCCACTCAGAATTATAAAATTGCCTCCTTTGTTTATCTGATTGCCAATTTACACCGCTGGAGTTCGAGGTGCCCGGACTTTTATGGCTCCAAGTGCACAGACTTCCTTGGTTAAGTTTCTTCATTTTGGAGATGCTGCCTTGTCTCAAAAGGGCAGATAAGATTAGCGAGATGGCGCCATGGAGGCTGGGAGAGTGTTCTGGAATGTGACAGATTGTTTGCTCTCTTTGGGGTCTGCTCATCCCTACACTATCTATAAGAGAAAAGCCAGCTACCCTTCTAGGAAAACCCATTTGGGCTGCTTGTATTCGCGATCTTGTCCTTTCGGTCATGACCCAATGCTCATGACCATAGGTGAGGGTTGGAACAAAGATCGACCAGTAGATTGAGCGCTTTGCCTTTTGGCTCAACTCTCATTCCATCACAACAGTGTGGTAAAGCGGCTGCAATACCGCCCCCGCTGCTCCGATTCTCTGGCCAACGTCACGTTCCAATGGTCCATCACTCGTAAACAAGACCTCAAGATACTTAAACTCTTTCACTTGGGGTGATGACTTGTTCCCTTCCTGGAGTAGACAATCCATCAGTTTCCTGCTGAGAACCATGGCCACAGATTTCGAGGTGCTGATCCTCGTCCCTGTCGTTTCACACTCAGCTGCAAACCGATCCAGCAGACTGATAATGACATCAGGACCACATCATATGAAAAAAAGCAGTGAAAAAAAGTGCAATCCGAAACCCACCAAACTGGATACCCTCTCCTCCACAGCTGCGCCTTGATATTCTGTCCATAAAAATCACAAACAGGATTGGTGACAGGGCACAGTCCTGACGGAGGCCAACACCCACTGGAAACAAGTCCGACTTACTGCCAAGAATCCGAACACAGCTCTCACTTTGGGTGTAAAGGGATTGGGTGGCCCTGAGAACAGACCCCCTCACCCCATACTCCTGCAGTACCTCCCACAGAAAATCCCAGGGGACCCAATCATATGCCTTCTCCAAATCCACAAAACACATGTAGACTGGATGACCCCCTCGCAAGAGTAAAAAGCTGGTCCGCTGGTCCGCTGATGGAATCCACATTGTTCCTCTTGAATCTGTGGTTTGACAATTGGCCGAACCCTTCTTTCTATCACCTTAGAGTACACTTTCCCAGGGAGAGTATTGTAATGCCCCTGTAGTTGGCACACACCCTCTAGTCCCTCTTTTTGAAAACACACTGTCACGAGCCAGCCCAATCAGCCAAGCACATCCAGGTCATGATTTCAGCTAATTAACCCCATGCACCTGCAACTTATTAACAACCTACCACGCCTTTAAAAAGAAGCTTAGAACTCCATTCATTGCCGAAGTATCATGCTTGCGTGCCTCTTGATCTGTCACTCGCGATTTTTCCAGTTATTTCTACCTCTGTGTTTGACCCTGCCTGTCTTCCTGGATTTTGTCTCGTGCCTTGCCCTCTGGATTATCATCACTGCTTGGATTTGCTTCTGTGTATGACCTCGCCTGCATTACGGACTTTGATTTCGGTACGTGCTTCTGGATTTGTTTTTTCTCACCGCTGGACAACTGTTACCGACCCTGCCTGTCCCTCCGACCTCGTTTAATGCTATTGCCTGCAATCTCTGTGTGTGCGTGCAGACATGTGATCACTTCTGCGTATGTGGATATCGGACAGGAGTGTTTCGCCGTCAAAAGCATTTCATTCCCTGCCGTATTTGTGCTCCTGCTGAGCCTGCACATTGAGACTTATTTCGAACTAAAGCTTTCAGAAAGGCTTTCTGTCTGCAATTGGGTTCACTCCCATTCAGCCCCACCCCTGACACACACAGATATAAAACCACCACCCCAGTCTTCCACTCCTTAGGCACTGTCTCCGACTTCCACACAATGTTGACGGGCTGTCTTGGTTGACACGCCTCTTCAACACCCAGTGCCTTGAGCATTTCCGGACGGATCTCATCAATTCCAAAGGCTTTGCCACCGTGGAGTTGTTTGTTAGATCAACGTCGACCCCCGTCATCCTCCAGCTCTGCCTCTGCAACAGAGGGTGGATTAGTCTGGCTCAGAATTCCTCAAAGTGCTCTTCCCACCCCTTGATTACCCTGATCAGTCAGGGTCAGCAGTGTCCCATACTTGCTGTACACAGCTTGCAAACCAAGAGCGCAAACAAACCAAAGAGGAGCAAATCCAAAACAAGGCCAGGCAAGCAAATGGTCGCATACAGGAAGTCACAAAACTTAACAAGGGAGTACACAATATATCATTCACGTCAATAAAAGAATAAACAAGCAAAGGCACGGTCTGCAGCACTGAAGTCAGAAGGACTTTAGTAGGCTTTCGTGTCTCCTGTTTAACCAATCATCAGGTAGGAGGCCGGATCAACAAGGGTAGCGCAAATGAGCAGCCAACTGATTGCAGGAAGGAGCACACTGAAGTGGGCAGAATCTGAAACATTAAGGGAAAGACACACTCATCCCACCATGAGCAGAGATGCGTACAAAGCACAGAAAACAAATATATACTTAAAACTGCAACAGCTCTTTTCAAAACCATTTACCTTTTGTTGATCTTCAATTATTGTATTTGTTTAATAGGTTTGTGAAGGAGTGAAGGTTTTAGGCGTGCAGTAAGTTGGCTGGATGCCAGATTTAAACTATTATCAGTAGACTTCAAATCAAAAGTAATGGATGCACCCTCCCACATGCCATGCATAAGTTATCAAAATATTATGCAAGCTTTTAAACCATAATATATTCATGGCAATGTGTTGGCATAGAGGCACTATTCTGCTTTTATTTAATCTCTATCAAGCCATCATTCTTATTTGGCTCTCTTCAATTTGATAAGGCAAAATTTAATGAGAAAGTAGTGAGTTGCCATGAAATGCCCTTCTATGCCCTACTGTGAACTTTTGTTTCTTTTTATACTTCTAGCAAAGCATGATAATAATTCATAGTTATAGTTTTTAAAGTTATTAGAACGCCACTTTTCTTACCCAAACCTTTAATTAATTTATTCTTTCAGTTTTTTAATCTGGACAATATGTCTCTACTACGCTGTTCAAATATGATTTGCCCTATTACAGAATCCAGTCACATACAGTACTATACAAGAGGCATTGTGCTAAATATACAATGCCATAATGACCATGAGACATTTGGCAGATTGTCTAAAATACAGTACTCCCTTAGGTCCATCACAAAAGCTACCAATGGCTTATATTGAAATATATGTCTGTCTGTTCCACTGTGGCACAATTGTTTGTGCCACTCTGGTTCCACAAATCTGCAAGGCCCTGTTGTGACTACTGACAGTTAGACACTCATCTTTGCCACATGAATTAGATCTTCCAATTGATGGTATGCAGAGTTTGGCACATTCACCTAGGCTGCTGGAAACTATGAGTGTGGCATCTCAAACCTTTAAGCAATAGGTGAGCCTTCCACAGAGAGCCAATAATCAGCTTTTGTATAGGGTATGAATGGTTTCATCATGCAATATGCTATCCACTGCATATCTTAGTGCTTGTGCATTTTTTTCTATATTTTGCTGCCATAACAGTTTTCTGTTATCATTTAAACAATAAGCCAAAACTATACCATCCAAGAGTTTTGTCGCCGACATGGGGCCTGACTATACTGTTTGACTCACTCTGGCAAACCTCTTACTGGATTCGATGCTTTTTGTGTGCCCTAATTCAGCCATCCTGCCTTGAATATTTACTTCTGACTAATGAATAATCTCATGACTCTTCTTCTAGGACAACAGCAAAGCATGTCTGGGGAAGTGCCATGTGAATTTGTTCTGCTGAGAGCAGAGCAACTAAGTGCAAGGCATATCAGCTTTGTTTAGATGTTATATGTTAAGCAAATTGTCTTTCAAAGCATCTTTGGGTAGTTGAGGTTATTTCTCAAGCTTATGAGTCAATAAGACACACACTCTTAACCATTGTGTTGTTGTACACATGGAAACATCTTTGGCAGCATTTGGAGGCTTATATTCATACTGATCATATCAATGTTAAGTGGTACTTTAATTAATATTATTAAAAAAGAATGTTGGACAAATTAATGAGAATGTATAATTTATTATTGGCTTAAAGATTCTAAAAACAAGTGACATTTGGGTCATCTATTAAAAATTTTTACTATTCAATCCTGTCAAAATTATTCAATTCCAGTGATCGGAATAGGGTAATAGGATTGACATTTTTGGTTACAGGTAGTCATAAAATCATATTCGGCTAAGACAATTGGAGCATTTGGGGTACATCATTAAATTGTAATATTTTGTAACATTTCTTTCATTTATCCAAAATAACTATTTTTTTATTATCTATACATAAAACAGGGTTAAAATTATGCTTCAGAGGGCCTCCGAGTGGCGCAGTGGTTAAAGCGCTCGCCCTATCATCCGGAGATCGCTAGTTCGAATCCCGGGTGGTGCTGTAACCTCTCGCAGCCGGAGGTCTAGAGAGAGCTGATTGGCCGAGCTCTCTCAGAGGGGAGGGATGAGAGGTACTTAGTGCTCCCACATTAATCACGGCTCTACAGCCAGTCAGGGGCGTCTGTGAGCTCGCGCAACGGAGGGAGCGGATAGCGCTGTCCTCCGAGTGTGTTACGCCGCCCCCAACGGTGCGCGAGCGAGCAGTTCGAAAAGATGCGGTCGGCTGGCGTCACGCGGTTCGGAGGAAACACGTGATAGTCTTCGGCCCTCCCGGCTGAGTGGTAGTAGTAGCCTTAATGTGGGAGCCCCCTAGTGACGGGGAGGAATTGGACACGACTAAATTAGGGAGAAAATCGGGGAAAAATCCAAAAAAAAATAAAAATAAAAAATTATGCTTCAAATCTTCCCCCCAAAAAAACAACAAACTCAATCAGGCATCACAGTGGCTTAGTGGTTAGCACTTGCACCTCCAGGCATCACAAAAAGATACTGACAGGTTGGCGTGTGTTGCGAAAACCACCACATTGCATTGATTTCTTTCACCAAAGCACAGTTTGTCAGCTTGTTTTGGTCCAGCTGTGCAGTGACTTATTTCTATTTCAGGTACAACAATAACCTAATGACATGGCATATAATATTTTCAATGTTTTTTATGCTGTAAAACACATTCAAAATGTTATACCTATACACAGCTGTTTGCCATAAAATTGATTCATTCATAGTTTGACCAAGCACTGGATTATGTTCTGACTTTCTTTAGCTTAATATGTAGTTTTAATAATTTGACACAATGACTTAACAAATTGTTTTATTTGGTTGTTTATTTATGTATAGTAGTTACCATCAGAGGTGGGTAGGGTAGCCAAAAAAATTACTCAAGTAAGAGTAGCTGTACTTCAAAATAATATTACTCAAGTAGAAGTAAAAAGTAGTAGTAAAAAGTTGATTTTTTTTTCCCGCTATGCCGCCTGACTACATGTGGTTATTGTTATTGCGGCTGATTGGTGAAATGGAATCATGGTGAAACAGTCATGTGGTAGATCTACCAGCTGCATGTGTAGAATAAATGGTTAGAAAAGTAACAAGTTGAGTGTAGCCGAATGTAGCGAAGTAAGAGTAGTGTTTCTTCTTCACAAATCTACTCAAGTAAAAGTAAAAAGTATGGTGCAGTAAAACTACTCATAGAAGTTTTTTTGTTTTTTTTTCCAAAAGTTACTCAAGTAAATGTAACATAGTAAATGTAATTTGTTACTACTCACCTCTGGCTACTATATTTATGTAGCTACCAATGTTATTTATACACCCCATGTAACTCCCCATACGATGACTTTAGAATTAAGCATCTTTATTCACAATTAAGCAATGGTGGCCCATTAGTAGCTTTTTTAGCTGCACTGTACAAGTCCAATTTGTGATCATTGTGATCAAATGTGATCATTTGGTTTCATATGTAATGTGGGGAAAGTGTCAGGCATGAAATATTGGAACAAGATTTTAAAATGCTGGTGATAATAATGATAAGTTGCATCTCACATAATGTATCTGTTAGACTATTCTAAATGTTTCTAAGCAATAGAGACAGAATTGCTAAATGTTCCACAATCCTAATGACAATTTGTAGTCCTTGTGAATCAGACCAGTGAGGTCTATTAAATTCTGCATTTAATAATCACATATGCTACCATGTGAAAGCCATTTGGATGAACACCAACATACTCCGGTCACTCAGAGCACGTACTAAAAGAGTGAACGGCAGCTTTTTCCATCAGGCTACAAGAGCATTAAACATAAAACCTCATCAATGACCGTTAAATGTAGCACACAGTTGCAAAAGACACTAGACACTTTATCACATATACTTGCACAGAACTTGTATTATGTATAATTGATATTGTATATACTTATTACATAGTCTACTTATTCTTTTATTCTTATTTTTATCTTGTACATACTCATGTTTTATTTTTATTCTTATTCTTATTAATTCTTTATAATTAATAAGAGTTTGGCACAATTGCATTTCACTACTGTTGTACTTGTTCAACCATGTATGTGACAAATAAAATTCTGGAATCTTGAATCTTGAAACAGATTTTGCTTAGGTTTTGAAATATTCTTAGTTGCAGTGGTAAAAACTAATTTGCAATGGTTCAATTATTAGACTGTTTAACTGTTTGGTATGACAAAACCTCTGGTTGACAAATAATGTGGACTACAATGTAATATTAATTTTCTACTTTCTCTCTCTCTCCTCAATTTTTAGATATTACATAGAGCAAAAAGAAGAAAGTGAGGGATATTTTGACATTGAACCTATCAGTGGAATCATTAGAACCACTCATCTCCTGGACAGAGAAGACATAGCCTGGCACAACATCACTGTCATGGCAAAAGAGGATGGTGGGTACCATACAGACAGCCAGACAGGCACACATGTTTGTGGACTTCAACCAAAAATAATATCACTGATTAAAATTAAACCTGATCAGCTTATTTTTAGCTTTTTATTATATTTTTGGCTTACCCAATTAACAGTAAATAAAAGACTTAACTAATTAGTTACAATAGCATTTTTTAAGACAATCAACATCAACACTAATTTACTGAAACACTATATAACACTGACCTTCCACACACACACACACACACTTTGTAATTTCAAAACAGCAAGTGTTCGGACCCTTTCACAGACCCTATTTCCCTCTCACAATAGGCTAGGTTTTTTTTTTCTTCTTATCATTATGACATGAAGAACAGGAAGTCTTCCAGTTCAACACTTTTTTCATCAGATGTTTGTGAAATACACTGAACATACAACTCTGTTCCTAATCTGGTCTTGTAATGTCCAGTGTAAGGCTAAAGCAAAAGCACCATGCAGGTTTGGATATCCTCAACATAATCCTGAGATAAAATTAACATCATTTTCAGGTCAATTCTCAAACAGATGATACAAATCACTGGCTGTTCTTATATGAGTGTATATATTATACCATTTCTCAGCTATAGATTTAATCTAATCTAATGATTTACTAATAACAAGGAATAATTGCTTGGTAATGATATTCTACCATTGTTAGTTTCTGTTGCAAGTTATTGTGTCTAGAATGGGAATTTTAAGGTTCATTAAGCCTGCAAGCAGATACTGTCTACACTGATTGGTAAATTGATTAAGCAAATTCTGTGTTTCTGTCTGTGTAGCATCAAGTGCTGTGGGAATCTCCATCCACCCATATGTATAAATCTGTGTTAATGACATGGTCATTTAGTATAAATTTAATATTTTTAAATGTTTTTTGTCCTTGAGCTTGGCGTTTCTCAATATCTACAGTACTTATTTGAATATTAATTATAACTCTGCTATCAAAACCCATACAATAGATAAATAATATAGCGTGGATACGTACAATAACTAAGAAGTTGAAATATGCATATTAAATAAGCATCTATTTTCTTATATTTTTTTTTATACAATCTTCCAAAAAAGTTGGCACAGTAGATCAGTTGGCTTGATTGACAAATATTGACAACGTATCATGTGAATTTAAGCAATTGTCTACTGAAAATATGCACTTATTTTAAATCTTGTGGCTACAACATCCTCCAGAAAGTTTGGACAGGGCCAATTTAAGACTAATATTAATGGGACAAGTAGAAATGACAAGTTGATGAAACAAGCACTGTTACACAGGTAACCCAGTTATTTTTATAATATACAAGAAGTTTCAAAGTAAGTTCTACTACTTTTAGAGTAAGGATGTGGTGAGGCATGCTGATTTTCCAAAAAAAAAAAGTATTTGCACCAGCAAATGATCCAATTTTTGACATACAGAATGTAAATACAAATCAGTCATTCTTTTAATAATATTACAATCTTTCATAATGTTGTCCTCAAACATGCAGTGATAGTAATATGTATGTACATCAGTGGCCTCAGTTTTGGAGTGTGTGTGTGTGTGTGTTGGGTAGTGTGCGTTTTCCCACTCACTCACTGATTGTCTATACCACTTTATCCTGTATACAGTACAGGGTTTCAGGGGACCTGGAGCTTATCCCAGGAGACTTAGGGCACAAGGTGGGGTACACCCTGGACAGGATGCCAATCCTTCTCAGGGCACACACATACACACACTCATTCACACACTACGGGCAATTTGGGAACGCCAAATCTGCATGTCTTTGGACTCTGGGAGGAAACCTGGTACCCAGAAAAAGCACCAAGCATAGGGAGTACATTCAAACTCCATACACACAGAGGCAGGAAACAAATCTGGCCAGAAATCAAATCCAGACCCTGGATGTGCAAGGCAGCACTGCTAAGGGTGCCACCAGGCTGCCTGAAGTAAAGCAGACTTGCATAATATACAGTATTGTTGTATGTATTAATAGGCTAGCATATTATTCATTCCTTGGAACAACTTTTCACCTTCACCAATTGAATCAATGAACCACGTGAACCTGAAAAATATCAAGGCATACGGTTATTGCCGTTTTTTATTTTCCCCACATTCACCATTTGGACACAGCTTAATGTGTACACCTGTGTATATATAGTTTTTGACTAATGTAACTTGTACCACTTTTCTGAAGTTTGTCTGCTTAATTTATTTATCAATTTACAGATAACCCAAATCTTCTGAGTCATGTCCCCGTCACAATTCAGGTACTAGATGTAAATGACAACCCACCAAAAATCAACACAGAGGATGACATCCTCATTTGTGAAAACATAAGGGCAGGGCAGGTAAGTATACAAGAGGCATTTTCTATATTTTAATGCACAACATAAAAAGGTTGAGGTCAGAGATTATATACTAATGTTAAGTGCAGAGAGAAGATAGCAGAGGAGAAGGAGTTCACGAAAGGGGCAAAGAAAGTCTGAAAACACATTAATCTTTGTTCATTTAGAGTGAGGATCTGTGCAGCCAAACATGATTGTGCTTCAGCTCCATGTACAGTCATGGCTAAAAGTTTTGAGAATTACATAAATATTGGAAACTGGAAAAGTTGCTGCTTAAGTTTTTATAATAGCAATTTGCATACAGCCTGTTATGCATACAGCCAATGTTATGAAGAGTGATCACATGAATTGCATAGTCCTTCTTTGCCATGAAAATTAACTTAATCCCGAAAAAAACTTTCCACTGCATTTCATTGCTGTCATTAAAGGACCTGCTGAGATCATTTCAGTAATCGTCTTGTTAACTCAGGTGAGAATGTTGACGAGCACAAGGCTGGAGATCATTATGTCAGGCTGATTGGGCTAGAATGGCAGAATTGACATGTTAAAAGGAGGGTGATGCTTGAAATCATTGTTCTTTCATTGTTAACCATGGTGACCTGCAAAGAAACGCGTGCAGCCATCATTGCGTTGCATACAAATGGCTTCACAGGCAAGGATATTGTGGCTACTAAGATTGCACCTAAATCAACAATTTATAGGATCATCAAGAGCTTCAAGGAAAGAGGTTCAAGTCATGTTAAGAAGGCTTCAGGGCATCCAAGAAAGTCCAGCATGCGCCACCAGTGCAGATCGGAGTGCCACCAGTGCAGAGCTTGCTCAGGAATGGCAGCAGGCAGGTGAGGCCAAGACTTTTGGAAGATGGCCTGGTGTCAAGAAGGGCAGCAAAGAAGCCACTTCTCTCCAAAAAAAAACATCAGGGACAGATTGATCTTCTGCAAAAAGTATGGCGAATGGACTGCTGAGGACTGGGGCGAAGTCATATTCTCGGATGAAGCCTCTGATTGTTTGGGGCATCTGGAAAAAGGCTTGTCCGGAGAAGAAAAGGTGAGCGCTACCATCAGTCCTGTGTCATGCCAACAGTAAAGCATCCTGAGACCATTCATGTGTGGGGTTGCTTCTCATCCAAGGGAGTGGGCTCACTCACAATTTTGCCCCAAAACACAGCCATGAATAAAGAATGGTACCAAAACACCCTCCAACAGCAACTTCTTCCAACAATCCAACAACAGTTTGGTGAAGAACAATGCATTTTCCAGCACGATGGAGCACCGTGCCATAAGGCAAAAGTGATAACTAAGTGGCTTGGGGAAATTTTGGGTCCATGGCCTGGAAACTCCCCTGATTTTGATCCCATTGAAAACTTGTGGTCAATCCTCAAGAGGTGGGTGGACAAACAAAAACCCACTAATTCTGACAAACTCCAAGAAGTGATTATGACTGAATGGGTTGCTATCAGTCAGGATTTGCCCCAGAAGTACTGGCTCTTTGCATAAATGTCATATAATTGTCAATTAAAAGCCTTTGAAACATATGAAGTGCTTGTAATTATATTTCAGTACATCACAGAAACAACTGAAACAAAGATTTAAAAGCAGTTTAGCATCAAACTTTGTGAAAACTAATATTTGTGTCATTCTCAAAACTTTTGGCCATAATTTTCTTATAATAAAATTCCCTTTAAGGGCACTGCAGATACACAGGAACAGCTGATTGAGTAAAAGAATGGACAAATTGAAATAGTAAAAAGTGATTTAGTGAGAGAAGCAAGCATGAAAAATTAAAATGACTGGATGAGAGAAAATGGAAGAATCAGACAGGGTGAGCTAGAGGTCAAATCAAATCAAATTAAATTTTTATTTGTCACGTAAACAGCCAAACACAGTATGATATGTAGTAAAATACTTATGTGACTGCTTGTGACCTATTTTTTTTTCTCTGTGGGAATGAATTGCTCTAGCAATATGAAATAATAGAAAATGGACTAATATAGAAAACCTTAAACTGAAAAATATGCACTATGTACAAGGTTACTAATGAAATAGAATTTAAATAGAAGTGTATGAGGTGTTAAGTGTATAAGTGTATAAGGTGGAGTATATTGGAATAAAAATTCATAAGGAAAACTTACTTTTAAAAAAAGAAATTGGAGCAATGAGTCAGCATGTTAATAATTGCAACAGAACATTAAAGCCTAGTCAATGATCGATATACTGCTAACAGTCCAATAATGTATGCTGGGTCTGGTTTCCTGATATACGTACATTTGATGGATTAATGGGTCCATCCATGAGTATCAAATGAAGCTCAGTGATTTTACTTGAATAATTAACTCCTGCTATAATGTTTAATGTAAATTACTGACCAGGAGCATAAGATACAATGTAGTCAATAGACTGTAGCACAGAGCTTTTGCACTTAAAAAGCTGCTACTTGAGTTAGTGGTGTAGATGTTGGTCACCTACATATTGCATGGGAAGGCAGTCGAAACATGAAAGTATGGTTGCATAGCAAATGCTTTAACAATAATCACAGAACAGTGGTGGGTAGCATTGCTACTTCACAGGTCAGGGATCTCATGTTTGATTCTAAGCTCTTGCATGTTCTCATGGATTCCCTTCGGTTTTTCTGTTTAACTTCCACTGTCCAAAAACAAGCATGCAGATTGCCAAATTGCCCCTAGGTGTGAATAAGTTGGATTGACCTCCTAGTGGAATGATCTCTTTTGTCACACCCATGGCTCTAGATTCATAGCAATCCTGTATAACAGTGCTGTATGCACCATGTATAAAATCAAGCAGATCTCCTTTGTAATATTACATTTGAAATATTTATTACAATTATTCTGGCCACAAAAAAAAAAAACTATTAAAACTGCACAATGGTAAATGCCTGAAACTAATCATTCCTTAATTACATGTCCTTAAAATTCTGCCAACACTTAGGGATAGGCACATTTAAAGTATGATAATATAATTGTAGAATGATTACAATCTCTTTCTATTAAAAACAAGAAATGAAGCGAAAGAAGCATGTTTCCCTCATGAACCAGGTGTGCTGAAAAAAAATGTTCTGACTGATAAACATGACCTAATTACCATATTCCAGTTAAAAAATATTTTTAAGACAATTATTTAATTATTTAGAATAATTATAATTTGGAGAATTATTTAGGCCAAACATGAACTGGATAGATTATGTGCTGGATTTTAGGCTGACTTGGTTAATCAGTCAAATTGATATTATTCTTTATTCCTTTTTCAAATCTTTGAAGCTTACAAGTGTCTAATTGTCAGTTTGAGATATGTGATGAATAATAGAGACTCAACTAGATTTTTTTCAATAATTCTGCTAATGACAGATCATCCAGACGATCAGTGCTGTGGATAAGGATGACTTTGCAAATGGACCAAGATTTTATTTCTCTTTCCCTGGAGGAGTTCCCATTAATCCCAACTTTACCTTAAAGGACAATGAAGGTATGCAATTTAATAAACGTGTGTGTCTGTGTGTGGTGATGACAAAAAATAGAAGAATTATTTAACTCTTTTTAGTACTAGCATGATAGGTATATCCAGTTAATTTTTAGTAGAAAAAATACAGGTGCAGTACAGAAATATTGTGCAGTGTAGTCAGTGCAATATTCATTTAAAATAAATGATTTATTGATATTCTGTATGCAGTATTTGCTGTATTTATTGATATTCTGTATGTTTTATAGTTATAAGCATATTTGTAGAGCTTTCACAACTTGGGGTAAGCATAAAAACAGACCATATTCTGGCAATGGTAAAACTCTTTGCTCTTTTATTTAAAAATGCTGGAAAATGCTGAAAGGATTATGAGTAGGTCAGTGAGCTGGAGGCCCGGGCGAGAGAGAGTTTGAGAGAGAGACTGGAACCAGGTGTCTTGCTCCAAAAGCTTTCGCAGGGCAGCAGCAGTAGCATCAGTGTGATCAGAGTGGCCCAAGCATAATCTGTTGCAGCAAAATGGAAGTTGTCATCTTCTTTGTGTGTGGACAAAAAGAGAGATCATCTGCAGTATGTGATGGACAGAAGTACTTGTTAATTATAAGCTACAACAAGGAGTATAACAGAGTAACAGCCATCAAAACAACAGCTGAAATCTAGCAGTACCAGGTAGCCATTTGACATGGACATTAAATTTTCCTCATGAAAGTCAAAATCCCTCCTTTTTTGTCTATATCCAGATCTCACTTATTTGTAAATAAATAAAAGTGGTACTTGAGTTTAAAAGTTTTTTTACTAATACTAAAAATTTCTACTCTCCATAACTGCATGTTCTAATTCTTGCTAACAGAGATGTAGTAGGGCATTTGGCCTCCACATCTGTTGGTGGTTTGACAGCTACATGATTTCACTTTGCTTTCTCAGCATGTTTCTGACAAATGTTTGATGATCATGTAAAGATAGTCTTCTCTGATTGGTTAATTTGTAAATATGTTTTAGATAGGGTATCTAACTTGATCTGGTTTTTCTTTCCTGATGGGAAAAGTGCAAGTGATGTTGCAAGTATTGTGCAAGGAAGCAAAGGTGTGGCAAGTGGGTGGGGGGGGTCTATGTTAGGCTAAAAACAAACCCAATCCAGTCAACTCTCCCATCAGTCTAGCTATTCAACATCTGTTCCCTTGACAAAAAAAAACTGGAGTACATGTAACTGCAGTGGATTTCATAGTGTAGAGACTGCTGCATATTTGTTATCACAGAGACATAGTTTAGAGCAACAGGTCCAGATGGTCTAGCTTAATTTCATGCCACTAGAAATGGAGCTCTGTGTGGTAAGTTTCATGGTGGTAGCATGTGTGTTTACGTGAAGATTTCTGTTCTAATTTCCGGTTACTGCTTACTGCTGGTGAGGTTTGTGACTATAAGATGCAGACAATTTTGTTTACCGCTGAAATTCAGTACTGTGTTTATAGTATATAGTATCTATATACTATAAATAGTATATTTATATACTATTTATACTATTTACCCCCCAGTAATGCCATGGATTCTAAATTCTATCAATATGTGAACCTTGTTTACACAAACATTGCTGGCACATACTGGCAGGAGCCATGCCCCATCTCAGCTACTCAGACCACATTTCTTTTATACTCCTCCCAGCATACACAACACTTGTTCCAAGGTTGTACACACATGTTCCAAGCCAGTAAACAGGAAATACTTGGCCAGCAGGAGCTATCTCAGCATTCTATGACTGTTTTGAGCAAACTGACTGGCAGATGTTCAGGGAGACTGTAAAAAAGATGACTTCAACTTGGAGGATTACATGACATCACTGACTTTCTATATCAGCAAGTCCATCCATGATATCACTGTCTCCAAGATACTCACTCTATCCACAAGCTGTTGACTGCATGGTTGTGTGGTGTTGAAACCTTCAGAGCAGGTGGCAAAAAAGCTGTAGGGAACAGCATTGGCCCAAATTGTCAAAGAGAGGCAAAACATGCAAGGGGCCAGAGAATCCACAGCCAATTCAAGAACAATGGCATGTGTAGTCAACACAAGTAGTGGGACAACACAACCACAGGTATTATGGCCAAGTAGTTATGAGACACAGGGCACCAATACCCACATATATTCATTCAGATTCAGGTTCATTCAGATTCAGATTCATTTATTTATTGTCATTGTATGACTACAACGAAATTGAAAAAAGCAATCCTTGGGTGAAACACACATAGTTACATTAAAAACATACCATACAATACAATATAATACAATACAATACAAAAAAAAGGCTATTTCCTACGTTCAATAGTGCAATATAAATGTTCAGGTAACCAGTAGTACCAAGTGCAAAAAGCAATATTAACAATATTAACAACATGCCATGATGCCTTCGGGATGAGAACCTGATATATTCATAAATATTGTGCAATTATTAGTTCTTTATAAACAATATTCCAGATGTTGTTCTTGCTACTGAAAGTTTATGTAAGTGGTTTTGAGGTTCAGTTCACGAATCGCTCTTGGGTAAAAACTGTTTTTAAATCTATTTGTTCGTGATGTGATAGACCTGAAACGTCTGCCCGAGGGCAGTCGGTTAAACAAATGATGTCCGGCATGGGATGGGTCCTTCAGTATCCTGATTGCCCTGTTGATGCAGTGAGAACTGGACAAGACCTCCAGAGAGGGCAAGGAGCAGCCTATGATTTTCTGGCCTGTGTTGATGATTCTCTGAAGATCTCTCCTGTCTGCTGTTGAACAGCTGGCATACCACACAGAAATCCAATACGTCAGCACATATAACAGTTATGTTGTCAAAAGAGTTCAGAAGTCAATGAGAAAGTGGACCAAAGGCAGGTGTTCATCTTACAAGTGGCACTCCAAAGCAGAATCTGAGTGGTATGACTGAGTTGTGGCCAAGGAGCTCTATGAGATTGCTTGCTACACAACCGAGTCCTAATTGAGTCCCGTTGAGCCAGATTGTGGTTGAGGAAGCAGAAGAAGGAGTTCATGGCCATAGGACTATTTGCTCTGTCATTTCTTTGACAGAGGGAAGTATTGTGGAGCAGAAAAGAGTGTGCAGATTTGGAGAAGCGATCCTTGATGGTCGTCATGCAGTTTCTATGAGACAAAGATACACCTAACACATAATCTAACAGGATATGTGACCAAGGACGACGGGACACAGATAAGGGTCTGAGAAGGCCAGCAGGGGGTTGGTTGTCATGTTTACAGCATGCGCAGATGAGACATGCAGCTAAGAACCTGAACAATGCACAACTCAGTCATTGGAACCCAGGAACCTCTCGAGAACCTTTTGAGGGGTTGACCAGTTGGTGACTGCCTGAAGTTTGGCTGTCTCCATCTCTAGCTTTAATGGTGAAATCATGAAACCCAGAAGTATGGTGGAAGTTGCATGGAACTCACATTTCTCCGCCTTAACATGTGGGTTATTGTTAAGTATGTCAAGAAAGCTTGTGTTGTTGTACAGTATGTACTGTAGTAGCATACAGTATGTAGCAGACAGTGCCACTGGTCCACACAATTGTTTAATAATACTGGTTACTATTTGTAATGGCGATCTATGTTTTCCTGTTCTTCGCCATTTCTGTAAGGACCGGTACAAAGGATTTGACGCGTAAGACCACAAAACTTGTAGTGTATCAGTTTAATCTTCGTTTGTCTGGATACAAGACACTCAACAAATTAAACTTAAGAACTATTTACACTTTTCAAGCTTCAAAATAAATATGGTTTCGAAGAATGGTCAAAAGACTGTCTAACACAGAGTCCTTCCTTCCTTCTAATAAATCAAACACAAATGGTTGCTACCGTAAACATATGAAATTGACCTATGACCTGTGCGTGAGTCAATAGTCACAAATATGTTACAGATAAGGCACAAATATGTCACAAAAAAGGTTACATTTACATCTACGTAATAATGAAGTCAAATACCACAGAGATCCACCCAAAATGTACTTTATGGCTCCAACACTATTCTTGCTGTATATGGTAGAAATGACAAAAACAATTGGCTTGACTTGAGATATATAACCATATATACTGTAATAAGTAGTGCAAATTGCAAGTAGCAGTAATGTACAGTAGAGTGTAAGAGGTTTGTAAAAAGTATGTTGGAGCCTTTATAGAGTGTATTGCATATTGTCCAGTTCATCTGTTTGTGAGAATAATTGCTTGAGGAAAGAAACTGTTCCAGTGCCTGGCAGTTTTGGTGTACAGATGTATCTAGCGCCTGCCAGAAGAAAGGAGTCTGTAGAGATTGTTCTGCCAATTTCCTGTTTTTGTAGTTTACAAGTCGGGGGCGCATTTTTTTGCTGTTTTAACTGTTTGCCGCAGTGTGTTCCTGTCCTGTTTTGTGGTTGCTCCACACCAGATGGTGATGGATGTGCACAGGACGGGTTCAATGAGCTGACTTTCAACAGCTCCTGTGGCAGACCATACTTCCTCAGTTGGTGGTGAAAGTACATCTTCTGCTGGGCGTTTGAGTTGATGTTGGATTTCCATTTCTGGTCATGGGAAATGGTAGTTCCCAGAAACTTGAAGGTCTCCATGGTTGACAAAGGGTTGTTGGATATTGGAAGGTTATTGAGAGCTATCTCCTAAAGTCCACTGTCATCTTGACAGTTTTGAGCATGTTCAGCTCCAAGGTTCAGAACAAGGTTCTGACTGCACCAGAACACCAGCCAATCCACATCTTGCTGATATGCAGACTCATTGCCTGATCTGATTTAATGAGTCCAATGAGCGTAGTTCAAATTTCAGCATATAATGATATACAGTCATTAGTAGAGAATAGCAGTGGAGAGAGGCACATCTTTTCGGAGCACCAGTGGTGACTGTCTTCATGCTAAAAATAACTCCTCCCAGACTCACCTGCAGTTTCCTGCCTGTCAGGAAGCTGGTGATCTACTGACATATGGCATGGGGTACAGTAAGCCATAGGAGATTGGAGGGGAAGATTTTCGGGATTATTGTAATAACTGCCCGATGGAACTCAACAACGAAAATACTAAAATTTTTTACATTTTAAATGAGCATTTACATTTGCTCAGCTAGCATTAATAGATCCTTAATAGAGCTACACTTACTTTATAGCCTCGGCTAGATAGCTAGGTAGCTCATATTGCTGCATACATTTTGGTCAAGCTGCTTCTAAGACAAATGGTCATTAATTTGTGTAAATATAAGTGTTAAGTGGGCAAAATTGTGCTCATATGCTCTTATGACACTCTTTCGGTTTGGAGGGAATAAAGAAATGGGAGGAAGGGTTGGAACAGCATGCACAGGTGCTTTGTTTTTCTCCTTTATTTTTTTATTCTTTTCATTGGTTTTATTTTTCTGTGTACTTGATGATAAATAGACTGACACACACAGCTCTCTGCTACTCAGCATTCGGCTACTGGTCCTCTCCAAGCTCCAAATTGAATTTATATTCAATTTATAACATTACGGTCTGATTAATACCTGGACCTGATTGCGGTCAGAGACATCAAAAACGAAATTTCAAATAGATTTTTTCCTTCCCTTACCTCAGTTTTAACAATCACAAGCCGCATTAGAAATGAAAAAAAAATTCTTTTTTTTTTTTTTTTTTTTTTACACATGGTGAACACGCTGCCATCTTGTTTGTTTGAACAGTTGTCTGAATTAAGGTCCCAGTCTTCCCATACTAATGTCACACAATATGCTGGCTGGCTTGACAGTCATAATGGCACCTACATAATGTTAGTATAGCAGGCAAAAATGTAAAGAGCAGACGTTTCCAAAGTTAAAAACATAGAAACATACTGGTGTTACATTACATTTGGTAATGTAAGAGAATATAGTTTGAGTAAGAGTGCTGAGAGTCTTATAAGTGTGGCTTTGTCTCTATTGAGCTCTTTCTCTTTCCTCCTTTGGGATGTTGGGTGTTTACAAGTCTTAGCAATGAGCTTATCCTACTGTTGGTGGTCTATTACACGATGTTCTAGTGCTTACAGAGAACAGTGTGTGATTGCGACTGAAATCCTTTCAGTTGACTATAAAGAACTAGAGTCATATAAATATACACAGTGTGTCCTTGTCTCTTTTAAAGGAGCCTATGAAATACAATCCATCCTTACCTGCACACATTCCTAGTGCAAGATATTATGTCCCTGTATTAAATCCCTGTTTCAGCCCTCCCAGTTTCACATAAACTACCTCACTGATCATAGGTCACACTCTTTTTTGGGGGGAATGCTTGAGTTGGAGGTTGAGTCAGAGGTGTGTATATCTGTTAAGGTGTGTATATAAGTTTTCTTCAGAAACCTGAGGAGAGTTTTGAGAATTCCCTGACTGGTAAGGAGTCATCACAGTTGTTGTTGAGCATCACACAAGGATCAAGAAATGCGGAGGAGTATGCAATGGAGTTTAGAACAATCAATGTACATTAAGTGTAACGTAGTAAGTGGAAAGATGAAGAATTTATTTATTTATTTATTTTTTTACAAGCTCGCACCCTGTGTCACAAAGCAACCGAAGGATGACCAGAAGACTAGCAGTTAGCCCGTGTATCATGAATGGTAAACCCAAACGCAGAAGTAGCGCGAGCAGGCAGGATAACCACGCGATTTATTATTAGAACTCTCTCACGTAGAGAGCAAGAGTTTACACAATTAAACCCGTGTTCTAACAACACACAGTCAATCAGGAATGTAACTCAAAATGGTGAGTACTCACGAAATGGAGGAGATAGCGTCAGGCATTAGTAGACTCAATGACTGAGCGATGTGCAGCGCCATTTTGCTTCCTTTTATGCTTCCTGAATCGCGACTGTACTACTTCTTCCTAATGCCAGTCGCGGTGAGAGCGCATGACAGTACCCCCCTGTCCAGGACCGGCTCCCGATGGTCATGCGGTGGAGGATACCTGACGACGGTAGTCCCGTATCAGCCGGTAGGTGACAGGGTTGATCCGGAGGGTGATGCGGTAAGGGCCGATGAACCTGGGTGAGAGTTTGCGAGATTCTGTATGGAGGTGCAGATTTTTCGTTGATAACCAGACCTTGTCACCTACATTGTACAATCGTCCCGGAGGGTGCCGACGGCAATGTTGAGCGGCATAGCGGGTGTTGGCACGACGAATGGCTGCTCTAGCATGTTCCCACAGCTGCCGGCACCTACGGACCAACTGTTGGGCCGACGGTACATCAACCTCCGGTTCTTGGTGGTCGAACATCGCATACCTCAAATGGGCTTAGCTCGGTGGTGGACAAGATGTGAAGATTGTGGGAGATTGTGGGAGAGATTGTGGGCCCAGGAGCGCTATTGATCGGCGATGAAGCATCTCAGATAGCGCTCCAGTTGTTGGTTGGTCCGTTCCATCTGACCATTAGACTGAGGGTGGTATCCGGAGGAGAGACTGCAGGTGGTGTTGATCAGACGGCAGAAGGCTTTCCAGAACCGGGCAATGAACTGGGGCCCTCTGTCCGAGACGATGTCCTTCAGGAACCCATGCTGGCGGACTACATGCTCTAGTATCAGCTCGGCTGTGTCTTTAGCTGATGGGAGTCCGGCGAGGGCCACCAAGTGCACGGCCTTGGAGAATCGGTCGACAATGGTCATGATGGTGTTCTTTCCTTCGGAATCCAGCAGGCCCGTGATGAAGTCAACGGCAATGTGTGTCCAGGGCTGGCGGGGAACCGGGAGTGGTTGAAGTTCCCCCGGTGTTGGTTGGTTGGTGTCTTTGGCCCTGGCACACACTGGGCATGCCTGGATGAATTCCTCGACATCTTCTGTCATGGACGGCCACCAGAAGTCCCGCTGAATAAATTGGAGGGTGCGGTGAGTACCAGGGTGTCCAGAAAGGAGGGAGGAATGGCCCCATTGAAAGACCTCCATTCTGATGTTGCGGGGTACGTAGAGTCATCCAGGCGGCGTACCTGCCGGTTCGACCTCCGCGGCCTGTGCCTGGTGCACCCTCCTTTCCAAGTCCCACCGGAGAGGTGCGATGATCTTTGATGGCGGGAGGACAGGCGGGGGGTCCCCCGGGGAACATCCTCCTCATGTTGACGGGAGAGGGCATCGGCCTTGGTGTTTTTGGATCCCGGGCGGTACGACAGATGGAAATGTAATGTTCGAAGAAAAGGGCCCACCGCGCCTGCCTCGGGTTGAGCTGGTTTAGGTTCCGGATAGTGATCAGGTTTTGATGGTTGGTCCAAATGATGAACAGCTCTCTGGCACTCCGGTGTCAACCGCAGCTGGAGGTGGAGAACCGACAGGTCCGGTGGTGGTGGTGGAAAAGCGGCGTGCTTCGGGAACTGGGGCGTAGGGGAGAAATGTGGACGATCGTGGCATGGTTGGTGATGGTGACGGAGTGGCAGGCGGCAGGGTCTGGGGGCTGGCCTCGGACGAGGGAGTAGTCGTTGGTCTATTCGGAGGGCGAATTGGATCAGCCTCTCCAAGGTGGCGGGGAGCTCTCGTCCTTCGAGCTCGTCTTTTATGTGGGAAGCCAGTCCCTCGTAGTAGGCCATCCGGAAGGCGGGGTCGCCCCAGGTGGTCTGCACGACTAGGGTCCGGAAGTCGGCGGTGTAACGGCTCATGGACGACCCTCCCTGCCGCAGATGACAGAGCTTGGAGCCGGTCTCTACCTCAGCAGCAGGATGTTCGGGTGAACTCGTTATAGGAATGGGCTGTGTCTGAATCAGAACGCAGGACTGCCGTGGCCCACTCAGCTGCCTGCCCTGACAGCAACGAGACGAGAAGGGCAATGCGCAACCGGTCTGTGGAGTATCTGGTGGAATTAAATTCAAACACCGGAATCGATGAATGCCGTACTTATGACCCATTTGTGGCCAAACTGGAGGCGTACTTGCACCGTGAGACGAGAAACATTGGTGGTGGTGGAGGGGGCCCGGCGAGTTGCTCTCCTTACTCACCGGGCCTGAGCATTTCCCGGGCGAAAAGGGCAGATAGCTCTGTGGTGCTACGCCGACCGACAATAGGCACAGAGCCCCTCCCTGAATCGCCGTTCTCGGTCTGCAGCGGTCCTAGTTGCATGGGTTCCCCGGCTCCGGTGTCAACCACGGCTGGAGGTGGAGAACCGACAGGTCCGATGGTGGTGGTGGAAAAGCGGCATGCTTCGGGAACTGGGGCATAGGAGAGAAATGTGGAAGATCGTGGTGTGGTCGGTGATGGTAACGGAGTGGCAGGCGGCAGGGTCCGGGGGGCTGGCCTCGGATGAGAGATTAGTCGTTGGTCTATTCGGAGGGCGAGTTGGATCAGCCCCTCCAAGGTGGCGGGGAGCTCTCGTCCGGCGAGCTCATTTTTTATGCGGGACGGCATTAGTAGTCTCAATGACTGAGCGATGTGCAGCGCCATTTTGCTTCCTTTTATGCTTCCTGAATCGCAACCGCACTACTTCCGGGTCCTAATGCCGGTCGCGGTGAGTACGCATGACACCCTGTGATTTATCTGAGGGCCCATCTCCTTGATCTCCAATGTGAATTAAGCAATGGCTCAGAGAGGTGTACCAAAAAGGCAGAGAGGAGCACAATAGGAGCTTTATATTTTTATATCCTCTCCTGCTGCTCAAGCTTCATGACCCAGTACATGACTTGTTACCACTCCTCAGTCACGACCTAGCCCTTCACCTCCTAGCTGACAGTACTGAACCCATGCAAATAGGACGTATAAAGATGTTGGCTGCAAAGTAACCTTTGTTTTAATTGTGGGCAGAATGCACATTTTGTTAAAAGACAAGGCTCACTTGTCATTGATAGGATGCTGCCACTGCAGTTTGATTGATCACCAATCAATTCCATGGCCATCAGACTAAGCTGCCAAGAGCCCTGTACATTAGTGCATCTTGAAAAATTTGAATGGTATGAAAAGTTAATATTCTTTAATAATTTGATTTAAAAAGTGAAACTCATATTAGAGATAGATTAAATGCAAAGTGAAACATTTCAAGCCTTTCTTGTTTTAATTTTGATAATTCCAGCTTACGGCTTCTGAAAATCTAAAATCCAGTGTCTGCAAAATATTAGAATATGTCATTTAGAGTTTGAGTAAATTATTATTTGTACAATATACAGTAGATCACTTGGTCACACATTGAAACATTGAAAGTTTGCTGACGAGACAGTTGAAGCAAAGCCGATTCAAGAATTTCACAAGAGCCACCTTGCAAAGATGTCTTAAGGAAACTGTTGCATTCCTATTATCAAATCACTCCTGAACCAAAGACAACATTAGAAGCATCTTACCTTGTCTAAGGAGAAAAAGAACTGGATCAGTAGTTAGTGGTCCAAAGTCCTCTTTTCAGATGAAAAAAGCCCAAGTTGGTGGCAGTCCATTGTAAAGTTTGTACAGTCACTGAAGATTTAGGCTTTAATCTACTGTTGTTTTCCTGATGTACTTTATCAAGTCAAAAGTCAAACCAGTTGGCTAACATGACATTTTAGAGCTTTTCATGTTCCTGTATCCTGACAAGCTTTATGGAGTTGCCAATTTCTTTCTCTGGCAAGACTAAGCACCGACCCACAGTTCCAAAGGCACCACTTGTCACGGCACGCCAGGTCATGCCCCATGTCTCCAGACAGGCCATGCTCACCTTCTCGTCCAATCCACACTCCACTCCACTCTTTCCATTTTGCTGCCTCAATCTCTGCTTTCTGCACACCTGTTCTCTATCTCAGTTTATCACCTCTGCCTATTTAAACTCTTCATTAAGCAACCATTAGCTGCCGAATTAGTGCGTGCTCATAGCCCAGTTTTCTCGTGCCTCAAGCCAAGTTTTGTTCTCACCTTTACATTGCTGACTTCGTCCCCTCTTTTCACGCTTCTCGCCTCACGGATCAAACCTGTTCGCTACGCTGATTGAATTCCCGGCTTTGATCTCCCTCTTCCGCTTCACGACCAAGATTTTGTCTAGCCCGTAGGATTTATTGCAACACGGACTGTAGGTATGCGCTTCAGGAATTAGAGCTCTACTCTTCAGCGGTTCTGTCCGCAACTGCCTTCACGCTGCACGTTGGATGCCGCACGCACCTTGTCATTCTGATCTCCAGTGCCTCCCGCTCATCACCACCTTTATTGAATACTCAAGCTTCTCTTTATCTCTAACCAGTGCATTATGTACATGTAAACATAAGTTTTAATTAATAAAAACTTTCAGTTCAGTTGATGTCTGCTTTTGGGTCCTCCATGCCTGCCCGACGCAGACCACCCGTGACACCACTAACTGGTTTGCTGACACATTCTTGTGCTTGATTGGCCAGCGAACCCAACTGACCTGAACCCCATAGATAGTACTGTCAAACGGAAGATGAGAAACACCCAACCCAACAATACAGATGAGCTGAAAACTGCTATTAAAGCATCCCAGTCTTCAATAATGCCTCAGCAGTGCCGCAGGCTGATCGCGTAATGGCATGCCGCATTAATGCAGTAATTTGTGCTAAAGGAGCCCCCACTAAGTATTGAGTGCATAAAGATTTTTTTAAAGAAATAGTTTTTTTTTTTTTTTTTTGTAAAAGAAATTCATGAGTTGTAAGCCATAATCATCTAAATTAAACCTAAAAAGGCTTGAAATATTTCAAATGTATAGGTTTAATGGATAATACTCTTTGTAGAACAAGAATGATTTGCTAACCTCAGTGTCTATCAATGCATAATATTACAAAGTAAAGAGGCCTAGAGCATAAACAGAAGCCCTTGCAGATTTGATTATGTGAGTTGTTCAATCTGCACTTGTAGTAGCATCAAGGATAATTAGCAAGCGAGCATGCTGGGAATGATGCTAGCCCAAAGGCATAAATCACTGGTCAAGGTGTCACATGTGTCAGAATGATAAAGAAATGCACACTAACATTTCAGTTTCCCCCCCTACACAAATACTTTCAGGAGATTGTTGCAAGCTTAAGCACACAGGCTGAAAGCTTATTATTATTTTCATTGACTTGCTATTTATTATTATTATTATTATTATTATTATTATTATTATTATTATTATTTCTTTCTTTTTTCCCTACAGCTTTTATCCTCTTTATAAAGTATGTTTGCAGATTAACACAGTAGCCCTTTCACTTTAACCATGTCCATTTTTGCTAGCACCTGACCACTTTAGTTTTGGAGTTGCTTTGACCCAGTCATTTAGGCTTTACAGTTTGGCCCTTGTCACAGTAAATGCAGTTACAATAATTATCATTAGAATATTGTGAATAAAATTAAATATTGGAGACATCACACTCTAATCAGCTAACTTGAAAGTTGTCCTGAAGAGGCATTTCATTTGGAAATCAAGGTTGCAGAGCCTGGAGGAAGAGAGGAGAGGCACAGAATCCAAGTTGCTTGAGTTCCAGTGTAAAGTCAGTGGTGGTTTGGTGAACCATGTCATCTGCTGGTGTTGGTCCACTGTTTTTTGTCAGGTAAAGGGTCAGTGCAGCCCTCTACCAGGACGTTTTAGAGCACTTCTTGCTTCTCTAAATGCAGCACTGGCCCACACTTCCGAAAGTACTAATACCTGGATTAAGGACCATGGTATCCCTGTGCTTGATTGGCCAGCAAACTCACTTGACCTAAACCCCATAGAGAATCTATGAGGTATTGTGAAGAGTAAGATGTAACACCAGACCCAACAATGCAGAATAGATGAAGGCCGCTATCAGAGCAACACCTCAGCAGTGCCGCAGACTGATCGCGTCCATGCCACACCGCATTGCTGCAGTAATTCATGCAAAGGGAGCTCCAACCAAGTATTAAGTGCTATATGTTCATAATTTTCAGTAGCCGTCCATTCTTTTTTTTATTTGGCTTTAGTAATATTCAAATTTTATGAGATGCTGAATTTTAAAACTAAGGAGCTTTGAAATTACTGGAACTTATATAAGAATCCTTCAACACATTATTAATACCTGAACGGATAGTGCTGAACCATCAACTTTGTTGAAGAAATGTGATCAGAAAAAAAAAACGGAGATTACTTAATCACTTGGTGAAGTTGCATGATAAGAAATCAGTGAAACTAGTGAAACTACAAAGCGAGAGAGAATATGTTTGCTTTGCAGTGACGCAAACTGAATGACCTTCATGTAGGATTTTTGTCATTGATAGAGGTTGTGTTAGCTGAAGGTGGCACTCAGGAGGACAGTCTGTGCCTATGTGGCCAACCCAGACAAATTACTCTCTAGGTACAAAACTCTCTAGGTAAAATCATATGTTTGAGTAAGAATTTACTGTGTTTACAGATATGTTTAATTTAAATACCATATTTGTTGTTGTTGTTTAAATGTTGCTCTAAAAATTTTTGTTGTTGTTGTTGCTTTAATTGTTTGCTTTTCACAGGCACACATTACCATTTTTTTTTAACTCTATTGAGGATGTTCTTTAAAATGCCATTAGAGTATACATGCTTTTAATGGGCTCACTCTTCAGGCTGTGGTTATTTTCTTAATACTGTTAGTCATTTGCCAACTCACTTTAAGGCTTAGAAGCCATTACACAAATGTTAATGCTTTCCAAAAAGAAGATTACACTTTAAGTAGTTTGCAGTGTTTGTAAAAGCTTTTGTTCACCCTTTACTCACCCTTTTTACTTTTAAGAATAATCAGACTAATTTTGGTTTTACCCGAAGATTTAACTACATTAAAGATAGACTTTCATTCTAGGCTCTTGATTATTTAAACATGTCAAAAATATATATCAAAAGATTAGATTTGTGTTCAGTAGGACTCTTATGTTGACATTTGTCTCAGACTTCAGGGGGGTATTCCAGAAAGCAGGTTATGTTACATACCCGGGTAAGTTTAAGAGTAAGTTAGTGGATATCCTCAACTTTTGGTTCCAAAAACGGAGGTAACTTTCTGGGTATGTTTGTAGCCATAGTAACTTACTCTCTGAAGATAACCTGCTCGGTAGCAGGTTAAGTTCAAGGGTAAGTTTGTTTCAGAGGTTTATTGAGCATGACGTGCGATTTTGATGATGATCCTGTGGACGTGGAAGCACAAATTATACACGTTTTTTTTTCGCCGGGAGAGAGTTATAAGACCGCATATTGATGTCGTTTAATTTCCTAATGATTATTTGAAAGAGTGTTATCGGTTTTCAAGGAAATCGTTAATTTACTTAACACATCTCTTGATACCGCATATTGCTAATGCTCAAAGTAATTAAACACATTGCGTACTGTTAACTTAAATAATTGCAATTAGGTCAAATTAATAGACCTTTTTGAGTATTCAGAACTTTTTGATATTTTAAGTAATCGTGAGTACGTAAGTAACAGTAACCTTCACCTTAAAATTCCACCAAGTAAAACTCTGTAGAGCTCTGGTGGCTCAGTGGTAAGTGTTTCGCCTGCCATGTGAACAGCCCGGGTTCGATCCGAAGGTCGGCTTGTCTGATGTGGTGACAGCAGCAACTATTTATTTGATTTGCAACAAGTTCAACAAACTCAAAAATGTATAGTTCTGTTTTCTTAAAATTGGAAACATCATCACTTAAAAAATTGATGTAACTTATTACAGTGTACGTAGCACTTCGTTTTTTTTTTTTTTTTTTTTGCATCATGGCATTTTTTGTACAATGTGGGTGATGTAGAGCATGCGGGAAAGACAACTGTGTGTAGAGCCGTTCACACAGTATGTCTGGCACTTAAACACTTTTTACACACACCGTAAACACGATTAAGTTGACAAAACTCAAAAAATTTGAGGTAATCAGTTACATCAATTTTTTTAAATAATGATGTTTCCAATTTTAAGTAAACGGAACTATAAATTTTAGAGTTTGTTGAACTTGTTGCAAATCAAATAAATTGTTGTTGCAGTTGTTGGGAATCGAACCCGGGTCTTTCGCATGGCAGGCGAAACACTTACCACTGAACCACCAGTGCGCTATAGAGTTTAAGTTGGTGGAATTTTAAGGTGATGGTTAATGTTACTTACGTACTCATGATTACTTAAAATATCAAAAGGTTCTGAATACTCAAAAAGGTCTATTAATTTTACCTAATTGCAATTATTTACGTTAACAGTACTCAATGTGTTTAATTACTTTGAGCATTAGGGTTTACGGTGTATAATAAAAGGGAAGCCGATGTCAAATGTGCTATTTAATACTCTCACGCATTTACTCTGTCCGTTATTTTTTGCCAAGCCAACTCTCTTTCTTTAGCCGATGCAGCCGTATTGCTTTTTTTCATTATTATTGGCTTGAATTCTTCATATGCTGCATTAAAACCTCCAAGTCCACCTCTGTGAAGTATGCCACTCTCTTTTTTTTCACTTTGATTTTCCATTTTGACTCGTAAAATCGGCGATCCATTGAAAATGTCTTTATGCATGCACCGTGCACGCGCATTAACTCTGGGTTAAACTTACTCTTCTCAGGGGTTTTGGAACAGACATACTCATGGTATGCGGGTTTGGTTTAAATCAACCCGGAGGTTAAGTTTTATCAACTGGTAAGTTAACCCAGCTTTCTGGAATACTCCCCAGTTCCCAGTACTTATCACACCTCACCTGTCACAGTCACATGATGTTAGTGGTATTCACCTGTGTGTATCCCATGTCTGATTAGTCTGTCCATGTGTCAGTTGGTTCTTTGTTTCTGGTCTGTTGTCTTTATTGTTGTTACTCTGCCTGGTTCAATGCTGTTCATATTTATGCTGTTGTTGTTTTCATGTGGTAGCCCTAGCATTAGCATACATCTTGTAACCTTGCCACAGTTTTCATATTGTTGTGATCAGTACATGTTAAATAATGTTAAACTTCACATTATTAAAGAAGTGTTTGCATTTGCATCTTTCCTCAATATAGATAGATAGATAGATAGATAATCTGATGAAGAGAGAGGTTATCTGTTGTAATGGAGTTACCTCTAACATAATATTCTTGCAATGTCAATTTTTTTGTCTATAAGGTAGTGATAACCAATTTAAATTCTCTGTTGCCATGTGATGGTTACAAACCCTTCGAGACACATGAAGCCATCTGACCACAGCATAAGACGCTCAAAGGAAAGCTCACATGGCCTCACAGAAGCCCATGATCAGCTAATCTTTCTGTGATTGTAGTAGTATGCCATCCAACCTCCCTGGAAGCATGGCTGATTTTGCTCTGATTCTCTCTTGGACTTCCAGTCATGGTAGTAGTAGTATGGTGATTTTCTGTTACACAAGTGTGTCTCTCTTTGACATTTATTTGCTAGGAACAATACATTAATATGCAATTAATATGGCACTTTGAACTCTAAATAAAATTCTCATAATAGATTAATTTAAATAAATAGAATTAATTTAAGAACATAATTTAACCTTGCATGTTAACCCAACGGCTTTTATGAAAGCTCTATACCCTAGTGATGCGTAAGCATTCAAAATGATATTTGAACATTTCGTTATGTGACATGCTACTGACATTTATTGGAAAAGTATTAAGGGCTGAAACTTTGTTTTATGGGTGCAATACTCATATGTTTATAAATGCAATTATAGGTATATATAAATTTAGTATAGGATTTCCTGGAGAGGAGATGCTACAGGAAAAAGAGCATGGTACATCAGTGATTCAAAATAAATAATAATTACCAGTGAAGAACCATAAGGAGTAAAGCATTGCTTCTTGTGTATTTGAAGGTAGTCTGTATAGATGTTACACTGAGGAAAGTGGGGAGATAGAATGCGAGAGATATAGAGAGAGAGATTGCGAAAACAAAAGCCCACCATTTGACATTCTGTGACTCATGCTGCTGTCTAACAATTCTTACACAGGGGAGATTCATAGAGGTACTTAGAACTGCAGCTTGTGCCAACACACATGCTCACCATCTATGTTCACTGCATCTAAAAAGAAATAATATTGGTGAAAAGGTTTTTTTTTTGGTCATTTAAAAAATGAAACGTAGCCACACTTAGCCAGGTATTTTTAAAAAACTGTCCACAGAACCTACATGTTGAAAATATCTTTGTCCATATGACTAAGCGCAAAACACCCCGCTAAGTGCTGTCAGGCGCATTCCTAATCAACACGGGGGCAATCAGAACCTAGTTTTGCGAAGACAAAGCGTCATTACTGGTTCTGCCATGTAGAAGTCCAACTAGGTATCGTCCAAAACCGCCCTCGCTATCTACAGGGTCTATGTCTTCGGAGTTTTGTATGTAGTAGCAGTGAGATTCATAGTACATTCAGACACCTCTCTTTGTAAATATAACAATGTGTGAATAACTCCGCCCATATGTACACACTTGTAAAAAGTAAAAGCAAGGAGAATGGCACACAGACAATGACATCATTGGCACACCAGGTGATATTGCAATAAGCCAAAATCTCAGAGTTTGGGAAAATCTTCACTTTGAATAGGAGTTTTCCAAAAACTCCGTTTTCAATGAACAAAACTGTTTGCAGATGGATGAAAGGCCAAAACGCGGAGAAAAATCTCAGTTTTTGTGTGTGGACTTGATCATAATCTATTCTCTTATAAGTCTTATGTAGTCTATTTAATACATCTAAAGTGTAATATTTTAAGCTTTTTTTTATCATTACAGCTTACATCTAATGAAATGTTTATTCATGCACTAAATACATGTTTGGGGCTCCTTTAGCATGAATTACTGCATCAGTGAGGAATGGCAAGGAGGTAGCACTGATGAGGCATTATTGAAGACAAGGTTGCTTTGATATAGCCTTTAGATTATCTGTATATTTGGGTTAAGAGTTTCTCATCTGTCCCTATGAGGTTGAGGTCAGACGACCTGGCTGACCAGTCAGCACAGGAATATCACGCCCAGCAAACTAATTAATCGTAGTTTTGGGCAGGTGCCAAAAAGCCACAAAGTCAAAGCTTGTCTGCAAGCAAGCTTGAAATGGAAGCATGAAATGCTTTAAAATCTCCTAGAGGATGGCTCTAGTAGACTTGGACTTCCATTCCACAGTGGGCCAATATCAACAACTGACATGGTACCCCACCAGCTTAGGAAAATTCACATTTGCAAAATTGCTTGTCAATTTTTTCCCCATACTGTAAGACCTTGATTTTCACATGAAATGCAAAATTTACTTTCTGAAAAGAGACTATGGGTTTTAGAGCACTTATCAATGGTCCAATTATATTCTCCTTAGCTCAGGAAAAAATGCCTCTGATGGTATCATTGAATCAGGAAGGGCTTGATACTAAAAACTCAACAGTAGCTCTTCTGTGTGTAGTAGGCAGTGTTGGGTGTAATGTGTTAAGATCCGCCATTCAACTAATCAGTTACTTAGTTACTTTTTCAAAAATGTAATTCGGTTCTCAGACTATTTATGTAATCCGTGAGCCAGACAGCAGTCATTCCCAATCCATTAGTGTGTGTGTGTGTGTGTGTTGTGTGTTTGTGTGTGTGTGAGAAAGCCTACAAGTCTACAATCCCCGCACCCGATAACCCACCCCCCCGCTCTGTTATTCCTGCTGTTCCCTTTCAAAAGCTACACTCGATGCTGTGTGAAAACGCTATGGGAACATCTCTTTGTTCAGCCGGTTGTGAAGCATGTGTGTATGAAACACGCCAAATTTGAGCTGCAGGTTATAAATAGGAGTGAACTGGAAACATCCTCAGGTCTTTTTGTCTTCAAGGACCGCATTGTGTTTGCGTGTGTGTGTAAGCGAATATACAGATGTGTGAAGGGGAGAATGTCTATTACCGTCGCACTCACCTCCGCGACAAAACGACAGCGGCCAAAATAAATCAGTTGCATTTCAAGGCAATTTGTGAAATGACCGCCAGGTGGCGCAAAGTGACATTTTCCGTCATCTCGTTTTTTTTTTTGTAATAATTAAGTCATAAAAAAAGTCTAAACAATATGCTGTATCGAAGAAATACTACAGTAATGGTAATTTCCACATCTGTATATTTTATACAACAAGCATGAAAAATCTTAATCAGAGCTATTGATATTTGCTGTACAATAGTGTAATGAGTAAAAAAAAAACATTGAAGTTGAACATTAAAACAAGTACACTACACTGTAAACCCTAATGCTCAAAGTAATTAAACACATGGAGCACTGTTTACCTAGTTGAATGAATAATAATTTTGAGTACGTAAAAAGTAATAATAACTTAAGTAAAACTTCCACCAGTGTCATCTCTATAAAGCTCTTGTGGTGCAGTGGTTAAGTGTCTCGCCCTGGTTCGATTCCCGTGCAGGGTTGCAATATATATATTTTTATTTGTTCAACAAACTCAGAAATTTATGTTTCCAATTTTAAATAAACAGAACTATCATGAATAAAAAAAATATGTAACTGATTACCTCAAATATTTGGCGTTTTGTCAACTTAATCGGGTTTACAGTGTAGGGTTTTAGGTCATCTTAAATGTTGTGTTCTTTAAATTTGTAGTAGATAATACCGAAATAAATTAAACTAAATTACTATAAAATTAAAACATTGTCAGGACGTGTTACTGTGTAAGCAGATGTCGTTGTCATTCAGCCCCACTTGTGTTTTTGCGGTAGTGTGGGAATGAAATGCAGTACGATGTTATGATCATAATTTTCTTTAATAAATAATGACCCCCGTTGCGCTGTACCACTGCTGACAAAACCTTATAAAATATAATCACAGTACTACAAATATAGTAATACTTATAGCCGTTTCTTATTTGCATCAAATTTAAGCAAAGTAAATGTATACTTTTCACGGCGTGGGCCTGTGATGGGCGTGCGCTCAAATCAATATCGCTCCTCACTCATTCCGAAGCTCACTAGGTAGGTGGCCTAGGTGCACACTGAAGGTATGCGAATAAGCGGGGCCGCCTAACTAGACACAACTGGTGAGCTATCGGCGCTAATGATAGCGAGCTTCTCTCCGCGCTATCAAACACAGCGGGAGTGTTTCTCGGGGTCTGTTGGGAGGAAACTGGACTTTAAAAAGCATCTCGCTGTGGAGTTTACTAAGGAGAGTGGCACGCGAGCGGGGTGATGTGACGCGCCCCAGAGACCCGCTGATTCACCGCGGTGAAGTTGGTTTTATATTGGACATTCGCCACACATTCAAGATTATCCCTTCAATATCTTGAGAAATAAACACACAAAATGACAAATCGCATATTTTCTTAATCTGGAGTGGACAGAGAAGCTACTACAAATAAATATATTTTTAGATCTTCTCCTGTTACGTCCTGCTGGAGCTAAATCTTTCAGAAACACTGCATACCGGTGCTTTATAGAGATGGAGTCACTAAGGGACTAGTTTAAAGTCTAGTTTTAGTACTTATTCGCATACCTGCAGTGTGCACCTAGGCCACCTACCTAGTGAGCTTCGGAGTGAGTGAGGAGCGATATTGATTTGGGCGCGCGCCGTGAAAAGTATACATTTACTTTGCTTAAATTTGATGCAAATAAGGAACGGTTATATGTATTACTATAATTTTAGTACTGTGATTATATTTTATAAGGTTTTGTCAGCGGTGGTACAGCGCAACAGGGGTCATTATTTATTAAAGAAAATTATGATCATAACATCGTACTGCATTTCATGCATTTCAACTGCATACCGTCGCCATGAGGTGCGACGGCGAAACTAGAAAACTGGTCTGCACACATCTGTACAAACAAAAGAAAAGTGTTAACTCACCGATATGGCAGAGTTTACTAAGAGATGCGTGCCTCCGTGTGATAGATCTCTTTCGGAGGGCGATTTTTGTGTTGAGTGTCTCGTCCCTATTAATGGTGGGGTTCACATGCCGATCTGGCAGAGCACATGAGACAGAATTCTCCCTTTCTCTCGCGCTCTCCCCGGATCAGGAAGTTTTAGCGTCCACTTCTCAAACATGCTCCGGTGCTTCTTGTGAAGGACTTCCTCTCTCGCTTTCATGGAAATAGCCACCTCAGAATGCTCCTCTAGTGATGAAAGAGCATATGAGGAATTACTTGATGTAATAACACGTGCGGTCGAACGGATGCTTATCGACTGGCCGCAGAAGCGAGATTCCCCCAAGCACTCAAAATTAGACGACAGGGTTCTGTCGGGTGGCAAGGGGGAGGGGCCTCAGTGATGCCCTGTCCCTTTCTTTGGTGATCTCCATGAAAATGTAACTTTTTCATGGAACAAGCCTTATTCACCCCGTGTTCCCTTTCAACAGCTACACTCGATGCTGCGTGAAAACGCTATGGGAACATCTCTTTGTTCTCCGGTTGTGAAGCCTGTGCATGTCAAAACCGCCGAATACCTCAGCTTATAACCTCTGCCAGGCATGACGTCACCGAATAAGGTGCACCTGCAGGTTATAAATAGGAGTGAACCAGAAACATCCTCAGATCTTTTTGTCTTCAGGACCGCTTTGTGTTTGCATGTGCATGTGCAAGCCATAACAAAAGCAAAAAAAAAAAGAAATAACAGCATTAACTCACCGATATGGCAGAGTTGCTTAAGAGATGCGTGCCTCCGTGTGATAGATCTCTTTCGGAGGGCGATCTCCATGAATTTTGTCTCGAGTGCTTGGGGGAAGAACACGCTCGCCTCGAGCTTCAGGGAGACTGTGAGTACTGTGATCTTCTCCCTATTAAGGTGCTTTGCGCGCGGCTCGCTTTCTTTAAAGAGAAACCGCGAGCCGCGGCGCATTCCTGTGGCTCACGTGCTGATCTGGCAGAAGCGCACGAGACGGAATTTCCCCTTTCTCTCGCGCTCTCTCCGGATCAGGAAGTTTTAGCTTCCGCTTCGCAAGCGTGCTCCGGCGCTTCTTGTGAAGGAGCGGAAGAATCCTCCTCTCTCGCTTCCATGGAAGTAGCCTCCTCACAACGCTCCTCCAGTGCTGACAGAGCTTATGAGGAATTATTAGAGGTTATAACGTGTGCGGTCGAGCGATTGCATATCGATTGGCCGCAGAAGCGAGATTCCCCCAAGCGTTCGAGATTAGACAACAGGTTTCTGTCGGGTGGCCGGGGGGAGGAGCCTCAACGTCTCTCTCTGTCCCTCTTTGGTTGACCTCCATGATGAATTAACTCTTTCATGGAGCAAGCCGTATTCATCGCGTGTTTTTGTGCCATCGACTTCGACTTATTCAAATATCGTTGATGCGAAAGCACGTGGATATATGATGATGCCCCAGATAGAAGAGACGCTTGCGGGCTATCTCTCTCCTGGGACATCATCCTCCCTGAAAAAGCCTACTCTCCCCTCCAAGCCATGTAGATTGACATCTGCTTTGGTGGGGAAAGCTTTTCAGGCAGCAGGTCAGGCTGGCGCTTCACTTCACACCATGGCGGTTTTGCAGGCCTACCAGGCTGACCTGCTGAAGGACCTGAGCACCGGCGGGGTTATTGATGACAGGGCGTTTGCAGAGCTGCGCCGAGCCACAGACCTGTCCATGGTATCCACGGAGAGGCATCTGTGGCTGAACCTCACGGGCATCAAGGATAAGGATCGTGCTGTCCTTTGATGCCCCCATCTCGCCTTCCGGCCTCTTTGGCGACGCTGTTATTTCCGTTGCCACTAGGTTTCGGGAGGCGAAGCTATATGAACAGGCCTTTGGGAGGTTCCTTCCCCGCCGTGCTCAAGAACCGGGACCGTCGGCCACCCGGCCCCTATCAGACGTGAAGTGCAGAAGGAGAGCGTGACCAGTCGCGCACCCCCTCGTAAAGACTGGGGTGGGGCTCGCCGCTCTTCTCAATCTGCATAAAAAAAAACGGATCTGAGGAGCTTCCTGGATTTTTGTCACAAAACAGGGCCTCCTCCCTGGCACTCCCAGGAGGCCGGTGTTCAATCCCCGCCACCACTGGTGTTTCGGGGAGCGCCGGTCTCCAACGAAAAGTTGGGTGTTCGGGCATCTCCTGCCACACTTCAGGATACCCGACAACTAACACCTCCCCCATCCAGCCGAAATGTCAAAGCTCGTGCCCCAAAGGGGCCATAGAACATGTTCCCCTCCCAGACAGAGAGTCGGGCTACTACAGTCGGTACTTTTTGGTGCCCAAGAGAGGGGGGGGGTTGCGTCCGGTCTTGGATCTTCGCGGCTTGAACCGCTATCTCAGGAAATCTAGATTCAAAATGTTGACTGTCAAAATGATTGCTTCTCAAATCCAACCAGAGGATTGGTTTGTGACAATCGATCTCAAGGACGCATATTTCCATATAGAAATATTGCCACAGCACAGGAAGTTCCTGAGGTTCGCTTTCGGGGACAAAGCTTATCAGTATCGGGTCCTTCCATTTGGCCTAGCTCTGTCACCCCGCACATATACAAAATGCATGGATGCGGCTCTGGCTCCTTTACGACTTCAGGGCATCCGTATTTTGAATTACATAGACGACTGGCTGATTCTGGCCCAGTCTCAGAAGCTAGCGCTTCGACATCGAGATGTCGTCCTAGCCCATCTTCATTCTTTAGGATTGAGACTCAACGCCACAAAGAGCGTTCTCCATCCTGTTCAGAGGACAACATATTTGGGTGTCACATGGGATTCGGTCACAATGCGGGCACAGCTGTCTCCTTCTCGTGTCAAATCCATTCTCAACACCCTGAAGGAAATCAAGCTAAGCCAGAAGGTCACTGTTCATCACTTTCAGAAATCTTTAGGCCTCATGGCAGCTGTGTCCACGGTGATACCTTTGGGCCTTCTGGACATGAGAGCGTTTCAGCTGTGGCTAAGAGCCAGGGGGGTTCATTCAAGGGCCATTGGATGGCCGTCCAGCACAAGGGAGCTGGAGAGGTCATCTTCTTGCATGGCACATCAATTGCCTCGAAATGATGGCTCTGTTTCTGGCCCTGAAACACTTCCTCCAGCAGTTGAGAGGCTACCATGTCCTAGTGGGGGTGGACAGCACTGCAGTAGTCTCATACTTAAATCACCAGGGTGGACTGCGCTCGCGCCGCTTGAACAAGCTAGCGCACTAGGTTCTGCTTTGGGCACAGGACAAGTTCCTGTCCCTCAGGGCGATTTACATTCCAGGGCATATGAATGTAGGAGCAGACTTGCTATCCAGACAAGCTGTAAACATGGGAAATGGAAACTCCACCCCGAAGTAGTCAGTCAAATCTGGGAAAGATTTTATGTAGCAAAGTTAAACCTCTTTGCCTCGCAAGAAACAGCACAATGTCCCCTTTACTACTCTCTGACTCGTCCAGCTCCCCTTGGTCTGGATGCGATGGCCCATACGTGGCCCAGATTACGCCTTTATGCATTTCCTGTGATAGCTCTGCTCCCGGGAGTCCTGGCGAGGGTCCGTCAACAGGGTTTGCGCCTCTTATTGATAGCGCCCCATTGGCTGACCAGAGTGTGGTTCTCAGATCTAATATCTCTCATCGATGGCTCACCATGGGTGATTCCAGTGAGGAGGGATGTTCTGTCTCAGACGCATGGAACAATATTTCATCCCCGGCCCGAGCTCTGGAACCTTCACATCTGGCCCCTGAAAGGGACCAACTAAGAGATGCTGGTCTTCCAGCCAGCATAATTGAAACTATTCTAAATGCTAGGGCTCCCTCCACTAGAAGAACTTATGCCCTCAAATGGAATGTATTTTAAAGTTGGTGCATGGCAAAACATGTAGACCCAGTCCACTGCCAAATTGTTTCAGTGCTGGAGTTTCTGCATGAAAAGTTGTCCTTGGGCTTATGCCCTAGTACTCTCAGAACGTACGTAGCCGCTATTTTGGCTTGTCATGTTCTGACCGATGGGGTTTCTGTGGGAAAGCACCCTTTAGTTGCCCATTTTATTCGTGGAGCTAAACGGTTGAGGCCGCCCACTAGAGCGACGGTCCCTTTGTGGGACTTAGCTATTGTGCTCGAAGGTCTGAACCACTAAAGTCAGCGCCTGTCAGGCTTCTGACTCTTAAGATGGTTTTTCTCATGGCCATTACTTCTTTGAAGAGAATTGGAGAACTGCAGGCTTTGCCAGTCTTCCCATCCTGCCTAGACTTTGCCCCTGGGCTAGTCAAAGCTATTCTGCATCCTCACCCGAACTATCTTCCGAAAGTTCCATTCTCAACCATGAACCCAGTTGTTCTCAAAGTTGTCCTTCTGTCCTCCTCCTTTTACAGCTCCGGAGCAGGAAAGACTTCACTTACTGTGTCCAGTACGTACTCTTCAGATTTACGTCCACCACAGTAGCCAGTGGTCAGAGCAGCTTTTCATTTGCTATGCGGGCTGCAACCGGGGGCTGGCCACCACTAGACAAATGCTGTCACATTGGGTGAGAGACGCTATTGCCCTAGCCTATGAGGCACATGGTCACACTTTACCTCTAGGAGTCAGGGCTCATTCAATCAGTTGGATTGCCTCATCAATTGCTCTGGCAAGAGGTGTCCCCTTGCAGCAAGTGTGTGATGCGGCAGGTTGGTCCTCTCCACACACATTTGTCAGATTTTTTAGTTTGGATGTCCATGCTACTCCGGGCTCGCGGGTCCTTGAGTCAGCATCCCAAAGTTATGTCTGAGACCTCTTTGGCTATTGTGCGCACACGCTACACAACCTGGGGGTCCAGACACTTGCAATGCAGTGGCGTTGGTATTCTCTTTCCCATAGCATTTTCACGCAGCAAAGTGTAGCTTTTGAAAAGGAACATTTCGGGTTACTTTGCTGTAACTCTGTTCCCTGAAAAAGCGGGAACGAGATGCTGCGCTTCAATGCTACACTGTTGGCATGGCTGGACGTCCTTTCAGACAAAAATTGAACTGAGGATGTTTCACTCCTATTTGTATCCTGCAGGTGCACCTCTGTGTACAGTCGGCCCATTTAATGGCTTCTGTGGTTTATGATCATCTTCTGGACAACTGTCAAGTCAGCAGTCCTCTACATGCAAGTATTAACCTGGACCAAGAGATATAGTAACATTCTCAAACCCGAAATGTTATCTTGTATTAATCTGAAATATTAGATTTTTTATATATGTTTACATTTAAACATTTTGGCAGATGCCCTTACATAAGTGCTTTCATTCCTTCACTAGATCACTGACGAGAACTACCATCAGTCAAACATGATTTTCATGAGCTGTAAGCCATAATAATCAAAATGTAAAACAAAGTCTTGAAATATTTTACTTTACATTAAATAAATCTAAAATAGTTTCACATTTTGAATTAAGTTACAAAAAGGATTAACCATACCGCGATATTCAGTTATGTTTCTCTCGCTCTCGCTCTCTCTCTCTCTGTGTGCGCATGCGCTGGGTGTTAGGAGAGTGCGAGGCTGTTTGGCGTCTTGCCAAGTTTTGTGATTTTCTGTCGAGTTTATTTATTTATTTATTTATTTATCTTTATATCTTTATGTCATTAGTTAAAAAAAAGAAAGTTAAAAGTATAAAGTGAGAAAGATAGAGAGTGAAGCACCATGGGCTCTGAGGACGGAGTAGAGAATTTTGTCTCTCTGGCATGGCGTTAGGTGCGTCCCGGAAGACGGTGTGCCGTTTGAGGACATCTTGTTTGCGGTGGGGGAGCAGATCGGGTGTGAGAACATCTACTCTGCCTCCAGGATGAATAAAGCTGTGGTGGTGTTCGGTAACAGGGTCAACAGGGTTGGAGCGGAATCTGTGTGAGAGTAGCCGCGGCTAAAGTCACCCCTCTGTCTGCCCCTGCAGCGTGGGTGGTCATATCCAATGTGCCTCCGTTCATAAAGGTCGAAGTGATATTTAAGGAGGTGGCCCGTTTTGGGAAGTTCGTCGGCCCGATGAGAGCTATCCACGCTCGGGTGTAAGAGCTCCAACATGCGGCATATATTGTCTTAGTGACCCCGCCCCTACCGCCGTCTCCGCCCCTAAAATCTGTCCAGAAGAGGTACAGCAGCTACAAACCAGCACACCACCACCGACACCTAAAAAGAGCAGTACAGTAGAAACCAGGAGGAAAAGAGAGGAGTCGTCCAATACAGAACACACCAGTAAACGTACAACCCACAGTCAGACGCTGAGTGAAGTAGCAGCATGCAGTACAACAGATTCAGACCAAGACATAACCATAGACATCCAGGAGCAAGCAAACCGATACCTACAAGAACGAGACCAACTACAAATATCGGACATAAAAAAGAAACATTTAGTAAAAACGTGACTTAAAAATGCAAAAGCAGCAGGGAAAAAAAGCTCAAAAACCCACTGACACTCAGGAGGAAGAAAAAATGGACAGAAGCTGAACAAAACAAAAACTATAAAGATGACTGTATGACTGAACCTAAAATGAAAAGAAAAATTAAGACTTAAAAAAAAAGACATATGTTAATATATTGGTTAATATATTGTGTATGAGAGTGTCTGTGTGTGTGTGTGTGTATGTATGAGTGTGTGTATGTGTGTGTGTGTGTGCACACAATATGTATATTTGTATATAAATTGTATAATTTGTTATAATAAAGTGAGTTTAAAACCTGTCTCTCTCTCTCTCTCTCTCTCTCTCTCTCTCTCTCTCTTCATCTGATGAGTTTTAAGTCAGAAGATATTTGACGTAGTGAATTGTTTGCCATTAATAAAGTTTCTTAGTCTAAAGTAGTAACTATTTCAGTGCCACTGTTGCTGGAATTGTAATTTTACATGTCAAGCAAATATATACAAACATTGACATGTCTCAGTGCAATTATACTAAATAAGCACTCTTGTAACATAACTTGTCTAATCAAAGCATTGGACCTGTTTTATTTTCTAAATATTTCAGGTAGTGATGTCTATGAATTTGTAACCCAAAAATAAATTACTACTTTTCAGACCAGAACTGTTATATGTTATTCTTTCCAGTTGATAAGATGTTCACCTACTCGTCCCTGCTAGCATTGTGGGTTATGTAATTTTATTTAATATTCAGTTCTATAGAATATGTCTTGAACATTGAGTAATTGGTTGAATTTGTGGCCAAACGTTAGCATGTACTGCAGTGAATAGATAATTTGCAGGAAGCTTCTAATTTGCATTTGGATATTGTTGATCTATAGGACATGGCCTTCTTGAATTGGTTAAGTGGGGCTTTGGCTATGGACCTGCATTTCCTGACAGTCGTGTTAAATTGGAAAGTGTGATCATGAATATAAATCACTGCTAGTAAACACTTGGAGCCAACTGTGGAGCTTGGACAATGTTGAGGCTTTGGTTTTCTCTCTCTCTCTCTCTCTCTCTCTCTCTCTCTCTCTCTCTCTCTCTCCCGATGTAAGTTAATTAGGCATCTTTTGTCCTCAACTGTCTACCATTATAATTATTACAAGAGTTTGTTTGGAAAATAGAGCGGGTGTTCACTCTTTTTTGTGCAACCATTTAATTATGTGCTAAAAAAAATAATTCCTGTAAACAGAAAACACCACCCTACTTGCTTATGATGTCCCACCATTAGTATGCATTCATGCACTGTCACATAGACAAATATGTAGCCATGGTTAAGGACTGTTGCAGTCTCATCTGGATAAATTATAAGGTACTACACCTGAGACTCTTGCCCTGTATCAGCTGTCCATCTATGGAATTTAGATCATGTATGTGGCACCAAAACAGTATCAGCATTGCTGGAATAGCTGGTATTCTGCCCTGTCGGGTGCCTGACGGAAGACTATTCTCAGATCTCATCTTCTTGAACATTTATTATTTGAGCTAGTCTTGTCATAAAACCAACAGCAATCATACTCACATTTTCCCCATTTCTGGTGTTTAATGTGAACATTAACTAAAGCATTTGACTTGTGCATTCATCCATTTAAGAACGTCTGTAGTCCCCTTAGGGACTGTGGAAGCCAATGGTGATTATCATTGTATTTATTCCCATTTTACAACCATGGTGGGACCTTTGGTTTTGGGCACCTGCAAGATAATTGCATTGTGCTGCTGAAACTTGTTGGCTGATTTAAATAACTGCATGAATGTGAAGGAGTACAGGTATTCTCAATAAAGGGACATTTGATTGTGTAGAATACATACATTAATGAATTATGCTAACATGGCTTTGTGTTACGTTTTTATAATATACAAATAATATATTTAAAAAATATATATTTCAAAATCATAATTAAGTAAAGACATAAATAGCATACATAAATCATTGTCATTTGTTTATTGATCCGCAAGCTAAAAGTCTCAACTGACTTTAATGCATTGAAAACTCTCTTATAGCAGTCCTCACACACTAGGTGGTTTGTTCATACCTGTGCTGTGTAATTTGCAATGATTACATGTCCCTTCATGTATGTAATTTATGCTAATTTTCAATACTTTCAAAGCCTTTTCTGGCTCATAACTTTTTGACCTTTTCTATCCAACAATTACAACCCAAACCCTCAAGTGCCCTGGCATATTACCCCATACCAGACTGCTTTGGTAATGAGCCCCAAATGGTGGAACAGAATTTAGCAAAACTGAATTTAAACTTTTCTCGCACATTTTTTCAGTGTATTTTGTTACTTGTGTTACACACTTTGTAAAGCAACCTTCAATATTATAAAAGTGTAAAACACATAAAAAGAAATAAACAAACAAGCCAAGATAAGAGCAAACAAATACCAGCCTAGTGTTTAATATTGAAGTAATGGGAATCTAAATGCTGGCTTTCATTTTAACATGAGCCATTTCAAAGTGATATAACTCATTCGGACAAGTAGCATGTTCTCTGTAGTATTTTTATAAAGATAAGAGGTATTCCTTATATTGAGCTATAAATACAGATGGTTATCAACATGGCACAGCAATCCTTTCCCAAATTTCCAAAATGTGTGATCAAGATCTGGACCTATTCTTGACCAATGTTTCACATAAAAAAAAAACATAAAATATTACATTCCAAAAGGATTCATTGATACTGTTAAATATGGTAAAGTTCATTCCAGATAGCATCTGTGCATCTAAGCTGTGTTGAACAATGTAGTGCCTGATGCCTTGGCAGTCATCTCAACGACAGTTAATTGCATTTCCTTTGAAGTATATACGAAAAAGCACAAAAATGTTCCATTCTGTGCCTTGATTGTTGGGGTACAATTACTTTTTTCAATCATTTTCACTGCTAAAGGGAGTAAAGGCAGTAAAGAGTCAAGAAAGTAACATCCAGCTGCTCTTTGGTTTAGCTATTGCTATTGTATCTAAAGAGCTAAGTAGATACAATGGTCTTGTAGTAAGCAACACAAACAGAGGGTTAAGTGTTGCACTATTTTTTCCCTCATGACACACTGTGGCATCTAACCACACTCTGTCATATAGAGCTGTTGCTTAGCCCACATAATATTCTTTTAAGCATGATTAAGGAGGTGACCATTTTGAATATATGTTTTCCATGACTGTTGTTACTGTGCCTCCAGAATCAATCCTGAAATTGGACATCTACATAGTTCTTCTCTTAGAGAAACAATGTCTTCCTGTAATTTATTTCATTTTAACAATTTTCTAATGGTCTTATTTGTGCTGATGTGTTGCTGAAGAAAGTACTTTTTGGCAGCTTCTTAGTAAGTGTGCATTGAGCCTTTTCTACATTTTCTTTCCAACATTACTTCATTTAATGTTTTTCTTTTTTCCCCCCCCTCCTTGTCTCAATACAACTGTACGTTTTCTGACAGTGTTGATGATCCCTAGTGCCTGTCAGTGTGCCTTATATCGTTTCTGCTTACAAAACAACAACTGGCAATTCTGTGCTAATTTAGAAAACACTGACATTATTTTGCCAGTCCCTTGACACCTTCTGCTTTTCATGACTTTATCGGTAGATGCTATTATGCTGAATATATCATTGAACTTATTATCCTAGGTGTATGTCTGTAATTAAGTCAAATTCATTGTGGATATGTTTTAACATGTTTGTTTTTGCCACTCCTTACCTTCCTCACTAATACCTTTCCATTGCATTATTTTGAAATGTCTACAGTACACCATTACATACCTTAATTCTAACTAGCTAGTGCTAGTCACCGATTATTTGTGACTTAGGAGATGATTAAAGACTTTAGACAATGTCCATCTCTTCTGGACAAGAACAAAATAATATATTATATGATTAACACTGATGCTTTAGTTGAACAATATTTGTGTGTATGCCTTATAACAAGGAAAAATTTAGAGAATAGATTGATTAGATGCTTTATCAGAGTTTAAGCAAGCATTACAATCACAGAGAAAGCAATTGAATGGTGCTGTTATTCTAAATGCCTATGCATGTGTTTTAAAGAAGCTCTGATAAGGCGAGAAACAAATTTCAGGAACTTGGCACACAATTTAGAATGTTTGCCGTAAATCATACAATTTAAAACCTATTCAAAACATAAGTAGGATGATCAGGTTAATGTGAGATTTCTTGCCTGAAGATAAATGTAGATACACATTTTATAGCATTTAGGATTGTTGAATTTAAAAGACATGCCATGTAAAATTTTATGTCCATTTCTTGTACCATCTGCATTTATACATTTTTAAGCACAGAACAGGGGAAATTAATTACAGGTTTAGGATGCTGTTTGGGTTTTCTGGCACTGTGTGAATTTTCCTATGCCTCCATCTCTTACAGTACCTCTCTTTTTGTTTTCTGTCATATGTTATCCCCCTTGTTGTGCTTTCTCATTTCTTATGTAATGATATTACCTTTGGTTCATCTGTCTTTGGAAATTTCTGCAACTTACTATTTTTGTTTTCTGCGGAACTTAACTGGAATATGTTAATTAACTACATCAAAGACACTGTCTATGCTGTTAATAAACCAGAGAGAGCATTCAGACTGCTGTGTGTATGTGTGTCATGTGTGCATCACTCTCCTCCGGCTGGCAAGCAGCGAAGCCAGCCGATAAGCATATCGAAGCCTTGTGGACACTTCAAGTGATTCTTTCCTCATTATAAAGTTAACAGATGCTCTTCTCAAAAAATGCAATGGTCATTTATATACAACGTTTTGTTTAGTTTCTTTGCCTCGTTCTTCATGATATTGTTGGTATATAGTGTCCAAATGATTCTCCTAGTGGTTAGGGAAACTGCTAAGGGCACCCAACCATGTGATACAGTACATGCTGTATGACACAGCATGACAGCCCAGTTTAGCTGTAAGATGATTTGACTGAAAGCATCATCCAAACAAGGTAAATGTAAATGGCCCTGAAGTACAATGTGTGGCACATTTTAGTTTTTCCTGCTCTGACAAACTGCTTTCATCTAACTACTTTAGAACCAGATGTGTATAGAGCAAAACAACAATTCCTTAGAAGATGGACCTGAAACATTATTTAGATCATTAAAAATATACAGTATCACAATTAGATTAACTGTTCATTTGCTTGAGGTGACCTTTAAGCGTTTTCTAGCTGTCTATTTCCAGCATCCCTTAGGTTCTACATGCAATGCTATACATAATCTAATAAAAATGTATCCAATAAAAAAGGTTTCCAAGTAGAAGATTTTCAGAAAACGTAAAAGCCTTCAACTATCCATTGACTTCTTGAAGAACCCTTGAAACAATCTTAATTCTGTCAGAGATGAAAAAAAGGATGCAAGTGCAACTTGAGAGCACTTTATAAGGGTGTTTTCACACTGTGGTCTTGGACACATATTCCAGTAGGCTTGAACCCAAAGTTCAGTACAATATTTGACAATTATTTTGATATTAATATCCATATTTGGTGCATTTACATAATACAAACATACTGTACATAGACACAGTACCATGCAAAAGTACCGCGCTCAAGTCCACTTGAAAGGGAGGAGCAATTTACATGTACTCAGACATGGCTCGGATCAAATGTGAAAGCCACCCTTACTCGAACACGGGTGGACTGCTGTTTTGACATCATCATCACATCTGTCTCCTCCACAATCCCCATGTGTGTGCTTGTGTTACACATGCTGAACTTGTCCTCTGAACTACAAGCGATCGTGAGAAGGGCATTTTTAACTTTTCTTCCAAATTATCAGTAGTATTAGTTATAGCTGGTTGATTTCCTTCTACTGTTCTTCTCTTTGTGTTTAATGGCTACTTGCAAACCAACAAGGTGCATACCACCACCTAATTTATCAGGGATGGTAAATATATACAGTAAGTGTACTCTGGTACCAAACAATCTTACTGATGTCAAAGCTGGCAAGCCAGGAGAGGGGGGAGGGGGCAGGCGAAGGGAATTGAAGAGAGTGTAAAACAACAGCTACCATGAATACTGATATATCAAATATAAAGACATTCAAAAGATGATGAGGGAATTTTGAAGCCAAGACAGACTTTGAACTAGTTTTATAATTGTTGTTTTGACCATTTTGAGGTTGTTACTACATAGTAGCATGCATTTTCATTTCGTTTCATTTAAATCTCTACAAGGTATTATTGACAACTTAGAAGTCAGGGTTCAGAAGTCAGTGTTTTGTACTCACCGATTTTGAATTGAAAACATGTACATTTGTACAAACTTATAAAGAATACCCCACCGGCCATAATGCTGAAGAGATGCACATATTGGCACATACCTTACTAATAATTAAAAAAAATAAATTAAGCTGGCTGTGGCTATTTTTACTTTATCGACACTTCAGCAGTACATATACTGTACTATAAAAAGAATAGTTGTGGTTAAAGAGAGAGAATGGCAGGAGGAGAGATATGGAAACTCATTAGGTTGATGTTCTGTTCAAGTGGTTTGCTTTCAGTGCTCCAGATTGCATTTACTAGATAGGACTCATCTGCTCAATGCTCTAAGTGCCAGAACCTCACCTTAATTCCCCCATTAAAAGCCCATCTGTGGGAATGGGCTTCTAAGCACTAAGAGTGTACTGTGCAACCAGACAAGCTGAACAGCCTGTGCTCAAAAAACACTAATTTAATCTAAACTCTCTAAACTCTCTTTTCCCCATTTTCTATCATCCTCCCTTTTTTCACATCTACTGTACTTCACGTTGGTACAGTAACTTCATATTTATAAACCTCTCTGCATAACACACACAAATCTGCCGATAGTTTAAAATATTTTCTTAATTTGTTTTCACATCACCGTTGTTCCTCATTTTCTGATGTCTCTGTGATTGCTTGTTCACATTTATTTATTTTTTTTGCATGTGCTTTATCCTCTCTCTCTCTCTCAGATAGCACAGCTAGCATTGTAGCAAGGCGGCGGCGTTTCCACAGGTTGACACAGGAGATATATAAGCTGCCTGTGGTAGTGTGGGATGGAGGCGAGCCCCTACTGAGCAGCACCAGCACACTGACCCTGCGTGTGTGCCAGTGTCAGCATGGTAGCCGGTACAAAATCTGTCAGGGTGAGGATTTCCTTTCTTCTGCAGGCCTCAGCACTGGAGCGCTTATTGCCATCCTGCTGTGTGTGCTAATATTACTGGGTAAGTCCACATACACATCAATACCAACTTTACACCCATAGTCACACTACCCTTTCTTAACGTTTTGATTGGGGTAATTCTACTTAAATCATTTAATTAAAATTCTGAATTGTCAGCCTCACTGTGGTGCATCCTGCCCATAATAGGTCTAATTTGAGAAGTACTCTTAAAAACACATTACACTGATTTGCATCATGCTTAGATGTTCATAGGCATTCATGGTTGGGAATTGAACAAGTAAATACATAAGAACCTTTGATTTGTTAATTACTGCACTGGTTAATTTGTTTCAATCGGCCACAATTCTTTTAACTCTAAGCGGCGCAAGGGGGAGCTTCTAATTTCTGTATCAACAATGTGTGAAGATATATCCTGTGGTTGTGTGAAATATGTTTGTGTGTTTCAGAATTGTCAAATTATTGGCCTGCTTTAAAGCAAAGAAAACAACTGAGGAGATTTGTTGTTTTGTTATTTGTAAAGTTTTTGGAACTGTCTAATACATTTTTTTTTAAACCTGGAAAGGTATCCCATAGCAAAATTTTGTTGCTCAGAAAGATATTTTTCTAGTCTCATCAGACTGAATTGAGCTTTCTCATTAAAATCTTGACTTTGTCAATCTGGCAAATCAAGTCACTAAATGATAATGATACAAAATATCACATAACCTGAGAAGGATATTATACAAAGGCCACAGCAGTGTGACAATATTTCAGTCAGTATCAGTCAAAAAGGAGATGAAAAATTTGAAGGGAATCTTTTCAGACTGCATGCTGTACTGTATGTAAAAGGACAGGAACAGGCCACTGCTTAGAAAATTGTTCTCTCTCACCGGCTAAATCTTCTCTTGTGGTGGATGTCCAACAAGTTTGTCCAAAGTCTGCAGCTCCTGGAGTTGCTTAGTATCTGAAGGAACAATAAAAATGTATTCAGAACATTTTATATTTACCTATGCACCATTCAGCTACTCCATTCCCAACTGTCTGATGGCTGAGAGTTAAGCTTGAGCTTGCCTGGTTCCCTGACTGATTATGGGGTGCTGATGGAGACTCTCGAACAATTTCCTGAATTTTCTTTGTTGAGATTCTTGTTTTCCTCAAAGGTTTCCAAGGGTTCATGCTTCTGAAAAGAACCCAGTTAAAGAAAAAGTATATATAATTACCAAGTTCACAAATGAACATATTGTTTTTTATTTATATAATATAAGTAACTGTTGCCTCTTTAGTTACATGTTCTGGCAACTACTGTTTAACACTGAACACTCCATAGTAATACTATTGCTTTACAAAAGCTGTTTATGCAATAACATTAACTTATAGGCAGTAACATTAAAGTCTTTTTTAAGTTGCCGTTAAAAGGAATGAAATAAGGAAAAACAGAATGTAAAAATTAACATAATGTTTCAAACCACTCAACCGTTAACTTAGGATATGGCTAATAGTATTGTAATAAGCTGAGTGATTTTTACCAGAAAAAAAAAAAAAAAAAAAAAACTTTCAACCTCATTAGGGTTAGTTATCTCTTATGAAGTTCAGCTAGCTAATGCACATGCAAAAGGAATGCAAATACCTATGATTGGCTTACTGGCTGCTCCACATGGCATTCCTTTTGCAATTTAAGAACAAGCTAAAGATATGTAATTTTCAGCTAAAATATACTACATGGGTTTTGGCCACAGACTGTGTGGTTTTAACTAACATTCTGCTTCCTTGTCGATAATAACTATGCTCATATTTTTAAACTCGGATGTCTGACTTGACACCAAGGCCTGGCGATGCTTTTGCTGCACATTTCCCTAATACACTGGCCACTTAAACATTTGCTGGCTTAGAGCATGTGTGGGAGAAATAGTGAGAAATTATGTCTGTATTAGAATCTACATGTACTGTAGGCCTAATAAAGTTGGCCATGAGAAATTTTATAAGATTCAGTCATAAATGTATAATTAAAAATAGGTTTAGCCTCAAATTCTAAACATGTAAATAGAAATTACTGAACGTTATCTCATTGCATGTAAAATATACAGTAATACATAGTTGATTCATTAAACACATGGTTGATTAAAACAGAAACTTTACCTGCATTTAGATTACCTACAGCACAAACGTAGTCTATTATATGCAACACATGACCTTTAACACTATTTTTTGATTAATTTTATTTTCTATTAATTTCAGAGATCCAACCTACTAACCCACCCTCCCATCTACCCATATGTGGAGAGTAAGAGTGAGATAAATTATATATATTAAAAAAAAAGAAATAAACATTCTTTAATGTAAATGGCACTGTTTGTCAGAGCACCTGGCCCTTGAACACAAGTGCATTTTTATCCTTTCTTTGCATTACGATGTTTTAATAAATATCAGGATAGAGTCAGGATATTAATATCAGGATAGAGTCAGGAAATTATTATTATTATTATTATTATTATTATTATTATACTAATGCACACATTAACTATGCTGTCAAAAATAAAATGACATGATAAAAGTCCACTCTGCCAGCAAACATACATTTTATATTAAGAAAATAATATTTAATAATATGTTATTTTAAAATAATATTTTGTGAGTTCTACATTTTTGCATAGTCATTCCTGTAGCAGTAAAATGTATGTTTTTTTAAAGTAATGATAAGTTCAATTCTACACAACATCAGAAAACCCAAATGCACAGTTTACAAGTATACTCTATGTGTGGGAAACACTGCATTCGGGAAACAAAAAATATGTGCGTCGCATACAGGACAAATATGAAATACTGTATCTCTGAGATTTAGAGGTAAAGATCTTGGAGCAATACTGGAGACCAAGTTGAGAAGTTAACTATGCCCCCCAATAATGAGACATATTTGAGTTCTCAGGTTTCTCAGTTTCTCAGGTTTCTCAGTTTCATGAAATCACATCTATGTTTAATAATGAAAGTAAGAGCATGCACAGTGTGACAAGAACTTACAAGATTGGTACTAAACAAATGTGTGGCCATGAGAAAACCACTTTTTAGCGAGATTAGTAAAAACACTCCTTTAATTTGCAAGAGGGCATAAAGATTAGACTTTGGAGCAATGGTCAAAGGTCATGTGGTCGGATGTGTTCAGCGATGAGTGAATCAGAGTAAGAAGGGAAATGCATGAAAGGATATACTCATCATGTCTAGTACCCACTGCCTCTAGTTTTGTTCTGGGATTGTTTCAGTTGGTTAAGTCTACATTGAGCAACATTATGTGGCAATAAAAATTATTCACTGAATTCACTGAATGACCAGGGTGTCACTTAAGAAATAATGATATAGATTAAAATGTAATAATCTAGGAAAAGATGGAAATTAATGCTGTGATTTCATATAAATGTAGTCAAAAGAAATGTTACAACCAATACATCCACATCTCATAGGGCCGTATGTTCAGTTTTTGAGCAGGCAGCACTGGTGCTAAGAAGTACCAGAGAGATGGCAATAAAAAATTACGAAAAAGAGCAGATTTTGTTTTCTTTTTACAATTTGTCTGTAATATTTGAAAATAAAATATATCATATTTTTCAGTCTTTGACACACCAAGCAGTTTTTTTTTTTTTTCAATTAATACTCTAAAGGTAAGGCTTGTGCTGATGCAAGGATTGTTTACTTTTTTATCCAGTTTGTGAAAATGAAAGGATTCCTGACATACAGTAGGTGAGACCTTCAGTTTTTGACATAAATGTAACCCCTCTGTGTTATAACTACAATCATATTGTTTTTCAGTTTGTTTTTTTATATTGAGTGACTGTATTTGATAAGACTTTCAGAAAGGTGTAAACACTTGTGATCCTTTTTCACAATTAACATATATAATCAGCTAATACTGTCAAAAGTACTAGGACTTTAGATTAAGTCTAAATTAGACATGCACGTAGATGCATGATTAGATGAAGTACAGTAGATGCACTTGTCATTTTTGTTGTTTTGACTGGGTGCAAAACAGTAAACCTTATGCCTTAAACTGTACTTTAAATATTCACCTTCACAAGAACTGATTAATATCCAATATGGTCATGCGTTCCAGAGTAGAGAAAATGTGTGATGGATAATTCTATTATAAGCAAAACAGATCCAATTAGAGGACTTTCAGAAAACAACGTTGCAAAACATTGTACCAGCAAAAAGAGGGCAGATATTAACATTTGAGGCTAATGTCCAACATGAATAATCCTGTGAAGTACTGGTTTCAGAGTAGTGTGTGTGTGCGTGTGCGTGTGCGTGTGTGTGTGTGTGAGGGAGAGAGAGAGAGATGGGGCTCGGTCATTTGTTTAGGAAAGCTCAGTTAATGTCCCTGAATAGTCAAGCATGAAGGTTACACACATTCCTAGCTTTTAGACTAGGCCATACACACACTCAGAGGGTCAGATGAGCAGCGGGCAACCAGAACCAGGGCAGCATGTGAATTTTAATAGCTAGACTAAACAAAAACCCTATTAACTAAATAGTGCATGTGAATGTAAATGGTATGTGGATAATGTTTTGTCCTTTTTGTTTCTTTTTTTAACTGCAGTGATTATTATAATGAGGACTTATACTTAATAATTTATACTGGAAAGTATAAATTATTCCATTTATCATACTGTATACTGAAATGCACGAATTATGCAACTTAATTCATGGATAGAAATAAAGCTTGAGATGGGCATCACTGAGATGTAGTAGATAAAGTGGGCACACAAGCACACATGCATAAATAGGGAGCAGGAGCTGTTCAACAAGAAAGCCACAGAATGAATGTCACAAAATAGTTATTGTCAGAGTGTTTAAAGTTAGTCAGCTAAGTAGGAAAAGTGAATAAAGCATGAGTAGAGATTCGGACAACAGAAAAAAAGCTAGAAATGTGAGAAGGACCAAAAAAAGGAAAGGAGAAGGTGCAGAGCCTGTGAGCAGCAAAAGAGTAGGAGAACAAGCTTGACTGGCCACTGATCGCTATTAAAATGTACAAGACCTGAAAACAGAGGCAGAGATTGATTATCCTCCTTATTCTCTTCCTCTTTCCATCACTTGTGTATTCCCCCTGTGGCTCTTTCCTGGACGGATGAGTCAGCTTTTCAAAGACTAGAAAGTTCAAGCATTCACATCTCGGCAGCCGCTTTTGGATAAATATATCCCGTAGCATGTTGTTCCAAAACAAGCTGGTTTCTTCTTAAAAATACTTTGCATGACAATAAGGTATAATAAAAAGAAGCAACCTGAAATATGGCACAAAATGCATTTAGCTGTTGTTCTCCAAGTAGCATTCCAGTTTAACTTTATAAAGGAAAATGAAGTCTTTTTAAGCCCTCACAATCATCTTTACATTAAGTATAATTGTACCTCAGTAGCTTAGTGATGCTTGATTTTATAATTCAATGTGGAGAATAATAGAATTCTTTATGCTAACAATTTTAGTCATTAAAAAAGTGTAGTGGCTTTCTTACCATTTTCACTTAAGCATAGTACATTGTGAAGTAAGGTATATGCATGTGAGAATCATATTTCCCACTTTAATTTTGTGATATTTATGCAAAATTTACAGTCCTTAGGCTTAGTATTTAATCTGAGGAACCAGCTTGAATATTCTTCTTCTACCAAAAGAGTACAGTCAGTTAGGGCAGTATTATCCTCCATGCTAAATGCAGCTAATGTACCAGATCTGCATTGCTCTACTGGAGCCCTGCATCCAAATGCATTACCAAAGAACTATTATTCACATGGATTGATCTTTACTCCATAATTTGCTCAATGATGTGTATGTTTTGTTATGGTGATGTTTGAATGTTAATTTGTTGATTTAATATGCAGCAGCTATCCAACTTGGCATGTCATTTACTTCTTGTAATATAAATTCAGTACGAGGAATAACTTTTTTGTAATTGTATTATATTGTCCCTGATGGATTCTAACATCAAAGAGCTCTTGTTATATTTTGTGTGTCATATCTTCCAGTTTTCATAATACTGTTTTTCCATTTATCATACTGTATATATAAATGTACACAAAATGTTTGAGACTTTCCTGTTACTTTAGAAAACAGATTAGCAGGTTACCATTAATTATGCTAATATTTTTAGCCATATGGCTTTTGAAAATGTTGTTACAAACTTTTCAAGTCTTAAATTAATGAAGAGGGATCCGTAATATTTCTGTTTGTCCTTTCAGCAGTTGTGATTCTTTTCATCACTTTGCGGCGAAGCAAGAAAGAGCCACTGATTATATCAGAGGAAGATGTTCGGGAAAATGTGGTCACCTATGATGATGAAGGCGGAGGTGAGGAGGACACTGAAGCTTTTGACATCATTGCTCTGCGCAATCCTGAAGCTGCTGAAGAACTTAAGTTTCGACGAGACGTTCGGCCCGAGGGAGGTTATCCTAGATCAACAAGAATATCCTGCCGCTATGACTGTAATCATCACAGTCCCACATCACTGGAGACAGATGTTTCAGATGTCCATGACTTCATCAAACAGAGACTAGCAGAGGCAGACCAGGATACTACTGTACCTCCTTATGATTCGCTACAAACTTATGCATATGAAGGTCAAGGGTCACCAGCAGGTTCCATCAGTTCCATAGGCTCAGCTGGAATCCATTCTGAACAGGATTACAACCTCTTGGATGAATGGGGTCCAGAATTTAAAAAACTAGCTGAACTCTCTGAGGAGGAGGAGGCCAATATGGAACATGAACCAAATGCAAATGAGCCTTGTAAATGAAGTAAATTTTTTAGATTGTTAAAAAAATAAATAAACGAACATTACACAGTCACACATGCAAACAAACAAACAAACACAAATAAAATACATAAAGTCCTTGTTTGCTGCCATGGATGTCATTGTTTGGCCAGTAAGGTCAAACATTTTCAGACTTTTGCCATGCTGAAAAGATAGACTGACCAGCATTTTTATTAGAACAATGGAAGAGATCAATGTGAGGATGAAAACGTCAAAGAAAAACAATACGTTAAATAAGAAAAAAGTTAAATATTTTCCCTGGTGTATATTTTTTATTGCTCAATAAAGTGCTAAAATGTGGGCACATTGATATATGTGATTAAAAAAAAAAGTGTAACTAATTATTTTCTGTCTAAAATTTATTTCCATTTTAGAGTTCTACTGGGAAAAGTTCTAAAGGGTTCTAAAGGGTTATTGCTGACTTCTATTTTTATAATATTTTAGCCCATCCCATACCATAGTATATTACATCACAGTTCTGCATAGAGGTAACCTTATTTCTAGTAAAGTTTATGGCCAAAAGTATTGGGATAAAAGTTAAATTAAATGTTTTTTTGCATTCTAATCTTTTAACTAGTGACATTAAAGACAATAAACCTTATGTTTTATAATAAATAATAATTTTATGCCATGAAATTACTATACAACAATCAATAGTAATCAATCAATATCAATATTTAGTATTTAGTCCTTTACTCTTCAATACTTGCTGGACCCAGATGGGCACAAGTCAAAAAGATGTCTGCAGTACTCTGGTGTCTCTTGCTCAATCCATGACTGCTTGATTACTTTATGAAGACCATGTACACACATTTGCCGCAGAGGTTCACTTTTTGGTCATTTTTATTCAGAGGTGGAAACCCCAGCTTCAGAAAGTCCTGCCACGTATTTGTTTCAACAATCAGCTAAACCAGATTATTCTAATTAGCACACCTCTTCATCCAGAACTAATTAGTGACATCACATGTTTTGTGCACAGGGAGGACTGTAATACATGGCAAATATTGTCTTAATAATTTTGGCCATCATTTTAGTGATTTGTGGATTATCTATTGCATAGGTGCAAGATAGCTTATAATACAATGTGCATAATTTACAGAGCAAATTATGGTATTCAGCTATTATATGGCACCTAGAAAGCCCACAAGATAAACAAATATTAATGCATGAGAGCATATTGTTCATATTCTGTATACCTTCAAAGACTTTAACAACAGCCTTAATTGATGAAATGCTCAGAAACCTTATAATAACCCATACTTTCATTAGCACTTTGTATGTGTTTATTATTACATATCGTTTCTTTTTTCTTTTCTTTTTTTAAAGCCTGGTAGGACTCTATCCTCTCTTTCAGACCATGAAAAGACAAATGAGAGATGGCATTGTGAATATTTTAGTGTTTACGTACACTCAAGTCTATTTGAATGTCAAGTTTGACAATTAAGTGAAGGATGCTTATTAGTGCAGGAACAGCCAAAAGTCAACAGCCAACATAATCTCTAGATAGAATGCTAAACAGAATGCAGAATTTAAAGTATTTTCACTTCATATGCATACATTAGCACTCATATACCAATCTGGTTTAAGAATGGATTTCATATTTATCTGTAAACTATTAATGAGTATTTACAGTCATATGCAAAAATTTAGATTTTGGTGATTTTTTTTATTGAAAAGGTGTTAACACAGTCTCTCTTGGAAATGGAAAAAAATGCGTAATATTTTCAGCAAACATTGTTGCATAGTTACTTTTTATGTCGTAAATTGAACAAAGATAAAAAATAAAAACATTATTATGGTACTGTGCAAAAGTTTGAGCACACTACATACTGTAATCAGTACTTAGTAACAAATTCTCTGGCAGATATCACAGCTTGCAAATGCTTTTTATATCCAGCTAAAAGTCTTTGAATTCTTGTACTTGGGATTTTCTCCCATTCTTCCTTGCAAAAGGCTTCTAGTTCTGTAATATTCTTTGGTCGTCTTGCAATCACAGCTTTTGAAAGATCTACCCAGAAATTTTCATCGTTTTAAATCAGGGGACTGTGATGGCCGTTCCAAAACCTTCAGCTTGCGTCTCTTGAGGTATGCAATAGTGGATTTCGAGGTATGTTGTAGAAGCCATCGTCTTATCAGCTTCAGCTTTTCTACAGGTGGTGTGATGTTTGCTTCCAGAATTTGCTGGTATTTAGTGGAATCCATTCTTCCCTCCACCTGTGCAGTTTCCTGTGCCACTGGCTGCAACACAACCCCAAAGCATGATAGATCCACCCCCATGCTTAATAGTTGGCAAGGTGTTCTTTTCATTAAATACTGTCCTTTTTTTCTCCAAACATGCCTTTGCTGATTGTAGTCAAAGAGTTCTTTTTTAACTTCATCAGTCCACAGCACTTGTTTCCAAAACACATCAGGCTTCTGTAGATGTTCTGTTGCATACTTCTGATGTTGGATTTTATGATGGGTACGCAGGTTTTCTTCTGCTGACTCTTCCATGAAGGTCTTGTGGAACGCTGCACCACCACGTCTGAGTCTGCTAAATCTTCCTGCAGGTTTTGTGCAGTCAAATGGGGGTTTTGTCTTTCTGACCAGCATACGAGCAGTTCTCTCCGAGAGTTTCCTGGTCTTGCAGATCTCATCTTGACCTCCACAGTTCCCCTGAACTGCCATCTCTTAAATACATTTCTCACTGTGGAAACTGCAAGCTGACAACGCTCTGCTATCTTCTTGTAGCCCTCTCCTGTATTGTGGACATCAATAACTTTCATTTTCAGTGTCTTACAGAGCTGCTTAGAGGAACCCATGGTTGTTGAGTGTCTGCGTTTGAAGAGTCAAAGTATTTGTAAAGCTTTGAAGTTGGCATTTACTAATTACAGCTGTTGCCATGCATTAGATCTAATGAGCTGAGTAAGGCCTGAAACCTTGTAAAAAAGAATCTGAGACTCTGGAACTATTGGGGTGCCCAAACTTTTGCACTGTGCCATAAAAATGTTTTTATTTATTTTATTTTTTTTTGTTCAACTTATGGCATAAGAAGTAATTATGCATCAATGTTTGCTGAAAATTCTTTTCATTTTTTTCCATTTCCAAGAGAGACTGTGTTAACATCTTTTCAACTAAGAAAATAACCAAAAATCTGTTATTTATCAAGGGGTGCCCAAACTTTTGCATGAGACTGTACATAAGAATTTAGTATTCAATTCAGTATTTGAATTTTGGAGATGAAGGAATCCGAAACAAATGTGTAAATTTAAACAAATATGACATTGAATCAATGTAAGAGTTAATCTGTGCCTACAGTAGATGCCGTTGCAGAGGCTGAGCTAAATTACTTGAAAATTTTATACACATTGTATTTAAGACTTGACTTGTTCATGATTTATGTATACTACACATTTCCTTTAAGTTATCATTCACTGATTCACTCAAGATCAGCCCCACTCTACGCTGTTCTCTTGGCCCATTTCTTTACATACATGTCCAATGGGTAATGGGTAACATGTCTATCTACATTACATTTTGAGCCGTGGGTTCAACAAGTCTGCTACCACTAATTGATATAGACACACAAATAATATGTTTTACATGTTGCGTAATTAAATGTCTTGTTAAAGTGAAGGGTAATGATTTTGACATAAAAGGCATTGGGAAAAAAAACCTTGACACACACACCAGCACTCAACATGTAATCAACTGTGCATCCTGTTCTCAAAGCTCTGAGTGTGTGTGTGTCTGTGTATATCAAGCCTATGGCTCATACCCATTGGGAGAAATGTGCTGCTCTCGGTTTAAACAAGGGGCATTTTTCACACATGACTAGCACACTGATTGCTGTGCAATTAGTCACCCAGAGAGTCATTAATGCCTGATGCTGTGCTTGGCTATAAGAGACTTTGCCTCAGAGCGCTCACAGGAACTAAAGAGTAATTACTTTTCAAATACTGTTGAAAACCTCAAATGGGGGTTGTTCTTTTTATGGAGTGCTCCTTTATGGAGTGTTACAAGGTGTACACTGAATCCGTGCAGTTTATGGGCAGCACCATGTCCATTTATGGCATGCTGAGAGAGAAAGAAAGATGTGTATGAAGGAAACGAATGCTGTTATTTTATTCAGACCTTGCTAACCCTGCTGTCCAGAGGTGGAAAGAGTAATAAATTTTTGTACTCAAGTACAAGTACTGTTACTTCGGTGAAATTTTACTAACCTGATGCCTTTCTTGTGCTTGAAATCAAAGTGGTCGCTTAAATATCATGTGACGCTTTGTGCCGGATAGCCGACGGAAAAAAAGAGCTCAGAGCCAAGAATAACATTCAGCACCACAAACTGATAATACAAAACAAAGTAAAAGTAAAGAAGAGAAAATGAATTTTAAAAACTACTTTAAAAAATAGAAGTTCTCAAAAAAAATTACTCTTTTTTTTAGAGTACATGTAATTTGTTACTTTCCACCTCTGCTGCTGTCACACTAACAGGCCACGAATTGAGTGACAGCAGCAAGTGACAAAGTGAAAGCACGACAAGCGACAAGTGAGTGAGAATTTCTCAATTCGAGGCACATTTAAGTACAACAAGTTAAACTGACAAATTTGAACATTTGGGCTTTGAGCATCTGTGGGTTATGTGTGGTGTGACTTTTTTTGTACCTGTAGTTAGTTCTTATTTGTTTTTTGACACACAAAAATCTAAATCCCTTTCACACAGAAAATCATATTATACAGGCGATAATAACACCACCTTGATATTGTGCTTTCACTCATTATAAGACACTCTACACTCTTTATAAGTCTCACTGAACCCATAGATTTAGCATTGAGCCACCTATGTATCTGTTTCCAGCAGCATGTGGCATTCTACTATTAGAGTAGGTATGGTGTTTAACACAACAGTGTCAGTATGTAATGCCACGTATACCACATACACATACCATTGCTTTTAATAAGGGCAGGTGAATTGTTGAGTGTTGAGCCCGGGATACTTAAATCACTCATTAAACACAGCTGTCTGCTTGGAACTTGCTCTCTCCCCAATTCTCTACCATTTCTCCCTGATAAGGTCCTTAACTGATCTGTTTTTACAGGAAGTCCTACCTTCACACTCTAGGACAGCTCCTACGTCACAGCTGTGGAGGCCAAACATGGCAGTTCTTGTAACCAATCATAATGCAGTAAACAGGATTTGTCTGGGCATTTTAATGCATTTCTTAAAGCGAGAATGAGCCCAGTGGTGTCTGTTGCACTCTAAAGCACTTTAAACTTTTACTATGATCCAAAAATAAAAGCTTGGCACTGCTGAGCAGTCTCAATCAAAATATTTTTTCTTTATGTTCTACAGCTTGAGCACTAATTAAGTGTAGCGAGTATGTTTGATCTACTCCAAATAAGATATCCGTTGACAGCATTTGCACACATTACACGTCTCAAAACATCAGACCTCATATCTGTGACAGGGGTTGAGGGGGTCTACCTTTTCACACAGATCAAGTCCTGCCCTGTCACTACCTCTGCTCCTTGGTAAATCTTCAACAACAACAATCCCTGATTCCATTTTTATTCCTTTCAAACAGAATGGAGGGGCATAGACAATGCAATAATATCATACTGAGCAAGCTGTGTGAGTGGGGCTTAGAAACACACAGGGGACAAATGTGGTTCAATTTTGTACAGTTTTGCAGTGATTATTTTGTTATTTGTTTGTAGTTCTAGTTTCCTCTTTGAATTCTATAACAACATAATAGAAAACATCAGCCGGTCCTGATATTAGGCAAATACAACCTCAAATAATCCAGAGCATGTATAAAGTAAAGCTTCCATCAAATGCTTTGTTGAAGCCACAGCTGGGCATCGTATTGGGGTTAAGGCTTTCTTAAGAGTTGTTTTATTTGCATGGTAAAGTTAGCAGCTTTATAATTAGGAACAGGTTGGGTGGGGGAACAGTGGTTAGAGGCGGGACAGAAGTTTGTATACTCAGCTATGTATTAGGAGCAATCAAAATGAAAGTTTGTAGCAGGAATAAGGGCACAGGAAGACAGCAACACACTAGGAAAAACTTTTATTAAAGTGCAATGAAGGAAAAAAACATCAGGATGTAAATAGACAAACTAATCAAAACATAAACAAGGAACATATAAAAGACAGAGGTTGAGACAAGACTAAAATGAAACAAAAGCACATTATGTAAAACAGGATGAAGCATTCTAGATTCAACCTTCCCTTCTTTATTTTATTTTATTTTTTATTCGTGACTTAGTCTAAAACATTGAGAGATATGAAAACACCAAAAGAGAACTGCACTTTGGTGAACATTATTTGGCAGTCCTTTACAAACAAAGTGCTGCTTTGTAACATTCTTCACTTTGCTTTGTCTCCTGTTTATTGTGTCTGCTATTTATTGTGGTTTTTAAGATCTGGAATTATTATTATTGCTACTATTTTGTTGTAAGGTTTTCTTGGTTCTTCTAATTGTGCCAGATTTTGAAACAGCGGTCTGTTCTGGCTGTTAGGGACAAAATGTGTGCCTTTGTCCTTTAGTCAAGGATATTCACAGCATCATCTTTTCTCTCTAATCTACAGTATATAAATAAAAGAAAGGCTTTGTCAGTACATTGGTCAGAACTCATTCTTTCAATTATATCTTTACATTTCATACATTGACCAGAAGCCAGGGTCTATGTCTGTCCAGTCGTCTACGTCTGTCCAGCATCATGCAAAACTGGTAGAACAGAATTTAATGAAACTTTCTCAATCCTTAAGTATTTGTATTTGAAGTTAAATAAATAAAATCAAAATGTTGAGTAGAAGGGACCTTATGAGCAGTTATGTACAAGATTACATCACGGCATCCAGCACTATTTTGGACAAATTTTTTTGGACAAAAAAATACAGCGCTTTTTTGCTTTTTTGGCGTGGCTATATGTGTCACTCAGCAGAGCCAATCAACATGCAGAAGACACAGAACTGACCGTAATGAACCTATAAGGCACTCAAATCCTCACAAAACAAAAAAGGCAAGTACACTATGAAAACTAAACTTTCAAAGATGAATGGACAGATCGATGTTTGTGTATTTTTTCCGCAGGTACTTTCAAACCAGTTTGTCTCCTATGTTCCAAAACCATGGCGCTAATGAAAGCAGTAATGTGAAGCTCCACTATTAGATGGACGTAAGAGTAAACATATCCTCTGCAGTCCGAGGTGAGGGCATGTAAATTACCTGAACTGAGAGCACATCATTATGCTCTAAAATCAAAATGTTGAGTAAAAGTGATGTTATGAACAGTCATGTGCCAGAGGTAAGAATTTACTTTAAACAGGGAGTGTATTTTGCTGACGTCCAAAGACGTACAACTTAGAAAAACCTTACAAAATGTTATTTCTTTGTTTTAATAAAAGAAAGACAGACAGACATGTATGTGGGCTTCAATCTGAAAATATCACTGATTACCTTACAGCTGATTAGCTTATTTTTAGCTTTACATTTTTAACTATTTTAAAAGCTCTGTTGTAGATGGATAGACTGACTGATGACTACGGTTATCAGGTACACACAGACTTGATGTTCTGTGTGTACCTGATAAATGAAATGAAAAATAAAATAACACACCTGAAAACGGCAATTTTTACTCAACGGCAAACTTTGATCTTTATGCTAAAACTTGCTCAATATTGTAGCCTGTCAATTGTTCATTTTAGAATGTTAAAGTTTTGGAAATTACACGAGCAAGAAGAAAATGAAGGTAAAACAACAGGATTTCATCTGTTATAAAGGATTGCATTACAGTGCAACATACAAACTCAGTTCACTTCAAGTATTATATTTTGCTTTATGAACCAAACAAACAAAATATATTAGTTTGTGCAGAATGCTGCTCCCCAAAAATAATTATTAAATTAACTGTCAATAAAGAGGACTCTAGCTGATTTGGCATCCATGATTTTTTTATGAAGCTGTCTACATTACACCATTCAAATTTGTTCATGGGGTTATTTTTTGACTTATTTAATTGGGGAAATATCACAATGTATTGCTCCAAGTAAGTTACATTATAATATGTATTATTTCATCAACATACCTATGAAACAACTGACCCAGCATAACATAGGTTAACTATGGCAATTAGGAGGCATAAAATTGGTAATTGGTAAAATGGTAATTTTAAAGGTGAATTCATTTGAATTGCTTGCTTCAACTTGCTTTCAACCTGCATTATTTGCCTTGCCTTTTTAATTAGTGTTATATTCAAATCAGTATACAAATTTAACTCTGTAATTAGATAAACAGTCCAAAGTGATTAAAAAAAAAAAACCTGTAAAGATGAGACAACAAGATCCCAAAGTTGTGGAATGCAGGTGGCTAATTTTAGTTTCTCTAATTGTGCAAAAATCAGACCAATACAAAGGATTTCAAGCATATTACCCATCCATCCATTATCTAAAACACTTATCTGTGGAATTAGTGCACACTCGCACACCCAAATTGGAAATTCCACTCATGCCACAGCAAGTGTCATTGGATTATGAAAGAAATACAAAAGACCTAGAGGAAACCCACTGAGGAAAGGAAAACATGCAAACTCTGATGGGAGAGAGATTTTTTTTTTCTTGTTGTTTCTTTAACTTGAAAAAAGTCAAATACCTGAGTACTGGAAGGGTCCATCAGGGTTTAGGGATGAATGGGAGAACCTTATAATACTATGGTCATACACTACTATGTCTATCAGTAGAGTCATGGACTAGTGAAATACAGTATACTGTATATTGCTACACTGCATGTATGTAAGCTTTAATTCATGTCCTTGTAAAAGAATATTACACAAATGATTGTTTCTTTGTTTGCTTGCTTTCTGCTTGATGTCCCAGAGGGACAGATAAAAAGCGGTTGAGACAGGCTTTTCCTCACATATTTCATTAAGAAACAAAATAATCTTGTTGGAAAGAGAGAGAAAAGACCTCCGGGCCACACATAGGTGCATTAGTGTACACCTATCAAGCATTTATTGAGTCTTTTGATGCACACATAATTCATGTTTTGAGGAATGAATATTTCTCAAACAAAAATAAATAAATTCTGTAATCAATCCAGGCCCTAAATCCTGTATAGGTTTTTGTTTTCTCAAAAAACTGTGCTGCATAGAATGTGTGAATCTATGAAGAGTATTATTTGATATGATGCCTTTTACAAAATAAAGAAATAAAACATTGCTACAGGACATGTTCTTATAACTCACGATAACACTTTCTTCGGGTTTTTACAGTATACTGCATAGTGGAATCTATTTTGCCTGTTTGCCTGTGTGAAACGGTTTGTTGTTTCTGATCCAAAAAGAACAAAAATAGAACATAGACCACATAGAAACTCCACAAGTAAAGTAACTCCACAGTAATCTGACTGCAAATAGAAGATGTGTTATTAAACACAAATCTAAAAATGCATTCTAAATTTTTAATGGCTCAAAACTAAAATTAGCATAATATTAAAAATTATATTATGCTCTTAAAATAAGACAAGGCAAATAATTTAAAAAAAAGTCAGCCAAAGAAGAATAACAAGCTAAAGTTTCATACAGTATATTTTGTTCCCTTATTATTGTTCATATTCATATTTAATGCTGTTAAAAACCTAGATTGTCATATAGACTTTGCCACTGTTTCCTTCTTAATGTATAAGATAGTCTTATTTAATTCATGTCTGTATGAAACATTCGTTAATTAAAATGTTGTTTGTTTGTTTGTTTGTTTGTTTTTGTTTGTTTGTTTGTTTGTTTGTTTGTTTGCATTGTTTTTTTCTCTATGCCAAAGTTAAAAAGACTTTTGTAATGCATGTATCCTGCTAATTTGTATGCTATAGTATTATGATTTCACCTTGTTGGACATAAGAGGGACAACTTGTGTGGCCTACACAGTCCTGATCTCAAACCCACTGAACACTTTCTGGGGATGGATTGGTATGACAGTGTGCCCCAGGTCTCCTTGCCCAACATTACAGCCTGTCCTCCCTTTTGCTCTTGTAGGTGAACGTGCACAAATCTCCACAGTCATGCTCCCAGACCTACTTGAAAGTGTTCCAAGGAAGCTGGAGGCTGGAGACTAAATCTGTAATGGGGTGTTCGAAAAGTACACGTGGGTTTCAGGGTGAGGTGTCCACAAACTACATTATTTGCCAGATTTGAACATATTTTAAGTTTTTTCCAAGGTTTCCTGCTGACTGACTAAGAGGCTATTTAAGCATAATAAACACACTGAATATGAGGTGGCCAAAACATGATAGCAAAGTATATGAAATTTTTCTGCATCTTGGAGGTTGGAAAGCGGTGCATGTACTGTAGGTTATTAGTCATGATCATAACATTTGTACACAAGCATTTATTTTTCCTAAGATATGAGCAGACAGGTTAAATCTGATACATACATTATGAATGTGCACCCCTTTTGTTTGTCAGCTTTTTGTAGAGAGATTCATTATAATGTCTTGCACTTATTTATTTTTTGCATTCATTCGCCTTTATTTATTTGTATATTTAGTTAGTTAGATAGATATATAGTGAATAGTGTTAGTAAAATTATCAATTACTTCTTTATATGAAATCTTTCAATTAAAGGACCCATATTGTTATTATATTATTCTACTTTCATTATTGTTGTTATTACCTCCCTGGCATCAAGACAGCTAGCTGCCCACAGGCAACAGAAGGCATTGGAGACTCTGTCTTTAGACAGAAGTTCCCAGAGGCAAAGAGCAGAAAGTAAGGAGACAGCCTCTAGCCAGTCAACATTTCAACATTCAGTAAGCACATGTTCTGAATTTAGTACTGCACAAGAACATTTCCACAAACAGTTTTTGTAAGCTTCTGTAGAGGAACATCAGCAACAAAAAAAAATAAAATTAAAATTTTGTCTTTTACACACCAGCACACATACAGTAGTACGAGTCATATTTTTTTCATGCCTTTAGGACTTTTGGTTGCTTGTAGGACTATTTTGAGTTGTTCTGCATTTCTGTTATTACTTGTAATGTATTTCTGTTTAATGTTTTTATAGGGCTTAGGTGGTTTGTATTTCCAGGTTTTAGTATCAAGATGTAAGTTCTGGTTATGATGTTATAAATGTTATGATGGAAGGCAGGGAGTGTTTTCTTCTAAAGGTTTGCCTGTGTTTACATTTATAAAAATATTTTTGGGGGGGAGGAGGGCTTGGTTGTGGTTCAGATGTACTGTAGTTACAGAGCCAGCAGCACAGAATGAGTGAGGGAAAATGGCTGGGCTGCTCCTTATACTATGCTGAAACAAAAAGCTGACTGAAAGGGCATCTAGGCAGAGGCTTACATGATGGCTCCCCAACATCTCAGTCCAGCTTAAAGCATCAGACCTGCTGACAGCAACTCTCTCTGTTCAGCATACTGTGGAGGTCAACTTGCTCAGTGCAGATGATGCTGATCTCATCACCCTCTGAAGAACCCATCTATTCTGCTTGGTGCTGTTCTAAAACCAGGGAGTGATGCTTCCCATCAAGATACACTTGATGGTGCAAGACTTAGAGGGGGTTTAATGTCCCTCAAGTGTCTAAGACTTAGATCACAGGCAGTAAGTATGGGCAGACATGTCTCAGCCTCCATCATCCTCAGTACTACAGCCTCCCAGGGTTGTGTCCTGAGTCCCCTGCTGTACTCACTCTACAAATAGAAACCTGGAGAACTTGTACCAAAGAAACAACTTCCTACTAAACATTAGTATGACAAAGAAGTTGATACTGGACATCACTTTACATCATGCAGGACCTGTCATGGTCCTGTCACATTAACACAATGGTGAAGAAGGTCTGACAGTGTCTTTACCACCTTAGTTGGCTGAGAAACTTTAAACTGCTGTGCAAGATGTTGGTTTGGGAACAGCACCATGCAGGACAGACAAGCCACACTACAGATTTGCACGTTACACATATGCTGCATTTGCTGGTTCTTATTTGCACATACTGTAGATGAGGATTAATTTTGCACTTTAAAAAATAGACAATACCATTGCTACTGTCACACATATCATGCTCCATGGTTTGTGCATACTGCTTCATGTCATACCTACATGCCACATCTTTCCCTGTAATAACCTTTTTATTTTAAACACCTCATATCATTTATACATTTTATACTTTTTATCTTATGAATTCTATATACAGGTTGTCCCATACTTACAGTTTGATTCCAGCAGCACGTTTTTAAGTTATTTTTGTTTTTAAGTAGATTTGTTAGTAAGTCGGACAAGGTGAGTTTTATATGCCTTTGAAAGAAATAAAAAAAATAAGAAAATGATTTCCGAACGCCATTTTGTCTCAGAGCGAATTTCCCCATAACAAAATATGGAACTTCCTCGATTGCAATCCAAGCTACCAGAGACAAGGTTTGTAAACAGTGGATGCCACTACATAGGCCACCAGCAGCTCTTTTCTCTCCTGTAATGCTTTCTACAGGGAAGAATGCAAGGAAGTTTGGAGGGTGGTATATTGGAAAGGAATGGTGGGAGAGACTTTGATTGTCCATTTAAATTAGAAATGTATGATTTCTCCATAGAATTACGCATGTTAAGTAAAGCTAGACACTTGTACACTAGTAGTGATGCCACATTTCGAGTGATAACCATCTTGAGATGTAGAAGGATAAAGTGTACAAATAATCGCAATGAAACTGATTCACAGATGCTGCCATCTTTCAAAACTCCTCTCTTTTATATAAAAGCATTTGGTAAAGAAAGGTGAGCTACAATTTGCTTTTCAGGTGGCACTTATTAATTTTTTGTTTTGTTTTTTGCCAGGCCAAGCTGTTTGCTGATCATGCTAACTATCTTAGAGCTAATGTACAATATAGCAGCATTGCTTTCAATCCACCTATAATTGTTTCCACGTTTTATACACTGGAATTGTATAAATCTCCTCCCATTTAACTTGAAAATGGTAAAAACGTTAAAACGTTACTTACCTAATTATTATGTAATTGCAAATTTGCCTTCTCTAACATGTGCTGTACATCACTGAGCAAGAATAATGTAGTTACATGAAGACTGGTTATGACTAAATTGTTTCCACTGAGAATAAAAATCATTTCTACTGGAACCATTTAGATACTGAACGAGAATAATAATTTAAAATGTAGGTCATAATAAAAATGGCTGTACCTTAAAAGACCTAACCTGATTCTAGTGTCTGTTAAGCTTTGTACGTGCATTATTTTATGATTTCTTGTAAGATTAAGTTCTTGTGGAGCTTCTCATTTAGAATACTTCTGCCAATGTTTTTGTTCTGAAAATAGAGCCCATGCTCACTGTTTGAGTTTCGTGGTTAATTTAATATTTACAAACATAAATATTGACTACTGTTTATCTTCAAGACACCAACTCATTGTACCATATAAGTCACATGAACATAACAAATCTACCAAACCTTACTTGCCTTAAATTTCTATTAAATCTTACTGTTGAAGATACTATCAGATACAAAAGCAAATATAAGCCGTTTGTATTTCTGCTATGTTCTTACTGTACCGTGGACAAAGTACCCCCAGGGAATGAGTTTATCTATAGGAGTTGGAGAATTATGCATATTTATATACCTGAGATCATATGAAACCATGATAATAATAAAAAACACTATGAAAAAACAGCAATCAGTAAATCAGTGCCACTGGAACTGGTGCATTGCACAGTGTGGATGGAATAACAAATATATACGACTCGCTCAGAATTCTTAAGCATATACTCAAATTATCAGCTGGATGGTTAAAACGTGATCAAAACTGAGGGTTCCAACAGCACAATGACCCCAAGCAAACATCAAAGCTGGTTATGAAAAAGATCAACCCAGCTAACTTTAAGCTTTTGAAACCTTAATTCTTTTAAATTCCTGACATAATTTAAAAGTCAGGTCTGTAGAAGGAAATTAAATCATTTATTTTAATACTGCCAATTCTGCAGAGGAAATGGGCAAATATCCTTTAAGAATTCTGCTGAAAGCTTGTTGGTGACTACCAGAAGCATTTGCAAAGGATGGAACTTGATAAGGGACATTCAACTGAACATTATTCTGCATGGAAATTTTGGATTATGGATGTAAAATTTTGACCCTGTGTTAATTTTAGCAAAATTCTATACAGCAGTACTGTGGTATATGAACGCCTTACGAATTTTCCCCTTAAGATTTTTCAAGAAATTTACCTCGGTATATGAAGCAGTTTTAAACAAACTAACAAACAAACAAACAGATAAACAGACACAAAAATTCCAAAAACCATCTTGATATGTTCTATTATTCATCTTGCGTCGTCCCAAATATCTTCAATTTACAAACACACCAAATGTATTATATTTATAGATTTAACTTCATTTATGTGTCTTTTCTAAAAGTTTTAATTGCTTGTATATGCAAAAATATAGTGGTACAAACTGGTATCGGTATTTGGATTTTTTTTAGTTTGTAAAAAAAATCAGTGAAACAAGAGCAGTTCAAATTGCTGAACACAGGAAATTTTCTCAATACAAATGGCCTTTTTTAATGAATACTGGAGTTTCAGAATTATTCAACTCTTTAACTAAAATTCCTCATTAGAGCACAAATTTGTTAATCTGGGGTTGTCCCGAGCACAAACTTGGGGCCTTGGGAGTACTGTACTTGATATATAACCTGGTCTTTCTAGAGATTTGTTGATGGAGATGTCTGTCTGTATGTTGGAAATGGCCATGTTAAGAGAGTTGTCCATAAAGTTAAGAGAAGAGATCATTGCCTTAAACAAACAAGGACAAGGATATATATATATATATATATATATATATATATATATATAGTATACAGTATTATACAGTATAGTATACAGTAGGCACTGAAGTTTCACTCTGCAGGGACACCCCAAGATATACGCTGCTACTGACTCTAAAAGACAAGAGAGATTGCCTTTTATCCTAAAAGAACATGTAAAAAAGACACAAAAGTTTAAATTAAGAAATTATTACATTTGAAAGTGTGAATTATGTTATATGGTCTGATAACCTTAACTATAACTTTTTGGGCCTATGAATCAGTGGGATGCTTGGAAGAGAAAGAATGAAGAATAGAAAAGTGTGATAGTGGCTTGGTGATGCACTAGGCCTGCTTTACTTCTTCTGGCACTCGAAACCTGCAGCATGGAGAGGGCATCGTAGAAAGAAGAAAACGTCATACCATCTTTGAGAAAGTTGAAACTTTGGTGTCATTGGACCTTCTAACAGTACAATAATCTCAAACAACATACTTCAAAGTCCACCAAGGCTTGGTTTAAGATAAGTCCTGGAGGGTTCTAGAGTGACCATTACAGTTACCTGACTTGAATAGAATCGAAACATTTGGATAAAACAGTTGCAGCACGCAAACCTAAGAATCTTCTTGAACTGGAGGCCATTTCCAAAGTTACACTGCCAGAAGCTAGTGTCTGGTTATACATCATATTTGCAGTAGGTCATAATAGCTAAGTAATGAAGATGTTTCCAATCAGGCGGTTTAATAATTTTGATACTGTAGTAGTTATACTGTAGTAATTATTAAAAATATTATTTTGTGTTGACTTTGTTATATTAGTTTTGTTGAGCTATTTAAATTCATTTTGTTTTGCTGATCAATTATAGACAGCTGCAAGTTAGTAATTTTGGCAAAAAAAAATTATGGGGGTTGAATAATTATGAGTTGAACTATACAGTATATAATGTGTGTATACACACAGTTTGTAAATGTGTGACTATATACAGCTTCTTTCTACAGTATGGTAGTAGGATATTGCATTGTACAGTATATATGGTATTAGGATATTGTATACACTCAAGCTTAGTTTAGGCTAGTGAAAAATCTTTTTACATTAATTTTCTTACTTTTTCACTTCAGTCATGTATGATTGTTTTCTGCTCTTCTAATTGTCAACATTTCGTATCATTAATTTCTGTTGTATTCTACAGTTAGGCAATAGTGCCTTTCCAACTGAGTGGAATAAAAACTACAATATTTTACTTTGAGATGTAGCAGAGAAAAAGTAAAAGTTTTCCAAAATTGAAATAATCAACTGATTTACAGATACTTGAAAACCATACTTAAGTACACTAACAAATTGCAATTACTCATTACTGTTCACTACTGTATAAAACCAATAACCAGAAGCCACACCCGGGAGTATTGATTCACTCATGCTGCAGTGCCTGATTCAAATTGGAATGTATTTGTGAAGCAATGAGACTCATGGTCCCAAGTGTATTCAAAAAAGTTGTCTGAGAGTACAATTTTGTCTGTGCATATGTGCCTCATAGTTTTTGATTGAAGTACCCAATTAACCAAACAATATGTTCCAAACACACTTCAGTCCCATTTGGTATGTCAGAGCAGCCTCAGTGATTGGCGCAAATTATATACAACTGCGTACAGAAAAGCTACCATTGTTGTGTCTCTTATTGTGCCTTTTTTTTTTTTTGGCTAACTCTAATAAACCCTGCCTCAAATATATGTCACAGCTGTTCTTTTTTTTATTATTTTGTTTATGTCAAAAAATATTTCAGCAGAATTTATTATAAATGAGACAAACCTCTCAAAAATATATAAGCAAAATAAAACCATTAAATTTAACCTCTTTTCTTTTAAATAACATATTGCTAGGAACAGGTTGAGCAAACTATAAGATTCAATGCAATAAAAAAAAAATCAAACAGATCAAAGTGAATCAGTAAGCAGGTAAATGTCGAACAGTAAGCAAGCAACATGAATCTGGGCAAAACAGAAGTAAAATCAGTTAATCAAAAACAGGATCAAAACCAGAATTTATACACTGGAATACAATCCCTGGACAAAGAAACGCTGCACACTCCAATATTTCATTGAACTGTGTGAAAATGACTCCTCATTGGATCCTGCCAGAACCAATCCTGGAACATGCCTGCCCTATCAGGAAAGAACAAATCCACAGATGGGATAACATGGTTATTCAGTGCATTCAGGGAGTCAAATGACACAAAATAACACTGATGTCACTAGACTTGACCAAATGAAGCAATCTCAGTTCATAACACTTGTCAACTGTTTTACAATGCAGCGGTAATTGATTTTTTGATGATTTTTTTTTTGACCACATTTCTTCTGCAAATTTGACAGGTTAACACTATCCTTCCAGGTTTTAATATGCTGGCAGTTCTCCAAATTCCTTTAATTTTTATATATTCCTTTCTTGATGTATGCCAATAAATTGTACCTAATGAAAACATGACATTTTGGCCAGGATTGCGTTGCAGAGTAAAACAAGAAAATGCCTCACCTGATTAAAGACCATGTTAACAAGAAACTTGTTGTCTGATTATGCCTGTTATGGTTAAACAATCAAAATATATATTGCAATAATGAAACCAGATAAGTGTAGTTACAGTATTATATCTTTGCAATGGTAAAACAACCAAAGAAGTGTTCCAGTCATTTTTATCAGCATATTTGTTAAGAGAGTACTGTAAGCCCTTCTGACTCCACGCGGGCTTCCTCAGAATAGAGAATATAAAACGAAATATTTCTTTTGTACTAGTTTGTTAGGCAAGCTTGCAGAAGATTTAGTTATCTGTGTAGAAATTCAAAACCACATTCCAGTCATTCGTGATCAAATAATTATTCAACGATGGACACAAACAGCAACAAAGCATGATGACTACTATTATTTAAAAAAAAAAAAAAACCTTAAGCGCTTTGTGTGAATTCATGTGACAAGTCATTCTCAAAGGGAAAGATTCTTACATGCATATGAGAATATTATGTGAAAATATTGAATTTTTCTTCATTTAAGCACGTCCTGTTTTGTTGAACTTGGGCATGCATCAGCACCTCACTCTCCCCAAACAACACAGCAATTAGCATTTCCTTACATCTGAATAGAGTCATTTGCATAAATATTGCATGTGAATGGAGCGCTAAGCGTGGGGGCGGATTTCCAACGCATGTAGAGACGAGACTCTGACATAAGTCCGTTTCTTATTTTTAACATTCGTTTTATACAAACATTTATTTGGCAATACACTTTTAGGAAAGAAAACCATCTACTAGTTGTGTACATTACAGGGTTAAACTGCTGATATATAATTTGATATATAATTGCAAACATTAATAAAAATATTTAACTGGAAGAAGTCCTTAAATGTGCAGAAAAGCATATTAGGTCAGTTTGACACTTTTCTGGCTCTATGCTTCAGCATGTTTCATTTGAAATCTGTCATGTAGACTGACATCTCCCCTCCTGGCAAAGCCTCCTCATTATCACCTGCACCTGTCTCTGTTTTATGAACTCATTAAGAGATTTTATGTACACACCATTTACCCTTGGGCTTTCAAAAGTATGTATGATGTAGCTTGGAAATGTCACACTCCTGGGCCGTTTCTATTGCTAAATGGTTTAAAAATTCTGTGAAAACCATTATGCTTGTGTATGGTCATATATTTTGCATTAGAGGAACTGGTATTTATTAAATTTGCATTTACATTTAGGCATCTGTCAGACGCTCTTATGCAGAGCGACTTACATAGAGTGCTTTGAAGATTCAGTCATTGGATAGATACGTCCCATCAGTCAAACACAGTTGGGAAGTTTTTTTGGGGGGCGGGACAGATACGTCTTGAGTCATCATTTAAAGATTCACCTCTAGAGGAAGTTCATTCCAAACAGAAAAGAGTTGCATGAAATGCATGTCTTCCTTGGTCCCTGAGAGATGGTAGGACCAGTTCAAATAAATTCAAATATTTTACTGCAACATATTTTACTTTCCCCTCTAATTGGTTTCAACTACTCAGTATTCAGCATCACCAGTATACCAATCATCGGCCTGATCATCGGTAATTTCTGCACGTTTCTTTCTGGTTCATGCTGTAGATTGTTTTATGCTTGGTTCATTCATATGCCACTGTGTGGCTTAAACAAAAAGTATTATTCTAATATATTTAAATTCCCTTATTTGATGCAACTAACATTTTAGCATACTGTACAAGAATTTTAGGTAGCCTTAACTCCTACCTTAACTCATACTTGCATTGAAGACAGTGACTCATCATTTATTAAATATGTGGCTGGTAGGAGAAATGAGCAAGATAAATTAATTATCACAAAACTTTCATATTAAGCAATGTTGGATAAAGCAAATGAAAAGTGGCAACCTGAAGTCTTGTGGCTTTCCCATGATAAGTGGAAGGCCATGCTGGCATTCTATATGTTCAAATGTATCCTTAGCTGGAAAGGTCACTACAAATCAATAAGTTCTTCTGACGGAACACTTTATCTTATGATGAAATATTTCCACCTCTTCTAGGATGACCCTAACCCACTCCAAGTGCCATGAAGGCTCACTGAATGTTTTTGAGTATGAAAATCAATGATTAACCATTTGCTGAGATCTTAACACTTAACCCAATTGAAACCACGTAGTGTGTTAGTTCTATACCAGCATGACAGCAATAATTGCAAGGGGTATCTGAGTCTTTAGAAGTTGAATACAGGAGATAATCAAAGTGATTGAAAAAAACCTTCTAAACCCTTAACTGCCTTAACTAAAACTAACAATATACACAAATATGTCATTAATATTGTCAATTGTTCTGGATTGTCAATTTTCTTAACTTTAAAGGAGAAATACTTCATCCCAATGGTATGACCACTGATCACACACACAAGATATCACAATTACAAAACACAAACCATATTTTTATTTCTAAATAATGAACCATGATGAGTAAAAAGATCATACAAATACCATTTCGAATAAAACATTGTATGGCTTTTAGGAACTTTACCTGCAGCTAGTAGTGCTGTCAAATACTGCAAAACGTTTAGAACAACCTACAAGCTAATTTCAAGATTGTTCAAAAGCATTCTCATTGTTTTATTTTCTTTATACTTGTACAGATACTTTTATTTTAATGTTAAATACCACAAAATAAAATTTAGAAGGTTACAGTACGTGAAAAAAAATCCTGATATTTACATCAGAGCGCTACCAACTTGACATTTACACAAAGAAAACTCTACAGATATCATAAAAAAATGTCTGAATTATTGTACATAATTAACAGAAAAAATGTAACCTCATGGTAATCAGTTAATAAAGCTATACATGTCACAGTAAATTTTACAGTTAGGCAAAATTTACATATTGTTACTCATTGTTACAAAATGAATAAAAGTAAGAATGTATTTGTTTAACACTCCATGTATAAAACCAGAGGAAAAGGTTTTCCAAAGAGGTGTTCTAACAATGTCTATGGCAACATAGCTCAGTATCTTCAATGATATAGGCATGCATTTTTTTTTAACAATTAACATTTCTTATTCCCCTTTGTAAATGAATGAGCCTTAATTTCCCCTAGCATTATTGATTGCATGTATTTGTATTCTGAAGAATCATTTACATATGTCCTGTTGCTCTTAAAAGATCCTGAATAAGCATTACCCCTATTCACACTACTGACCAACTCTTTGATACAGCACGTGTACTCACTTGTGAATCAGAAAAGTTGTATCTGCTGAGGTGGAAACTGTAGTGAGACTGTACATGTTTTACTCTACTTTCAATTCCTGCACATGTGCCTGAAATTGACAGGAAAAAGACAGGCTACTTTACTACCTCATGATAGTGAATAAATATAGATAATGAAAACCAGGCAGCAATCAAGTGATGAACAAGCACGATTAGCCAGACAACGTCAACAAATTAGAAAAACACAACAGGATAGAAATCAGGAAATCAATGACAAATTATACAGGACTGGAAGATAAACAACACAGTACTTCACAATTATTGTAAGTCCTGGATTTGGAGATTTGTTGCTGGGAGTTGGAGCCCTCGATGGCCATGCCTACAGGCTGCACTGCATTCTGGGATTTGTGGTTAGGAGCCAATTCCAGCACACCCATGAAAGTTCATTACAATGGAAGCAAGATGACAGAATGTTACAGATGGACTGGTATATTTACAGCATGGAAATAAAAATAATAAAAGAAATAAAAATAATAATTCAAAGCACTGCTAGTGCATATAACGGCAAAAAACATTTATTTTATTCTACTAAAAATGTGCTGTATAAAAAAGATATTTGACCAGATCCCAATTCCAATTTGTTCTAATCAGTTAAACAATCAATCATTTTACCAAATGCGTTCTGTTGGTAAAGATTAAAGAAATACAAACCTATAATTTCCCATTTACAGATGTGTGAAGAGCAGTTTTCTAGTTTTGCCGTCGCACCTCACGGCGACGGTATGCAGTTGCTGGCTTTGACCACTGAGTGGCGCTATATAACTATAGACCGACGCGTCAGACCTCATTTCATTCTCTCAAGGATTAATGAGCCGCAGCTCCTTTAGAGCTGCACGTAGTAGCGGATAAAATCAAGTGTAACATTGTAACAGTACTAAAATTACAATACAAATGTAGAATTACATTTTATTAGTACCGAATTTAAGCAAAGTAAATGTTAACACAGTGAGCCTTTAGATTTTATCATGTGTAATTAGAAAGCCTACACGTGTACACTGTAAACCCAAATGCTCAAAGTAATTAAACACATTGAGTACTGTTTACCTAAATAATTGAGTACATAAGTAACAATAACTTTAGAGTTTATACTGGTGGAAGTTTTACTTTAGAGCTCTCTTGGTGCAGTGGTTAAGTGTCTCGCCTTCCATGTGGAAAACCCCCGGTTTGATTCCTGTGCAGGATGGGCTGCAATATATATATTTTTTATTTGTTCAACAAACTCAAAAATTTATGTTTCCAATTTTAAATAAACAGAACTATCATTAATTTAAAAAAAAAACATGTAACTGATTACGCACGCCGTGACAACTTGTAACACAATAACAATTATAGTTCGAACATTTTGCAGGCTGCGAGATGCTTTTTAAAGTCCAGTTTCCCCCAACAGACCCCGAGAAACACTCCCCGCTGTGTTTGATAGCGCGGAGAGAAGCTCGGGAACATTAGCGCCGATAGCTCACCAGTTGTGCCTAGTTAGGCGGCCCCGCTTCTTCGCATACCTGCAGTGTGCACCTAGGCCGCCTACCTAGTGAGCTTCGGAATGAGTGAGGAGCGATATTGATTTGGGCGCACGCCCATTACAGGCGCACGCCGTGACACAAATATACATTTACTTTGCTTAAATTTTATGCAAATAAGAAACGGCTATATGTATTACTATAATTTTAGTACTGTGATTATATTTTATAAGGTTTTGCCAGCGGCGGTACAGTGCAACAGGGGTCATTATTTATTGAAGAAAATTATGATCATAACATCTTACTGCATTTAATTCCCATACTACCGCAAAAACACAAGCGGGGCTGAATGACAACGACATCTGCTTACGCAATAGCACGTCCTGACAATGCTTTAATTTTATAGTCATTTAGTTTAATTTATTTTCGTATTATCTACTACAAATTTAAAGAACACAACATTTAGGATGACCCAAAACACTACACTGTAAACCCGATTAAGTTGGCAAAACGCCAAATATTTGAGGTAATCAGTTACATATTTTTTTTAATTAATGATGTTTCCAATTTTAAGTAAACAGAACTATAAATTTTTGAGTTTGTTGAACAAATAAAAAAGAAATATTGCAAACTATCCAACCAGGAGTTTTCTGCATGGCAGGCGAGACAAGTAACCACTGCACCACAAGGGCCCTATAGAGTTTCCACTGGTGGAAGTTTTACTTAAGTTATTGTTACTTACGTACTCAAAATTATTATTCATTCAATTATTTAGGTTAACAGTACTCAATGTGTTTAATTACTTTGAGCATTAGGGTTTACAGTGTAGTGTACTTGTTTTAATGTTCAACTTCAATGTTTTTTTTACTCATTACACTATTGTACAGCAAATATCAATACCTCTGATTCAGATTTTTCATGCTTGTTGTATAAAATATACAGATGTGGAAGTTACCATTACTGTAGTATTTCTTCGATACAGCATATTGTTTTGACTTTTTTATGACTTAATTATTTTTTAAAAACCGAGATGACGGAAAATGTCACTTTGCGCCACCTGGCGGTCATTTCACGAATTGCCTTGAAAGGCAGTGAGCGCGGCGGTAATAGACATTCTCCTCTTCACACATCTGTAATTAATATCAGTGTTGGGTTTAACGCGTTACATTACTCGGATTACTTTTTTGATTAAAAAAAAAAAAAAGAGTAATCTAACGCATTGAAGTACTCAGTTACTTTTTCAAAAATGTATCTGTTATTCAGACAATTTATGTAATCCGTGAGCCAGACAGCAGTCATTCCCAATCCATTAGTGTGTGTGTGTGTGTGTGTGTGTGTGTGTGAGAGAGGAAGTCGTCCTACAAGCCCCGCCCCCGATAACCCTGTTATACCTCTATCTCGCCTATGCGGTTTTCCTATGCGAGGACCAACGAGCAGGAAAGATGGAAACCTAATCACGGTGCCAAAACTCGCGGTGAATCATGATGAACTGTATTTACGGCCACCACGCGAAACTGCATACGTGAAATAGGGGTATTAGTAGTTAACAGATTATGGGCCAAACTTTGCTGAGTGATGATGGTAGAATAATTATAAATTATAATTATAATAAATAATTATAAACAACATGCATGAGGAAGCACAAAGGAGTTTCTGCAATGGAAATGTACTCTAACTAGCTACTTTTATTAGAAAGTAACGCACTAATTTAGTTTTGTAATGTAATTAGTTACTTTAAAAAGTAATGTCCCCCAACCCTGATTACATATAATGAACCCAATAATTATTGTACATATATATTCAAGTAACTAGCCTAATATGAGGGGAATTCAAGTCAAACTTGATTATATTTCTTTTTTTTTTTTTTGGATTTTTCCCCGATTTTCTCCCTAATTTAGTCGTGTCCAATTCCTCCCCGTCACTAGGGGGCTCCCACATTAAGGCTACTACTACCACTCAGCCGGGAGGGCCGAAGACTATCACGTGTTTCCTCCGAACCACGTGACGCCAGCCGACCGCATCTTTTCGAACTGCTCGCTCGCGCACCGTTGGGGGCGGCGTAACACACTCGGAGGACAGCGCTATCCGCTACCTCCGTTGCGCGAGCTCACAGACGCCCCTGATTGGCTGTAGAGCCGTGATTAATGTGGGAGCACTAAGTACCGCTCATCCCTCCCCTCTGCTCGAACTTGATTATATTTCTTATGAACGAATATATAAAACCTATTAATATTTGAATAAGACTTCAATTTGACAGAAAAAAAAAATCAAGTCATGTGCTTTGTTAGATACAATTTTAGAAACCACAGCTGTGCTTCAATGTTTTTTAGACATAAAAAAAAAATCATCAGTCTGACCTTGGGATGAGTGTGCTGGCATGTCCACTACTGAAAAGATTGCCAACTGTCTTGAATAATCTTTCTCACTGTAGAACGCTAAACTCCAAATTGTTTGGAAATGCTTTAATTACCCTTTCCAGTTGCTTCCCAACTGCTTCTCTAAAAACATCTCTTATGTCTTTCACTCTTGGCATTGTGTTAACACATACCTAAATTGTCCAGACCAGCAAACTACCAAAACGTCTGCACACCTGCTGATGATCAATTAATCAAGGGCTGCTGATTAGCAGCACCTGGCTGCAACTTGGAAAAGAGGGTTCCTAATATTGCCCACATTTTGGACTTAGGCCATGTCCACACATTGCTGGGTATTTTTAAAAACGGAGTTTCTTTCCTCTTTGTTTTTAAAAATAATTCTGTCCACACGACCTAGGGTTTAAAAATATCTTTGTCCACATGAAAATGCAAAACGCCCTGTTCAGCGCTGTTAGGAGCCTCCCTAATCAACAGCGGGCAATCAGAAGCTTAGACAAAACGTCATTACCTCTTGCGCTTTGTAGAAGTCCGACCGGGTCTCGACCCAAACCGTCGTCGCTGTCTGCGAGGTCTGTGACATCAGAGTCTTGCACAGTATGTAGCAGCAGTGAGCTTAGTAGTACATTCATGCACCTCTGTTCATTAATATAATGTGTGAGTAACTGCGCACATGTAAAAAGTCCAGTACGCCACGTTAACAGTCATTAGTTTACTGTACGTACGTACGCTATTGCACAAATCAAGCAGACGAGCTCACAGACAGTTCTTAAACCTTTTCTTGGTCAGTTATTAAGAATGTTTCCATTAAATCCTCTACCGTTTACTCTCAGGCCATGTCCACATGATGGCGGGTATTTTTAAAAACGGTGATTTTTCTCTGCCGTTTTCGCCTTTCGTCCACACGTAAACGGAATTTTGGTCGTTGAAAATAGAGCTTTTGGAAAACTCCGGCCAAAGTGAAGATTTTCCAAAACTCCGTTTTCAGTGGTGGTGTGTGGACAGGGAAAACGAAGATTTCGGCTTGATGTAACGTCACCTTGTGCCGATGATGTAATTGTCTGTGTGCTCGTCTCCTTGATTTAACGTCAGCTTTGTTTATGAGGATATTTTGTGCAATAGCGGACGTATGTACAGTAAACTAGTGACTGTGTTAACGTGGCGTACTGGACTTTTTACATGCGCGCAGTTACTCACACATTATATTAATGAACAGAGGTGCCTGAATGTACTACTAAGCTCACTGCTGCTACATACTGTACAAAACTCTGACGACACATATATACACGATATTTTTAAACTCTAGGTCGTGTGGACAGAATTATTTTTTAAAACGAAGAAGAAAAAATCTTGATTTGGGAGTCAGTAGCCTTAAACAGAAAGAGATGATAAGATAGTGCTGCCAACAGAAGTTTTAATATAACTGGAGTGTGAATAACTTTTGCACCTGATAGATAGATAGATAGATAGATAGATAGATAGATAGATAGATAGATAGATAGATAGATAGAAAAGCAAACATAATTGACAAATGCAGGCATTTTAAGCTGATAGACATTTTTTATAGCCATAAATGTTAGTGAATATAATAATGACATCTTTAATAATTAGAAAATGTCATGCAGTTAATTTATGCAGTATTATAAAAGGCATTTAAAGAAATATAAAAATAAAAGGCTGTCATGCAATTATGTTCCCTTTCATCTGATTGCAGCATTAAATATATCTAAAGGCAATGTGCAAGTGTGACATATTTGCAAAAGAGTTTTTGAAAAATCAAAGAAATCATTACAAGCTGAGTGATTAGTTTTAAATGTCTTTTCCTTCTTTGGACATGTGAAAATGAGAACACCCCTGATTGGTTTGATGTAAGATCAATCATGCTTAAAGATAATTAGTTCTGGTTTACTATGTCATTATGGCAAAATGATATATCAGAGAGTAAATAGCAAAGAGCATATTGTTGAGACTTCCTGTCATTGAAGCTTTCTAATTCCTGAAGCACACATTTATGTGCACTGTTTTCCTCATGCTTTAAGTATGCAGTTGATTGAACTCTTTGTGAAAGGGTGATAAGGAATCAGTTTTTACACTTTCTTGATACTACCCGATTTAACTAAGCAAATATGTGCAAGCTTTCCATCAGATAATTACTGAACCGATTAATATGGTTCACCTGGCAACAAGTTATTTAAACCTAAATGATGCAGTGAGAAGCTTATCATTTTTTATATAACCATATCAGAAGACATATCTTGTGGTCATGGCAAAGATGCTACTCAGTTTTAGTGAAAAATCTGAAAAAAGCTGTAATCTATGCAAAAGGGGGTCCAACCATATATTAGAATGTGTGACTATTTTTGGCCAGGCAGTGTATTTTAAAACAACTAATTATTTAACACAATGAAGCAATAAAGCAATCAACATACATATAAAACACAATCACTGCAACTGGTAAAACATGGTTTATTAGGAGTTTGCACTTCGGTCTCTAAGCTATGGAGTTAATTAACATGGCAGCCAGCTTTTTTTTTATATATTAATGTGATTCTCTCTTTCTCTGAGCAGCAAGCAGAGAAAAGCAGAAAAACAGCATGTGAGCTGGAAAGCTGCCAATATTCTGAAAAGTTTTTCATTACTAATTGGCTACAGTGCCACAGGTATGAGGCCAAATTAAAAAGCCCATGTGCAATTTTCGCCCACGTCAGCTGTGTTTCTGTGCAGCACACTCCCATCAGTGTTACAATGCAAGTTTTAAAAAAAAAAAACGAACATCTACTCAGTACTTCTTCAGCTTTTTCTGCACAGTTTCTGAACTATTTGTACGTTCTAAAACTAATATTGTCAGGGCACACTTTATTATGAACAAAACAAACACTGGCAAAACAATGCAAAATCAAAAGACAGAGGTAATTTAAAAATCACAGTAGGGAAAAACATTGCACTTTACTGTGTGTGTATATATATATATATATATATATATATATATATATATATATATATATATATATATATCTCACACACACACATACTGTAAACAAATTTTGCAAATGATGTGCAAATCAATCATATTACCTAGTTTGACCCTAATGGCTTCCCATAATCGCAGCACAGTTGCCCGGCTGTCTGTAACAATGGCACGTTTAATGAGGAAAATAAGATGGCTAAACAAAGTTATTTCAATTAATCAATTAATCTACTTTAAAATAATATACAGTACTAATAAGTAAACAAACACCTGCACCAATTATTATTTAGAAAATCTAAACTGAATATTTTTACCTTGAATTTGACTGAATCGGTATTTTAAATTTCAATTAAATGTAACATGCTAGAGTCATTTTGAAAAAAAATCTTCTACTTTTTCGATTTCTCCTCTGTGATTCTCTCTCTGATTACCAAACAGGGAGTGTAAAGGAAAGAAGCACAACTTAGTGTAAAAATAGCGTAATTTACTCGACCTTTCAAAATGTTATTTCTTGGTACAAAAAGTTAGGCAGAGAGTTCTGCCGTACAGAGAGACAGGCAGACACGTACATGAGTTTCAACCTGAAATAATAATATAACAGATTACATTAAAGTTCATCAGCTTATTTTTAGTTTTAACCTTTAACTATTTCTTGAAAACTTTTTTTCAGTTACTAACATTGGTATATATGTATAAAATAAATGATGATGACATGTGTCTAATCTGAAGGTCAGTGAGCGGAGATTAGAAAAGTGAAATTGATGGAGATGACAGTTACAAATACACAGTTTAGTGCTTACTTTGCAAAAAGCCTACCAAATTATAATTTTATTGTGCAGGTGTGTTTATGGGCATTGACCATGCTGGATGCATGCATGAGTATCCAGCAAGATGCTATATTATATTTTAGAAAATGAGGCAAGCCCTAAAGCAAGTTTTATGAAGTGGTGAATATGGAAGGCATATTAAGGCAAGCTTAATGTGTACAGTATAAGCTTAATTATTTTTTTTCACTGTGTGGTTTGAGCTATTTAAAAGTGATAAGACTTTGGTCTATCCTTCTGGACCACAGTTAGGTAAAACTAAAGCGTGTGTGTGTGTGTGTGTGTGTGTGGCAGTTCTTCTCTAGGCAAATTGTATTGCAGAGCTTAAAATAAATTGGTCACTTTCTATAAAAGCTTACATTTTTGCATTCCAGAAAATATTTAATTTCTCCTTTATGAAGGCACTTGTGATGTAATATCTACATTAAAAAACTTACTTTTATGTATCCCAAGAGGAAAATTTGTGTGAATTAAATTTTTCATTGGCTTATTTGATGAGATCTAGTCTAGTGATAGATCACCCCCAGATAAAGTTCTCCATTCCCTAACCAATTTTCTCCATTAATGCAAATGGATTGCAATGGACACAGATGGGAATTCTTCATCTCATATGGTCAAATTATATGCACCATGCTGTCTTTTGGTTAAATTAAACTCATGAGCTGGAATCTCAGTGTCTGTGGGAAGATATGTAATTAGAATCATAATAAGAAAGAGCTTTATTGCCAAGTATGCTTGCAACAAGGAATTTGTTAAAGTTCAAAGAGAAGATGGCTTGGTTGTGAGGAGTCAAACGTGATTTTCTGAGCCCTTTTTTTAATTCTGCATATATGCAGTTCTTAAAGGGTGGAGAGCGTGGCATCAGTCATCCTTTCAGCAGTCCGAACCATCCTTTGTAGTCTTCTGATGTCTGATTTTGTAGCTGAGCCAAGCTATTAAAGTGTACAGGACAGATTCAATGATGGTGGAGTAGAACTGTGTGAGCAGCTCCATTGGCAGGTTGAACTTCCTCAGCTGGCAAAGGAAATACAACCTCTGCTGGTCCTTTTTAACAATAGAGTCAATGTGATTGTTCTACTGGTGGTGCCCAGAAACCAGAATGACTCCACTGCTGTCACCATGCCGTTCATGATGGTGAGTCGGGTCCACAATGATCTCCACAGTTTTGATCATGTTTAGCTCCAGGTTGTTGACTGCAACATACCGACAGCTGCTCAACCTCGCTTCCATATGGAGACTCGTCACTGTTCCGGATGAGGCCAATGACTGTAGTGTTGTCTGCAAATTTTAGAAACTTCACAAAGGAGTCTGTTGAAGTGCAGCCATTTGTGTAGAGGAAGAAAAGGTGTGGAGAGAGGATGCATCCCTGGAGGGTGCCAGTGTTGATGATGCAGCTGTTGGACATGAATTTCCTCAGTCTCACTAACTGTTGCCTGCCCATCAGAAAGCTGGTGGTCTACTGACAGATAAAGCTAGAAACAGAGAGCTGGGTTGCTTTGGTCTGTATGATTGCTGGGATGATTGTATTAAAAGTCAATGTGAAGTCCATAAACAAGATCCTCGCATAAATCCCTGATTTGTCCAGATGTTGCAAGTGTAGTCCCATGTTGACTGCATGATCCACAGACCTGTTTGCTCTGTAAGCAACCTGCAGGAGGTCCAGTAAGGGTTCAGTGATGTCCTTTAGATAAACCAACATTAGTCTTTCAAACAACTTCATGACTACAGATGTTAGGGCAAAAGGTCTGTAATCATTAAGTCCTGTGATTTTGTTTCTTTGGAATGGGGATGATTGTGAAGCGTTTGAAGCAGGAGGGGACTTCACACAGCTCCAGTGATTTGTTGAAGATCTGTGTGAAGATGAAGCCAGCTGGTCAGCACAAGATTTAAGATATTAAGCAAACAACAGTACATCAGCTACAGAATTTTAAGTGTATGTGTTTCTTGCAATCAGCAGCCCTGAGGGAAGAGAGACTAGAAAGTTGAGAGGAAGAGCGAAAGCTGTTGAGTGTGTATGTATTAAGAGCCATTGAAAAGAGACATTCAGTAAATCAAACCGTATATGTTTTGTTTTTTGTGCATGTACTGTATAACTTCAAAATAGACATCAATGACATTTACATATCATATAATAAACATGTCTCATGCTACAATTTACTGTGAAAGTGTCATCTTATTAAATTAACATTATAGCCACATACAAATTTATTGTCAAGCCAAAGGAGTACATCATCTCCTGATTTTGGAATCTAAATTCCAAATGGATATAAAGCTCAGGAGATGGCCTTTTTTTTTTTTCTTTTGAGGGTTGTCGTCCATCCCTGATCTTAAAAATAAATGAAACATGTACTCCAATAATAATAATAATAAGAAGAAGAAGAAGAAGAAGAAGCAGAAGAAGAATAGGGTTGTACTGAAAGTAATGGAAAAGTGGGTATACCTTTTTATACCTTGTATACGTTGGTAGAGTAAGTCTCCCTCTATACAAAGGTAATACTCAACATAGTCTCCATCACAAGCTCAATGATAGAAGCCCAGGAAGAAGAACAACTATAAAGGAAGAGTTACTCTACCTACCTATGCAATTTTAATGACCTTTATGTGTTTATAAAAGAGCTGTGCTCAATTTGGCATTACTTTAAGTACATCCCATGTACTACTACTAGGAGTAATAATAATAATAATAATAATAATAATAATAAGATATACTTAATGGATATATAAACTTATTTTTATCAAATGACCCTTGGGTTAAGAAGAGAGAAGGAGTGGAATGATGAACTTTTCACATTAATACAGGGTTAGTCAAAAATTATCTGCACTCTGGCTGATACATTTATTTTAATTAACTTTTAGGAACAACAAATTTATAATTAAAAATGTTTTAGGTAGAGCTGTGAGCCACAAAAGTTCCGCTGTCTTCATTTCTTCCTTAGAAGTGACTCTTTGTCCTCATAGGGCTGCTATAAGGGGACCAAACAGGTGAAACTGGTGTAAGATCAGGAGGGAGGATGCTTTCACACCTCAAAACTGATTTTGTGTGGGCAAAATCACAGTGTCGGCAGGAGTGTGCAGACGTGTATTGTCATGAAAGATCACAGCGCCCTTGGATAGCAGTCCTCTGAGTTTAATCCAAAGTTTAGCCTTCAGCACTTTAACAAGCATCTCACTGTAACAAGCACTGGTGATTGTTGAACCTGTCTGATAATGTTTCAATACTGGCCCTTGTGAATGTCAGAAAATTGTAAGCAATAATTTTCCCGCTGATGGTTGGCTTTTCACCTTTTTCTTGGTCGGCAATTGAGGATGTTTTTATCAGCACCAGTAATGAGTCTCTTTAAGAATCTTTTACATTCCTTAGCGTATTGATCCAAGTTTTGTGTGCAGATATTCTAATGCTTCTGTTTATGCTCTTCCATGACTTGTTTTGGTACACATTTCGCACAAAAAAAGTCCTGCTCACATTCTGGCTGATGAGCAAAATGTCACAAGTCAGAACAGCAACTCATCAAAGCACTCAATAAAATGTCGAATTAAAATTTCATCTCAATTTTCCCAGCAGTGAAAATCAGTCATCTTCACCTTATAAACACCACTATCACAATACAACATCTGCTGTTGAACGACTCTATTCCTGTTTATCATTCTACTTCCAGTGTTTGACATTCCTGTTAAAGTTGCTTGTTTGTTTCTCCTTTTTGTTATTCTGCTTATTCTCCCTAGGAACAACAAATAAGCAGTACACTTGATTCCCATCACCACTTGGTCAGGTGTTCTCTCTCTCTCTCTCTCTCTCTCTCTCTCTGCAGTGTTCTTTAAATAAATAGCATATAGTTTGTTGGCAGTGCAAACAAAAAGCATCAATCAAGTCAGCTTGGCAGTGTTTTTTGATGGCTTGGTTTAGTCTGTTATGTGATTCTATTCAAAAGTGTACAAGTACAATATGTTATTGTTTATTGTTTATTCACCCTATACAACATGTAAGGCAAAGTAATCTCAAATAAAGCAAGGTAGGTTTCTGCTGATTGTGAACACATGTGGAGGTGTGATTGTGAACACAGACACCACATTATATAAAGTCTTTGCATTTACAGTAAACACTTACTACAAATTACGCTCACTGTGTCCTAGTTACCAGGCTATACTGTATAAAACTTTGTATATAAAAACCTTATTTCTTATATGCATATTCTGGTTTTTGATCCTTCGTCTAGTTTACTGTTTCTGATCCTGTTTTGCTCTGGTTCACATCTTCTGCATCTTCTGTGTTAATTTTGATTGCTTTGATGTTTAAAATATGTTTAGCCTGAACTTGTGTCCTCCCATCTGTTCCTGACAAGGTCAAATATATTTTTAAAAACAACACAGTTGTCATGCGCACTCCTAACACGACCGGCACTAGGACCTGGAAGTAGTATGGTCGTTATTCAGGAAGCATAAAAGGAGACAAGATGGCTCCACACATTGCTCAGTCATTGAGTTGCCCATGCTATCGCCGACGCTCTGTCCGTCTAATCGTGAGTACTCACTTTCTTGGGTTTTGCTTTCGATTGAGTGTGTGTTATTAGAACGCAGGTTTATTTGTGTAAGCTCTTGCTCTCGTTTCAAGAGAGTTCTAAAAATAAACAGCGTGGTTATCCTGCCTACTCGCGCTACTTCCGCGTTTGGGTTTACCATCTACGCTACAGGGCTAACTGCTAGTCTTCTGGTCCATCTCCGTTTGTTTGTGACAGAATGACTGAGCCCACAGCAGTAAACCCAGCGGATTACGCTCACCTCTGCGATGTGGTTGACCAGCACGCTAAGTTGATCGATCAGCTCAGTAGTGAAGTCGCGGTCCTCCGCCAAGGCCTCCAAGACATCGCGGCCTTGCGCCGCGAGGTGGCGGAGCTACGGCAGGAGAACGCGACGCTCCGCGGGGCGGTCGCTCAGCCGGCTGCTGCCACGCCCATCGCATTTTAACCGCATTGGATCTAGTGTTTGAGTTTAATTCCACCAAATACTCCACAGACCGACTGCGCGTTGCTCTTCTCGTTTCGTTGCTATCCGGGCAGGCAGCTGAGTGGGCCACGGCGGTCCTGCGATCTGATTCAGATGTAGCCTACTCTTATACAGAGTTCACCCGCCAGCTAAAACTCACCTTTGAACATCCTGCTGCTGAGGTGGAGACCGACTCAAAATTATATCATCTACGGCAGGGGGGCTCGTCCGTGAGCCGCTACACGGCGGATTTCCAAACCCTCGCCGTCCAAACCGACTGGGGAGACTCCGCCCTCCGGACGGCCTACTACGAGGGACTGGCTGCACGCATTAAGGACAAGCTCGCCGGTCGTGAACTTCCAGCCACCTTGGAGGGCCTAATCCAACTCGCCCTCCGGATCGACCAGCGTCTGCTCGCCCGCCCTAAGCCAGCTCCTCGCACCCTGCCGTCCATCATGCCACCACTGCCTCATTTCACGCCCCGAAGCTCCTCCTTCTTCTCTCGCACGCCTATTCCGGAAGTTCGTTCCTCACTCTCCACTGCACCTACCGGATCCGTCGGTTCTCCACCTCCCGCCGTGGTTGACACCGACCGGAGCCGGGGAACCCATGCAATTAGGGCGCGCCTCCTTAACCGCTGCAGAACGGGAACGACGATATAGAGAGGGTCTCTCTCAGCAGCGCATCACCGGGCCATCTGTCCTCTACGCCCGGGAAACGCGCAGACCCGGTGAGAAGTGAGAGTGACTCACCGGGTTCCATCTCCCTCTCCTCCACCCTGACCAATGATTCCCGTCTCACGGTAAGAGTACACCTCCAGTTTGGCCACAAACGAGTCGGAAGTACCGCCTTCGTCGACTCCGGTGCTGCTGGTAACTTCATTGACTCTTCTTATGCCAAGAAACTGGGGGTAAAGATCGAGGCGTTATCCCAGCCCGTAAATATTACATCTGTCGATGGTCGGCCCCTCTCCTCCAGCCCCATCACCTTCCAAACTCAACCCATCACCATGAACATCGGCCAACACCAGGAACAGCTTCACTTCTACCTCACCCCCATCTCATCACCTCCCCTCATTCTCGGACATCCCTGGTTACTTCGTCACGACCCGCTCATATCCTGGACACAAAGTCGGATCCTACAATGGGGGCCGACTTGCTCTGAACTCTGCCTACGGGCCCGGGCTGGGACGTGTTCTAGGGAGTCCGAGGCCCCCGAGGTCGACACCGACGCCATCCCGAGCGCCTACCGAGACCTGGCTGAGGTGTTTTGTAAAAGACGGGCAACCCACCTACCTCCTCATCGCCCCTACGACCTTGCCATCGACCTTCAGCCAGGCTCCATGCCACCCCGCGGCCACCTCTACTCTTTATCTGCCACCGAGACGCAGGCGATGGAGGAATATGTTTCCAGCGGACTGTGCCAAGGTACCATCCGGCCTTCTTCCTCGCCTGCTGCCGCGGGGTTCTTCTTTGTGAAGAAACGTGACGGCAACTTACGCCCATGTGTCGATTATCGGGGGCTCAACAACATCACCATCAAGAACCGACATCCATTGCCTCTTACCAACTCTGCCCTGGACGCCCTCTCTGGTGCCACCATTTTTACTAAGTTGGACCTCCGGAGCGCCTACAACTTGGTGCGCATCAGAGAGGGCGATGAGTGGAAGACGGCCTTCATCACTCCCGGTCATTATGAAAGTCTGGTAATACCATTTGGACTCTGCAACGCTCCAGCGGTTTTCCAACAATTCATCAATGACGTTCTAAGAGACATGTTAGGTCGATGGGTGTTCGTCTACCTAGACGACATCCTCATATACTCCCGGACTTTCAGTGAACATGTACAACACGTCAGAGCGGTTCTGAAGAGATTGCTCGCCCACCAGCTGTACTGTAAGTTGGAGAAGTGCGCTTTTCACGAGCGCTCCACCACGTTCCTGGGTTTTGTCATCTCGCCCCAGGATGTGGCTATGGACCCGCAGAAGCTGGAGGTTGTGAGTCACTGGCCCCTACCCAGGACTCTTAAACAACTCCAACGTTTCCTCGGGTTTGCGAACTTCTATCGTCGCTTTATCCAGGGCTACAGTACGGTTGCAGCTCCACTAACTGCTCTGACACGTCCCTCATCTCACCCCTTTCACCTCACCTCTACTGCCATCACCGCCTTCCGTGAACTTTGCCGCCGCTTCACTACGGCTCCCATCCTCCTTCATCCAGATGCCAACAAACCATTCGTTGTGGAGGTGGACGCGTCGGACGTGGGCGCCGGGGCGATTCTCTCCCAACGAGGTCCAGACCAGAAGCTGCACCCCTGCAGCTTCTTCTTCAAAAAATTTGACCCCACTCAGCAGCGATACGGAGTAGGGGACCGCGAGCTGCTGGCCATAAAGTGGGCCTTGGAGGAATGGCGTCACTGGCTCCAGGGCACCAGAGAGCCATTCATTGTCTGGACTGATCACCAGAACCTCATCACCATCCGGTCGCTGAAACAGTTGAACCCCAGACAGGCGCGATGGGCTCTGTTTTTTGAGGACTACAATTTCCACCTGTCATATCGCCCGGGGTCCAAGAACATCAAAGCTGACGCCCTCTCACGACAGTACGAGGAAGACGTCCCCTGGGCGGACCCCGCGCCTGTCCTACCACCTACCAAGATCATCGCACCACTCCGTTGGGACATAGAGACGAGGGTTCGCCAGGCACAGGCTGCGGAGACCGAACCGGCCGACTCTATGTGCCCAACACCGTCAAGCCAGAGGTGCTTCAATGGGGGCACTCCTCCCTCCTCTCAGGTCACCCCGGAAGGCACCGCACGCTACAATTCATCCGACGCACCTTCTGGTGGCCCAACATGAAGAGGGACATTGATGAGTTTGTCCAGGCGTGCCCAGTGTGCGCCCGGGCCATAAGACAGCAACCAACCATCCCCGGGAGAACTTCAACCACTCCCAGTTCCCCGTCGGCCCTGGACGCACATTGCCGTCGACTTCATCACGGGCCTGCCGGTCTCCGAAGGGAAGAACACCATCCTCACGATCGTCGAACGGTTCTCCAAAGCTGTCCACCTGGTAGCCCTCCCCGGACTCCCGTCAGCCAAAAACACAGCCGAGCTGATATTAGAACACGTAGTCCGCCTGCATGGGTTCCCAAGGGATATCGTCTCGGACAGGGGGCCCCAGTTCACCTCCCGGTTCTGGAAGGCCTTCTGCCGTCTGATCAATTCCACCTGTAGTCTGTCTTCTGGATACCACCCACAGACTAACGGTCAGACGGAACGGACCAACCAACAACTGGAGCGCTACTTGAGATGCTTTGTCGCTGATCGCCAGTGCTCCTGGGCCCGCTACCTCATTTGGGCAGAATTATCGCATAACCTCCACGTCTCCTCCGCCACCAATCTAAGCCCATTTGAGGCATGCTACGGCTTCCAACCTCCGATGTTCGACCACCAAGAACCGGAGGTTGAAGTACCGTCGGCCCAACAGTTGGTTCGTCGGTGTCGACGGCTCTGGAACCGAGCAAACAACGCCATCCGACGCTCCAACACCCGTTACATCCTCCAACATCGCCGTCGACACCCTCCGGGACGACTATTCCAGATAGGTGACAAGGTATGGCTATCTACCAAGAACCTTCACCTACGAACAGAATCACGAAAGCTCTCCCCCAGATTCATCGGTCCATACCGCATCACCCTCCGGATTAACCCTGTCACCTACCGGCTCCAGCTGCCTGCGGCGCTCCAGATCCACCCGGTATTCCATATATCCCAACTCAAACCCTTCACCACTTCCCCTATGGTTCCACCCACCCACCCTGCTCCCCCTCCCCGAACCATTGAGGGCGGTCCCGCTTATACCGTACGTCGGATCCTTGATTCGCGGCCTCGGGGCAGAGGCGTGCAATACCTAGTTGATTGGGAAGGTTATGGCCCCGAGGAGTGGTCCTGGATTCCGGCACGGTTCATTCTCGACCCTGAGCTAATCCGGGACTACCGTCTTCGGGTATCCTCCACCCCAGGACCGTCAGGTGCCGGTCCTGGACAGGGGGGTACTGTCATGCGCACTCCTAACACGACCGGCACTAGGACCTGGAAGTAGTATGGTCGTTATTCAGGAAGCATAAAAGGAGACAAGATGGCTCCACACATTGCTCAGTCATTGAGTTGCCCATGCTATCGCCGACGCTCTGTCCGTCTAATCGTGAGTACTCACTTTCTTGGGTTTTGATTTCGATTGAGTGTGTGTTATTAGAATGCGGGTTTATTTGTGTAAGCTCTTGCTCTCGTTTCGAGAGAGTTCTAAAAATAAACAGCGTGGTTATCCTGCCTACTCTAGCTACTTCTGCGTTTGGTTTTACCATCTACGCTACAGGGCTAACTGCTAGTCTTCTGGTCCGTCTCCGTTTGTTTGTGACAACAGTTAACTAGAGTACAATCAAAACTAGCTATACACACAATAAAGAATTAATAAAGCCTTTTTGTTGTCAAAATATTGTGGCAACAATAATTAAAAATCCTAATTTTATTTGTCACATACACACTCATACACAGTATAATATGCAGTGAATATAATAATATTGCAGTGAATTATGTAATAATAGTAAGCATTAAATAATAATAGCAAGCATTAAATAATAATAGCATTAAATAATAATAGTAAGAATTCATTAATAATTTTACAAAGTTATGTTGCGAGGTTGATGTTAGGTTGTTTTTGAAAGTTCAAATTACTTTCATGACACAATGTTGACCCCATGATGAACCGTGAACCAATGTTGACTACATGATGTTGGCATAATATTCAAATGACACCTATGTTGCAAATATGACCTCAAAACAAACTGTATTTATTTATTTATGAAATGCTTATTCTGCTGAGCCACCGGCCCGAACATGTCTCAAAGGTGAGAGCAGTGAGAGCACTGAGTGCCTACCAGGAAACTTGATGTTGAAGATAGTAAATGCATATGCTAAGTCAAACAACAAGTGTCACATAATAACTTCTACATGACAAAAACTACTAAACAAGTGCAATTTACAAAAGCACTAAATTTAGGAAGTAGCCGAAAGAGGAAACATACGCTTAATGTCCGAGATCTGTTTTGTGAAACTGTATTCATTTTTAAATTGAAACGCTGCAACTGAAAAGGCCTAATTGCCTCTACTCTTTAACCTTGATTTGGAAATTGTGAGCACTAAATGATGAACAAACTTGAAATACCATGCTGTATTGTATGGCTGTAAAAGGTTAGAAATGTATGAGGGCACTCAAGTTTTCAAGGCTTTATAGGGCATTAACAAGACCTTGAATTTAATCCTGGTGTATGTTCCTGCTTACATGTTCCTCTAAAAAAGCACACGAACATTTTTCTTCAAGTGCAAATGAGCAAAAGAGGCCTGGCCAACACCACCATAAAAGGTATCAGAATACTTAAGCTGACTTATAACAAATAGATGTTTTAGATAGTTTTTTCTGGTTTATAAACATCTTAAGCTATACAATATCTTTACTTACCCAATTTCTATGTTTACCCAGTTTTAAATCATTGTCCATTAACCTAGCCGGGGTTTTCACAGTTATTACATGACTTAAGGAAACACTTGTCCATGAAGGGTCATAACATGGTCCCCTGCGTCCATCCAAAATAAAGCAAATTTAAGGTCATCTATGCTTTGACATTACCCAGACAATACGATAATGGTTTTAAACCATTAGGAGAGGATATTGTCACTATAACAATGAAATGAAATACTATATTTCTTTATAATGGACCCTAATGGCAGCAACTAAAGTGAAAATAATAAAGGCATGAGAATGAAAAGATCCTTGAGGGACTCCAAATGTGAGAGATGCTAAGGAGAATACAAAGTCACAAAGGCCAACAGCAAAACTTCCATCCATCAGCTCATGGTGGCTTAGTGGTTAGCATCGAGTTGAACGTTTTAATCTTGTCTGTAGTCTGTGCACATGGAGTTTGGATTGTCTCCCTGTGCTTCTTATAGGAACTCCTAGATGCACCACACAAGACAAGTAAATGCAGCACAGCAGTTACCCAAGTGGAAACAATGCTGACAGAAACAGGGGAACAAATGTTTCCCACATTTTTCAGTACTCATTGTGTGTGTGTGTGTGTGTGTGTGTGTGTGTGTGTGTGTGTGTGTGTGTGTGTGTGTGTGTGAGTGAGAGAGAGAGAGAGAGAGAGAGAGACTTTTAAGGCTGGACACTTTGCGGACATGATGAGATTTATCCATACACTGTGACTGAATGTATACTAAGATTATTAGCAGACAAACATATGAGAAACATGAGAGGAACATGAGAAAGAAACAGGCAAAATTATGTACAGAGTAAGTGGAGAGATATTACATGCTGGTCAACATATGCTTATACATCCTCAACATTTAAATTTTAACTCCTAAAATCTATGGACTACTATTCATTTCCACAGAATATGAAGTGCTTCAGGTAACCAGAAACAGCAAGCAATCTACCACCACACTGACCATTCAACTGTGATATTGTACTGCTATCTTGGAAACCCAACCCATGGAAGAATGTGTCACGGAAGCCCTTAAACAAGGTTATATAATCCATCAACATTGACAGCATTCTTGTTTGTGAAAAATCAATTCAGTCAAATATTGCTATGCCCTGCAACTTTGAAAGGCAAAAGTATTTCCTAAACTAGACCTGCATTAAATGCATAAAAAGGACAGGATAAGAGTGTCTTTTCAGCATACCATTTTGGAACTTGATGTCCAACAAGATTAAACAGGCATGATGGCAAGGTGTTCATACTGTATCTTTGTTACATACAGTATATGACTGCTGTATGGAGATCAACACTGTACTGGCCTTGTTAGTCTTCTCTGGCACCTAACTCAAAAACCTCACTGACATCAAGTACTTTCTGAAGTTTAGGATCCAACTGTAAAACTGTAATTGTAACTGTAAGTATACAAGAAACAATTATATCAAAATAATGTTCTTGTATCACACAATATAATCCACGTCTAACCCTAGACATTTAGTTGGAGTGTTTACAGAAATGATGGTGCACTACAAAATTGGCGCACCAGAACTGGATTTGGACACCCTTGATGTAAAGAATATGTCTCTCTCACTTTTGCAATCCTGAGTGCTCAATGAGAGTGGGGAAGACAGCATCTAAACATACCCCAAATGTCCCCCAAATCTGTTTCTAAGGTAAATCTATCAGCAAAAATCCTTGGGTAAATGAATAGGTTTTTAGCCTAGACTTAAGGTGTCTAAGTCATGAACATTAATTGGAAGGCTATTCCATATTGGGGCTTTGTAAGAAAAAGCTCTGCCCATGCTGTAGTTTTCATACTACACTATTAATTTGTTGATTTACCATGGGATACGTAACGTAAGTGTTAAAAGTGTGTGTGCACCACCTCGCTGTAAACAGTGTGCATACTGTTCACGCAGATTTTCAACCCAGATTCCCGGAGCAAATGTTGCCGCAGACTCCTCAAAGTAGACTTGCATAATGCAGGCACAGTTCTTGGCGAACAGCAACTCTGAAGACAAACTAACACAGACATTTTTATATTCCTTAACTTACTGAAGTGAAACTACTCCTTAACCGTTAAAAACTTTCTTGAACTTTTGTTAGCTGAGCGCTTGCATGGCTGTGTGCTGGGTTCAAGCAGGACACTGTCGCCGGGCAAAAGTCAGGGCAAAAGTGGCGGAAAAAATATGGATATGGTTATGAAAGTTTAGATCCCTAGCTCCCTAGCTAGTACAGTTCGGTCACATAAAGCGTAACATTCGCTAAGCCCACCTTATTAATATCACAATGCATCAGTATAACGATAAGGAGAAACACACCAGCCTTACGTATATATGACGCTAACGGTCTAAAATACCTGTAAGATAATTGAAAGATATTTTATTTTAAAAAATACTTACCCAGAATAAATAGTCCACAAAGCGGCCATCTTCTCCTATTTTGGTGCAGGTTGATAGCATTAATCTGGCGGGGGAGGAGGGTTGGCTGTATTTATAAAATTATGTGATTGCATCTCAGGAAAGGTAAATTACTGGCTTAACTTGATGTTTTTTTTTTTAATTATTCAGTCTGTGTCATCAAAGTTTTCAAGAACACAATGTTACCTCTTTTCTCAACAAATACCACTGTAAGACGCTGAGCCAACATTTATCCAGTTGGAGTTTTTACAGTGTACTCCAGCCGCTCATCATATTAGCACAATTATTAAGACAGGTGTCTCTTCTCTAAAAATATCAGACAATTCATAACAAGAAAGTAAAGCAAAGCTATACTGCTGTAAAGTCAGTTCTTGTGTCATCTTTGTGTATTTCTTTTTACTAAAATAAAATACCATATTATAAATTAACAAAGGTTTAAAAGTAATTTTAAAATAAATTATTATTATAATGCTATTTTTTCCATCCTATCTTTGCTCAATGTAAGCAATAACATAAAACATTAGGCTGTCATATAGGCCGAGCTACAGCATAAGGCTGAGCTACAGCATAAAGAAGAAAATTTATTGGTTTCTTATTCACAGAAACACTCAAAGCTTATTGGAAATTGAAGAAATGTTATGAGTGGATTTGTTAGCACGAGGAAAGCAGAGTGCAGCTTTCATTGTGCTAAAATTGCCTGCACAATGGGCTGGCACACTACATTTGAATCAGCAAATATGCATGATCTATGTGGGTTCATTCACTGAAGAGGCACACGAAAAAGACCAGATCTATTTCCCCCAGTGATAGCCTAAGGGGATCTGTATGGGGTGATGTTCATAATGCAGCTAGGGCTCAAAATGTGAGTGGAAACATAGATATTGTGACATGAGAAGACCATTTTCTTATGTGGATTCACCCTAATGCAACTGTTGAAGGGCAACCACTGAATTTGCAGCAGCATTGCTGTAACTCTTTTTTTTGGGGGGGGGGGGGGGGGGGGTTGGCTTGGTGCCAGTGAATATTCTCATGTCAAAGTTGGAGTAAAATAATCTGCTGTGGCATATTTTCAAATGTGTCCTTCATGCAATCTTCATCCAAAAATCATATTTGGTTAAACACCAAGTATTTAGAAAAGCTATATAAAATAGGCTGTATATGATTTTTTGTTTGTTTGTTTGTTTGTTTGTTTGTTTGTCTGTTTGTTTGTTTGCAGGCCCCATGTAAATTATTTCACAATATTTCAGTTTTTATTCACATGCCACATAATTCATTTATGCTTATGTTACCTTTAATATCTCATACTGTACATAGACCAAATATAACATCTATCACAACTTGTTTTGATACATCTCGACACATCTCACTTTCAGTGTGTTTAATTTTTAAGTACACAACTTGTTTTCAGAAAATCCTCTTCTAAGCAGAGAGACAGGTGGTAAAAAAAAAAAAGAAAAGAAAAGAAAAAGCTTACACTAAGTGCCAGAAAGACTGATAATAAACAAATATAGCAATAAGAGCAGATAGTGTATTTGCTATTTAAATTTTTTTTCCTTAGATTTACCAGTCCTAATTACCTGTTAAAATTCCCTCTGCTTTTTGGGGGGGAAATATTTTACCTGGCATAACAAAGGTAATATTATGACACCACCTAAGCTGTACACTTTAAAAAATCTAATCATATATAAAGTATACTTCTGTTAGCTTTTGCCAACCTCACATGTGTAGTGTAGAGCAATGGACTGCGTTTGGCACTTATACTGAATCTCTCTAAGGACGGCAACATATCCCACGAAGGAGCAGGAACACTTTGCAGAGCACTCTATCATGTCACCTCAGGTCTAAATTGTGCACACTAATCTTTTATCTTCTGTCGCTCTTTAAAGGTGAGCTACCAGCAGGTCCCAGGAATGGAGACAAATAGAAAGAATAACATAGGGGTGAGGGACTACACAAGACAGTTGACAAAGACAAGACAAGGTGAGAGAGTAAATTCACAAGTAAGGCAATGGAACAGAAATGCTGTGGAGAAAGTGTCTTCTACACAAATTTGCCTCTCTTTCTGTCACTACAATTAATGAATAAACAACATTACAGAAGAATATTTGCATGCCTGTAAAGAAAGCGACTGTAAAGAATATTACAGAATATAAAGAATGTTATTTCTTCATTAATTTTAGTGTATCTGTGTAGGGAATGGCCTTGTACATAATAGTATAGTATATAATATAATGTCTAAGACTTTTGCACAGTACTGTGTGTGTGTGTGTGTGTGTGTGTGTGTGTGTGTGTGTGTGTGTGTGTGTGTGTGTGTGTGTATATATACACAGATTTAACTAAACTAAATGGATTTCTTTCGCTTTCTAACTGACATGGCAAAAGAGGATGTAATCATATTCTATGTCCTTTCTGTGTAGGAGAAGATGTGGCATGGTTGAGGTGATCCTCATTAAAGCCCTCAGAGAAGCTTAGGGCACCCTTTGGGGCAGGCACCCCTGAGGAACTAGCCATTCAGCCACAAGCTAAAAGAGCAGCCTTGCTGTCCAACCCATCTGGACTCATGCCATGGTGAACTGTAAAGCACTTAGTGCCAGGATTTGAACACTATTTTGTGCACCCTGTTCTCTGTGGACAAGATTGTGTCATGCTGGAAGTTTAATGAACTACACCACTGGTTAGCAAGATAACTGTATAAATTTGTTTCATAGCCAGCAGAGTTTCTGCAATTTAGATAAAGCCTTTTTAAAGTATAAGTTTGTTGATTGAAATGAAAAATTAAAATGAAATTATTATTGCTAATAAAATATTGTCTTGACAAACATAGAGTTATTATTTGTACATTTTCTTATGAACAATTTCATTTGAAATGAAATTAAGACTAACATTTCTTTCTTTGAGGGAACAATAATTTCTTATGAGATCAGGAAACTAAATCAATAGCAATTAGTTAAAGAAATGAGATGCAAGTTTATTCAACACAGAGCATTCCATAACAAATATGATTTTAATATAAATACTATATTTGACAATTTAAAGAAGGAATATTTCTTATTTATCTAATGTTGTTCCTTTTTTGGTCTGTATAGAAAAAACTAATTTAGTGAATAACATATTCACTATATAATGTAGCTTAATAACGAACAGATTTCTTCTTCCAAGCCTGCATACCAACACCACTTAGTCTTGGAAGTTCCTAGATCCTCAATTTACACCCAAGCTCTATTTCACTGTAGCACTAGTGTTAGTAGATGGATAATGAGCAAAGAAACAACTCTGTTTCTCTTTTAATCCTAGCCTCCCAATCCTCAGCAGGCTTGGGTTAATTATGATGACTTATCATCCCACAGCTGAGTCTTAGCTGTGGGGAGAAAGAGCAGGCCGATAGGGAAGGAAAGTAAGAACCTGGTATATCTTGACTTAGCTGTTTTACTTCACTCACTCCCATAAACTCAAACATGGCATAATCGGTATTTACATACTGTATACCGGTCATGAAACACATATAGTGGTATACAGTTACTCTACAACTCTACAACACCAAACTATCTTAAGGTGCTTTTTTCTTAATCACTGGATAAATTAGTAATATTGTTCTGTAGCTAAAAATAATAGAAGGAAGTCAACCTTGCTTTATACGTATCATTGATTTTGTGTGTGTGTGTGTGTGTGTGTGTGTGTGTGTGTGTGTGTGTGTGTGTGTGTGTGTGTGTGTGTGTGTGTGTGTGTGTGTGTGCGTGCGTGTGTGTGTGTGCGTGCGTGTGTGTGTGAGAAAATGTCAAACGCAACCACATTTTGTGTGCCTTCCTACTTCATCATCTGGCTATGCAGCCATGTTTTGTATAGGTATGGTCAGGTTTCTTATTTGATTTGAACTGTACCCAAGCACACTATACCAAGCTTGAGACCATCTATTAAAGTAGACTAAAGCATGCTACACTGGTCCGTGTTTTTCATTAAGAAAATGTGACAGATTTTGGGTTTAAGTGATCTTGGGTTTAAGTTAACTGATCCCTTTTTGAGTCCTTAGTTTGGAAGCACCCTTCCTCTGATTCTTTTTGTGCTTTTGAAATCTCTCTACTTTTTCTTAAGAATGTCAGATTTATCTTGAAGGGTACCTTATTATATGCAGCCAGGAGCACCATAACAAGGGCATCTTATGTAAGGATCAAGAACTTAGCATGATTGTGATCCTGCCTATTAATCACATTTTTTTTAATTAATAACAATAGCATTGTTCTTAAATGGCACGGTGGTGTAGTGGTTAGTAATATCGCCTTGCACCACCAGGGTCTGGGTTCGCTTTTCGGCCAGGCTCAATTCCAGTCTCTGTGTGCATGTAGTTTCTCCCTGTACTTGGTGGGTTTCCTCTGGGTACCCCAGGTTTCCTCCCGCAGTCCGAAGACCAGCCGATTAGGCTGATTGTCGCTGTGAGAAAAAGTAAGCCCAAACAGTGAACTACATCAAGGATACAATTTAGGTACTGTAGAAAGGTACCCAAGCACTAGGGAAATGCTGGGATAAGCACCTTAGTGTAGCAGGAGGATTATATAGACAAAATAAAGGTAGTTTACATTTGTAAACAGTGGTCTGTTATTCTGTCAAATTTAAAGTCCCAGTATGGCTTGAACATAATTGATTCATGTCTGAATTATCCAACAGATAATTCAGAGCAACTATTGGTGTTTTCTTTTGCTATTGTTATGGCACTGCAATAGTGGAGGCATTTCTTATGAGTTGTTCTTCTGTTGGCCTGAAGGCAATTAGCACTTGGGCTGCAAAGAGGTGTGAGAGCTACACAGTCACTCTCAGACCAGCCGTCTCAGTAAATATTGACTTAGTCATACTTCTGTCAGCCCAGTTAATTAAACTGTGAACTGTTTAGTTTTGCCATCTTGAATGTAATGTGAGGTATTAATCACCACCCACCCTGGAACAAGAATTTCCATTCAGGAGTGGTGCAGTCAAAAGGAAAGCAAAGAGAAAATGAGGGTTAGGTAAAAAGACAAAATATACAATTTTATCTTAAAGCATGTGGTCCATGAAAGAAGGGGTAAGGGAGGAAAAGAAGAGAGAATAAACAATTGCTGGGAAACTGAGACAGAGACAAGAGAAAGGTGTCTCCTGAGGTCTCACAGTTCTAATCAGTTTGAAGGTGACTTTCACAAAGAGTTGTGCCTAGTGGACAACTGCTGAGAGAGAAAGGGTATGTGTGTGTGTGTGTGTGTGTGTGTAAAAGGCAAATAATGAGTTTTTTAAATCCAAATTTGTCAGAAACATGCTTCATGGCAATCTGAGTGATGAATCACTTGATTTCACTGAGGCACAATCTTTTCCATTTGGAAGAAAGTCTAAAAAACAAACTGACCTGAAAAAAAGAATTATTTGATTAAATTACTGAGGATGTAGGCATTAAAAAATACAGAGGTACAGGAATAGTGCGGTTGTCCAGTAAAAAGCTGCTTAAAACTGCTACTTTATGAAGTACAGATGTCTATAAGTCACACAACTAACCAATTAAGCTATGCTAAAGTAAACAGTCTCAATTATTAACGGTACATACTGTGCAGAAAGGTTTGGCTAGCTGAATGCTAGTGCTCATTTCTTCTCACCACATATTGTAGTTAGTTATTAATGTGCCTCGTATACTACCTTGAGCATTATCTGTAGGTTGTAGCATTATAATAGTTGCAATAACACAACAGACAGACACTAACAAGCATTAAAGTGTCATTTTGTGCTTAATACAGAACCGTCATGGTGTACATCATCAAAAGATCAGGGTAGCCAGTCTAGCTCACTCAGCTAGCGTCCTCTAGCTCACTCAGCTAATTTCCACAATTTTCCGAAGGCATGGTGGCTCACATCATGTTTTGAAGCATTAAAGAAATTTTCAAGATTTTAACCTCCATAGACAACATAAAACCTTGTTTTTTATGCAAATAGAGCCTCTACATTTTGATTAGTATTGTTAGGAACCTCCACTAGAGGTCACTGTCTGTTTTGTAGTTTTTGTTGGTCGACTCAGTTTCCCAGAAGGCACCTCGGTCAGGTGATTAAACATCTTATAAATAGCAGTTTGTTCTGGGAAACTGGGTCGAGCATTGTTTTTTGTTTGTTTGTACCATCATGTGGGCATTCCTTTTTGTTTGTTTTTGTTTCTTTGAGTTTATATTTTAGTAATCTTGTTTCACCTTTGTTTTTCTAGAGGGCTCTATTAGTTTTCTTTAGATTCCTTGTGTTTGTGGATTCATGGAGCTGTCCTGTTTCATGTTTAGTTAGGCTGTGTCTCCTCCTGTGTAAGTACTGTTCTGTGTGTTGGTCTTCTTGTCTAGTTCTTTGTTTGTTGCTTCCCTTATCTGTTTGGATGTTTGTAGCCACATGAGGTCTTAGCCGCTAGCAGGGTTAGCTGCTAGTAGGCCTTAACTGCTAGTAGGGATAGCCCCTAGTAGGGTTAGCCTCCAGTAGGCTAGCCTCTAGTGGGATTGACAGCTAGTGGTTTTGGTCACTAGTAGGTTAGCCGCTAGTTTGGAATAGCCTCATGTGTGCCTTGCCTCCTTGTGTTCAGTTCCCCCCTATTAGGTCAGTACTAACCTGGTTAGCCACTAATCCCTTAGATACTAACCTGGTTAGGTCAGCATCCAGCGTCCAAATACTCCATGTAGCTACTCATCTCACTAACCACTAACCCTCCAGTCTCTGTGCCCCTAGTCCTGTCTCTCCAGTCTCTGTGCCCCTAGTCCTGTCTCTCCAGTCTCTGTGCCCCTAGTCCTGTCTCTCCAGTCTCTGTGCCCATCTCTAGTTCCCCTATGTGTCTTTAGTTAGCTCCAGCTCCATGTTTCCCTGTGTCAGCTCCTAGTCCCTGTGTATGTTTCCTTATCCCTGATAAACTGCGTTAGCGCTCAGTTCCTTCTGTCAATTCCCCTGTGTCAGCTCCTAGCTCCTGTATCAGCTCCTGGTTTCCTTGTCAGCTCCTGTTGTGTATAGCCCTAAGCCCTAGTTTTAGTTTGAGTTTGTTGTTTTGGTTCCTTTGTTTGGTTGTGTCTGTCTGAGTTAATAAAGACTATTTCTGTTTGCATACCCCTCTGCGTTCATGCCTACCATATATGCCCACGGCAACTACATCAGCCGGTCTAGCTAGCCACTACCACCAGCTAGACCCATGACAAGTATACTAATCTGATTTTTTTATTATTATTAAATAAAGTGTAAACAATTTGAACAGGTAATAGGGATTACATTGGATTTTGTTCAGTTGCATGCAAAGCAATTTATTCCTAACCTTAACTTGGTATCTATTTATATTACAAGAGTCAGGAAAACTGTTTGCAAATGTGACTGCATGTTGCCAAGCAAACATCACCAGTAATAGTGGCCATGTAGCATCAAAGAAATGCTTTTCAGTTCATCTGTTCTACTTTACATTGCCATTCTGCTGTAGCTCCCCCCCCCCCCCCCCCCCCCCCCCCCCCCACACACACACCTATTTACTGTCATTTCAACTTTATTCATTCCAACATGTTCAGACTCATTTCTTATTATAATTGTTGCAAAATTATAGGAACACAGCAACAGAAAATAAACAGTAATTTCTCCTAATCCACCAGTCTTGCCATAATTTCTGTCAATTGTCAGGTGTTGAGCTGTTGTTGTTGATGATGATGGTGGTGATGAGGCTTGCTTGCAAGATCATGTGCTCTTTTTCCTGTACACATTTATAATGCCTCAAAGCAGACAAAGTAAAAAAAAAAAAACACAACACTGATGTTTTCATAAATTCTAATTTAAAATCAGCTTTGTGTATTTGTACATTTTTCACGTTTGCACATTAGCTGATGTCTTACTGCACAGCCAAACTCCAACCTTGGGTTTATAGAGAAATGCATATTTCATATTGCATATTATATGTAATATGTATGTGTACTGAGTACAGTGAATGTATACACACACACACACACACACACATACTGTAAATGTGTATGCAATACGTATGTACATATTATATAGTAATGCTATTATGCTCAGTGGATATTTCATCCAAATTTCATTTAAAGATGAGAGATCAAAATCTAGACTCGCAGATGACAAGGCACAAGTGTCTGCTGTGCCTCTAGTCATGTCATTTTAACAACGGATTACAGAGTTAAACATCTGGCAGATCTCCTTGAGCAGGAGAGGTAGGAGTCCTTGCAACCAGCACAGCTCCTCTATTGTGCAGTCAATACCAGGTGGCTGCACATCCCCAGGAAAATGAGAGATAAAAAAGAAAAATAGGACAAAATGAAGTGGAAAAAAGGAGGAATATTTGAGTGGTGTTACAATACAACATTCTTGCAGATCTGGAACCATCTATATTTCAAGCTATCCCACAGGCAAATACTATAATGAGTGTGGCCGATGTGTAATCATTCAGAGAACCACTACAGAAGAAACCCTATTGGGGAAATAGCTATAAATGATTAGATGTTAAATTAGCAAGGTATGTAAGAATGATTTCAATAATATTCTGGTTAATTTTGAGAAAAAACTTTTCCATCCAAAATAGATCATATAAGAAAAGCTTTCCTATGTTTCCTGCAAGGCTTCCTGGATTTAGTTTTTTCAATTCTACCCTGTACATTTCAGAGGAGTTCTGGTCTCTATACTTTGTTTTGATTATTTACTCTTATGTTCATTTGAAGCTCATGCAGGTAATATTATTAGGATAGTCTTCTTTCATCTTCTTTCATATTGCAAAAATATTTAGTCCAGAAAGCAGTATCCCTTAAAACCAAGAGATATTACAATATCACCTCTGTCATATAAACACAGTTGTTGTTTTTTTCTTCTTCTCCTTCTTCTTCTTCTTCTTCCTTATATCATATAGTGAGAAGGTGCATAGTTTCAATAAATATGCACCTTATATTTATTTGAAATTAAATTAGACTGGACAATACTCCTTCAATCCTCTATAAACATCTCTTGCTCATTGAATGAAACAATGCTGTGACAATTTTGAACAAGGCACCATTTTTCTCCAAAACCTTTGACTGGAAATGTTCTAAAATCCAGAGCATACCTGTTTGTTTGTTTGTTTGTTTGTTTGTTTGTTTGTTTTTTATTTTGAAGTGCACTCATAATACATACCCTGAATTTAGCTGGACATTTTTAAAATTATTCCTCACCACATCTCTCTTTCCTTTGTTAGACATCTTCTTCTTTTTACAATTCATCTCTTATTTTATAGATAATTGGCCAGCACTCTTTTCTACCAAAAGAAGATATACAGAAAAATATTAAGTGAGAAGCATGAACAAGTCCTGTTTATTCTGATGTAGTGGCATCCAGGTTCTGCAAAATGAAGGTAATCTAATTTGACTGATAAGACTACTGTAATTGAGTGTGCAAAGAAATAAGACCTAAAATATTGTTTATTTGGCTATAAGATTCATTAGGATTGCTTCAGTTTGAATACATTTAAAGTTTAAGATGTCCACCCTGATCTCATCCATGCAATTTCATAAAATGCATTACTGTACTTCTTTTTCTTTTTATTTTTTTTTTATTTTTAACAATGTTACAATGAAATTGAATCTTAACCACCCACATAGCTCTTCCTTGTCAAATTCTCCTGTGATGCATTTATCCATGAACTACTGTGACCTCAAATTCAAGATTAGTCAGTGGTAGGCCTGGCTGTTATAAATTAGCTACTCATGTGAAAACATTTCTCATTCGTACCATTCATTACTTATTATGTGTTAACAAACACCTTGAACGAAGAACAACAGCATCACAAATAAAAATACAGAAAATGAATAACAGAACAAAAGTAGAGTGTTCCATGGTTTCAGTGGAAGGGATAGCAGCAAATGTAGCCACAGATTAACTTTTGCATTGGCCATATTTGTTCGGAATAGGGCAGTTCAGTAAAAAGTAAGGATTCAATGTCCAGTACCAAATGCAGTTACCAGTTTGTCTTTCAGCAAGGTTACATACTGTATATAAATCGTCTCGGGTTACTTGACTGTAACCCTGTTCCCTGATAAAGCGGGAACGAGATGCTGCGTGAAAACGCTATGGGAACATCTCTTTGTTGCCCGGTTGTGAAGCCTGTGCATGCCAGACCCGCCGAATACCTTCGGCTTATAACCTGTGCCAGGCATGACGTCACCGAATAAGGTGCACCTGCAGGTTATAAATAGGAGTGAACCGGAAACATCCTCAGGTCAATTTTGTCTGAAGGACGTCCAGGCACGCCAGCAGTGCGGCATCGGAACGCAGCATCTCGTTCCCGCTTTATCAGGGAACAGGGTTACAGTCAAGTAACCCGAGACGTTCCCTTTCAAAAGCTACACTCAATGCTGCGTGAAAACGCTATGGGAACGAGAATACCAACGCCGCCGCACTGCAAGTGTCTGGACCCCCAGGTTGTGTAGCGTGTGCGCACAAGCCGAGGAGGTCTCAGACCTAGCTCTGGGATGCTGACTGGGGGATCCGTGAACCCAGAGTAGCATTGACATCCAGACTATAAAATCTAACAAACGTGTGTGGAGAGGACCAGCCCGCCGCATCACACACCTGCTGCAGGGGGACGCCTCTTGCCAAGGCAATCGATGAGGCAATCCCCCTGGTTGAGTGAGCCCTGATTCCTAGAGGCGAAGTGTGACCACGCGCCTCATAGGCTAGGGCAATGGCATCTCTCACCCAGTGTGACAGAGTCTGTCTAGTGGCAGCCGCCCCCCGGTTGCGACCCCCATGGCAAATAAAGAGCTGCTCTGACTTACGCCACTGGCTAGTGCGGTGGACGTAGATCCGAAGAGCACGTACTGGACACAGTAAGTGAAGTCTTTCCTGCTCCGGAGCTGTCAAAGGCGGAGGACAGAAGGCTTCGAGAACAACTGGGTGCATGGTCGAGAATGGAACCTTGGGAAGATAGTTCGGGTGAGGATGCAGAATAGCTTTGACTAGCCCAGGGGCAAAGTCTAGGCAGGATGGGGAGACTGACAGAGCCTTCAGATCCCCAATCCTCTTCAAAGAAGTAATAGCCATCAGAAAAACCATCTTAAGAGACAGAAGCTTGACAGGCGCTGACTCTAGTGGTTCGAACGGGGTGTCGGCCAGGCCTTCGAGTACGATAGTTAAGTCCCATGAAGGGACCGTAGCTCTAGTGGGCGGCTTCAACCGTTTAGCTCCACGAATAAAACGGGCAACTAAATGGTGCTTGACCACAGAAACCCCGTTGTTCAGAGCGTGACAGGCCGAAATAGCGGCTACGTACGTTCTGAGCGTACTAGGGCATAAGCCCGAGGACAACTTTTCTTGCAGAAACTCCAGCACTGAAACAATCTGGCAGTGAACTGGGTCTATGTGTCTTGCCATGCACCAATTTTCAAACACACTCCCTTTGAGGGCATAAGTTCTTCTAGTGGAGGGAGCCCTGGCACTTAAATGGTTTCAATTACGCTGGCTGAAAGCCCAGCCTGTCTCAGTTGGTCCCGTTCAAGGGCCAAACGTGAAGGTTCCAGAGCTCGGGCCGGGGATGAAGTATTGTCCCCTGTGCCTGAGACAGAAGATCCCTCCTCACTGGAATCACCCAGGGTGAGCCGTCGAGGAGAGATATTAGATCCAAGAACCACACTCTGGTCGGCCAATGGGGCGCTATCAATAAGAGGCGCAACCCTTGTTGACGGACCCTCGCCAGGACTCCCGGGAGCAGAAACTATAGGTGGAAACGCATAAAGGCGTAACCTGGGCCACGTGTGGGCCATTGCGTCCAGACCCAGGGGAGCTGGAGGAGTCAGAGAGTAGTAAAGGGGGCCTTGTGCTGCCTCTTATGAGACAAAGAGGTTCACCTCTGCTACGTAAAATCTTTCCCAGATTGACTGACTACTTCGGGGTGGATTTTCCATTCCCCATGTTTTACAGCTTGTCTGGATAGCAAGTCTGCTCCTACATTCATATGCCCTGGAATGTAAATCGCCCTGAGGGACAGGAACTTGTCCTGTGCCCAAAGCAGAACCTGGTGCGCTAGCTTGTTCAAGCGGCGCGAGCACAGTCCACCCTGGCGATTTATGTACGAGACTACCGCAGTGCTGTCCACCCGCACTAGGACATGGTAGCCTCTCAACTGCTGGAGGAAGTGTTTCAGGGCTAGAAACAGAGCCATCATGTCGAGGCAATTGATGTGCCACGCGAGAAGATGACCTCTCCAGCTCCCTTGTGCTGGACGGCCATCCAAGACCGCACCCCAGCCCGTGAGGGAAGCGTCTGTCGTTAGCATCTTGCGACGACAAGACGGACCTAGAGTGGGACCCAAAGTCAAAAACCGGGGTCTGAACCACATAGAACGGGTACGAAGCCCCCGGCGCGTAACCCTTATTAGCCTCTGGGGGTTGGCCCTTGAATGAAACCCCCTGGCTCTTAGCCACAGCTGAAACGCTCTCATGTGCAGAAGGCCCAAAGGTATCACCGTGGACGCAGCTGCCATGAGGCCTAAGATTTCTGAAAGTGATGAACAGTGACCTTCTGGCCTAGCTTGATTTCCTTCAGGGTGTTGAGAATGGATTCGACACAAGCAGGAGACAACTGTGCCCGCATTGTGACCGAATCCGATGTGACACCCAAATATGTTGTCCTCTGAACAGGAAGGAGAACGCTTTTTGTGGCGTTGAGTCTCAATCCTAAGAATGAAGATGGGCTAGGACGACATCCCAATGTCGAAGCGCTAGCTCCTGAGACTGGGCCAGAATCAGCCAGTCGTTTATGTAATTCCAAAATACGGATGCCCTGGAGTCTTAAAGGAGCCAGAGTTGCATCCATGCATTTTGTATATGTGCGGGGTGACAGAGCTAGGCCAATGGAAGGACCCAATACTGGTAAGCTTCGCCCCCAAAAGCGAACCTCAGGAACTTCCTGTGCTGTGGCAATATTTCTATATGAAAATATGCGTCCTTGAGATCGATTGTCACAAACCAATCCTCTAGTTGGATTTGAGAAACAATCATTTTGACAGTCAACATTTTGAATCTGGATTTCTGAGATAGCGGTTCAAGCCACGAAGATCCAAGATCGGACGCAACCCTCCCCCTCTCTTGGGCACCAAAAAGTACCGACTGTAGTAGCCCGATCCTCTGTCTGGGAGGGGAACATGTTCTATGGCCCCTTTGCCCAGCAGAGTCTGTAACTGCTGGGCCAGCAGATGTGCTCGATCCGGTTTCACGGAAGTGGAGACCACGCCGTTGAAACGCGGAGGACGATGTGCAAACTGAATCCTGTAGCCTGTGCCTACAGTCCTTTATACCCAAGGAGATACACCTGGCAGTAGTCCCCACGCTGCCAGCTTCTCCGAAAGGGGCACGAGCTTTGACACTTCGGCTAGATGGGGGGGGGGGGGGGGGGGGTTAGGTGTTGGGAGATGAAGTGTGGCAGGAGATGCCTGAACACCCAACTTTTTTTCTTTGGAAACCGGCGCTCCCCGAACACCAGTGGTGGCGGGGATTGAACACCGGCCTCCCGAGAGTGCCAGGGAGGAGGCCCTGTTTTGTGATGAAAATCCAGACGCCCCTCCCCGGGGGGAGACACCCCCACAGCCCCAGGCGCACGAACTCAGGGCTTCTTCTTTGAAGAAAGGAAGCTCCTCAGATCCGGTCTTTTCGAAGCAGATTTTTGAGAAGAGCGGCGAGCCCCACCCCAGCCTTTACGGGGGGGTGCGCGGCTGGTCACACTCTCCTTCTGCACCTCACGCCTGATAGGGGCCAGACCTGGCCGAGGCCGGGTGGCCGACGGTCCCGGTTCTTGAGCACGGCGGGGAAGGAACCTCCCAACGGCCTGTTCATACAGCTTTGCCTCCCGAAACCTAGTGGCGGCGGAATTAACAGCGTCGCCAAAAAGGCCGGAAGGCGAGATGGGGGCATCGAGGAGGGCAACACGATCCTTATCCTTGATGCCCGTGAGGTTCAGCCACAGAGGCCTCTTCGTGGACACCATGGCAGCCATGGAACGGCCCACAGCACGGGCCGTCCGCTTGGTTGCACGGAGAGACAGGTCTGTGGCTCGGCACAGCTCTGCAAACGCCCTGTCATCAATAGCCCCGCCGCTGCTCAGGTCCTTCAGCAGGTCAGCCTGGTAACCTGCCAAACCGCCATGGTGTGCAGTGAAGCACCAGCCTGTCCTGCTGCCTGAAAAGCTTTACCCACCAAAGCAGATGTCAATCTGCACGGCTTGGAGGGGAGAATAGGCTTTTTTTTTTTTTTTTCAGGGAGGATGATGTCCCAGGAGAGAGATAGCCCGCAAGCGTCTCTTCTATCTGGGCATCATCATATAACCGCGTGCTTTCGCACCAACGATATTCGAATAAGTCGAAGTCGATGGTACAAAAACACGCGATGAATACGGCTTGCTCCATGAAAGAGTTAATTCATCATGGATGTCACCAAAGAAGGGGAGAGAGAGACGTTGAGGCTCCTCCCCCCGGCCACCCGACAGACACCTGTCGTTCAATCTCGAACGCTTGGGGGAATCTCGCTGCTGCGGCCAGTCGATATGCAATCGCTCGACCGCACGCGTTATAACCTCTAATAATTCCTCAAAAGCTCTGTCAGCACTGGAGGAGCGTTGTGAGGAGGCTACTTCCATGGAAGCGAGAGAGGAAGATTCTTCCGCTCCTTCACAAGAAGCGCCGGAGCGCGCTTGCGAAGCGGAAGCTAAAACTTCCTGATCCGGAGAGAGCGCGAGAGAAAGGGGAAATTCCGTCTCGTGCGCGTCTGCCAGATCAGCACGCGAGCTCCAGGAATGCGCCGCGGCTCGCGGTTTCTCTTTAAAGTAAGCGAGCCGCGCGCGAAGCACCTTAATAGGGAGAAGATCACAGTACTCACAGTCTCCCTGAAGCCCGATGCGAGCGTGTTCTTCCCCAAGCACTCGAGACAAAACTCGTGAAGATCGCCCTCCGAAAGAGATCTATCACACGGAGGCACGCATCTCTTAAGCAACTCCGCCATATCGGTGAGTTAATGCTGTTATTTTTATTTCGCTTTCGTTACGGCTTGTACATGCACACGCAAACACAAAGCGGTCCTGAAGACAAAAAGATCTGAGGATGTTTCCGGTTCACTCCTATTTATAACCTGCAGGTGCACCTTATTCGGTGACGTCATGCCTGGCACAGGTTATAAGCCGAAGGTATTCGGCGGGTCTGGCATGCACAGGCTTCACAACCGGGCAACAAAGAGATGTTCCCATAGCGTTTTCACGCAGCATTGAGTGTAGCTTTTGAAAGGGAACAATCATTCACAACACTATCAACACTGCCAGGTAAACTGAATATCATTAATTATCAATTATATAGCAGTAAACTGCTGACAGAATCATGAGCACCCAAGGCTTATTTATGCCTGTGTGGACCAAACGCCAGCCCTATTCACTCCAATCCCACAGAAAAGTTATTGTACAATTCATTGCTAAAAAAGCAATGCTAGCCGTAATAGAAAAGTATTCGAACACCCAGTGCATCACAGTCTGCTGTGTATTGGAGGCAAAGATTTCAAGGTTGTTGATCTGGCCTCCAAAATCCCAGGAGGCAATCCAACCGAGCATCCGTGGAAAGAACCAAACAAACAGGTCTGATCCATGAAGAGTTACCATGAAGAGTTGATCCATCTTCTGTTACCAGACATTACAGCACCCCCTAGACCCGAGAGACTGGGGCTGCCTTAACAGCACATGCACAATATTGGGCTTAACATTTTAAAGTTGCAGCTTTTCATTTCATCTTTGACAAACATGGAGGAGGACATATCATGTGGTTGTGGACAAGATGTTATGAGATTTGTTTCAGAGGGGGTCAAATTATTGATCTGCATCAAGCAAAGAAAACAACTAATGAGACTACTGAAATTATTGTAATTGTGAAAAAAAACTGCCCACCGCATTATTAAAACCTAGAAGGATAGTAATCAGCTTCATAGAAGTAATGTAAAAGGTCTTTGTAACGTGCTGGGTAAAAAAAAAACGTATTAGTATGTTGAATCCCCTTTCTCCAATCCAAGATGTTGACCAAAAAAATAAATTTAACTCCAGGCAAATATAAATGTGGTGTCATTGCATAAGGTTGTTAAAACAATGTCACTGTAATGCATGCTATAATCATAGCTAAAGGCCAGGCATTGTGTTATGATATACCTTATACACTCATGTCTCTCTGATAACTGTTTCACTCCCACTCACTCCCACTCCCACCTCTTGAGGTGCAGCTGTCGTCTATAAAGCTAGGAATACAGCAACTATCCATACCAAGATGTCTGTATAGATGAGCTAGTTATGTTCTTTTCACATGTGAAATTTTATATTGAATAAGCAGCATTACAGCATGTTTTTTGTTGTCTTTTTTTGTACTTTCATATTTGCGTATGAAAAGCATTAATTTGCCCATTTTTTTTGACTGTACAACCTACATGATTGACGATTTGCAATTGTAATTGTAATTGTAAATGTCTATTGTGTTACTATCCTTGCTGCTGGATGTTGAAAATTTCCTACCTACCTAAACCACCCAAACCCAGTGTGTAGGGCAAACCAGCGTTTGCCTCAAATCCAAAACAACAAGTTGTGGGGAAACAAAGTAGGGAAAGAGAGCTGAGATAAAAGAGAATGGTAGGCTGAGAGGAGTGGCTGTGTAAATTAAATTTCTTCACACCTGATATAGAGAGAAACAAGTAAGTTTTTTACTTGTAACTGTTAAATGTATTTTTGCTTCTGCTTTGATGATATGCTAAGGGAATATAATAAGAGAAAGAAAAATCTTCAAACAATATGCTGGATAGCACCTGGTTGAGCAATATATCACAGGAAATGGCTCAGACAGATAAAACAGGTGAAAAGACTTTTTTAGGTGACATAACGCCAAGGCTAGAGGTGTTGCTCTTGGGAACAGAGTGCACCCACCGAGCCATGTGACACCTTGGTTGAGATATGAGAGCTGACAGGAAGTGCTGCAGGGTGACGTCCCGCTGAGACAAAATCACACAACTGCAAGGCTACGCAAGGGAAAGCTAATTTACCACAACCTGAGTGATGGGCCATACTGGGGATTTGCAGTCAGGTTGCCTTGCTTAACAGCAAGACAAAACCATTTATATTTCATCCCCATGGCAGAGATTGATTAAAGAGCCTGGTGAACACGTTGAAAGTATCTCAACTTTCTGAATTGTATAATTTGTTCCCAGGGCTTTAGTGGTAAAAAAGGAGGTGGGCAAACTATGAATTATGTGATCAATGTAAGATGTACTATGACATACTAGTAAAATATATAGGAATAAAAGGGCGTGAATTAAAGTTGAATTTCATTGTTGCACAACAGCATGAAAGGAATAAAGTCCATGAAGTCCATGAAGTGTATTAATCACCATTAAGAGTATAAAACAATTAAAGACAGTATGGAAGATTTTTTAAACATCAGCCAACTTTCAAAGAACGGAACAATCCATTATTCATTTTAATGAGAAAAAATGTTAAATATTATAAAAACTATAAATCACATCATTACCTGGATGGACTTATAATAATAATACAAAAGAATATGCAGAAAACAGTTTATGCTGTTGTTTTTTTCTAACTTTTAGAAAGTCTTTTTGCATCTGCATTTGGCATCAGCAAGAGGAGGCTTGCCATTTCGTTCCATACTGTAATTGTCACGCGGGTTCATGGGGGTGAAGGATCCAAGTGCAGAGCAAGTGCTACCGTGACTCTGAACGAGCTCCGCGGCGAAAATGCGGAAGTGAGGAGCGGGCGTGTGTGGAGAATAAGCGCAGTGTTTCCATTCAATGAGCTCTACGACAGGAATGCGGAAGTGTGCAGCCGGCGTGTGTGGAGAGCGAGCGCTGCTGTGTTTGCCGGCGTGAAGCTCACTCATGGTCGTGAGAAGGGCGTGGATCAAAGCCGGTGAGTCGACAGAGTCTGTAATCCAAGTTCGTAGTCGAGAGACAATTCCGGAGGTCGGCAACAGTAAATCCGAGAAGGCAATATATCCAAGACGTGAGACAAAGACGAGGTCGGTGAAACAGAGCGTGGTCGTGATCCGGAAAGTCGAAACGGAAAATAACGCTGGAACACTGGGCATGAGTAGCACACAATAATCTGGCAACGTGATGATGTTAGAGCGTGGTATAAATAGGGATTTGAGATGATTAGGAATTGAGAACAGGTGTGATGAGAGCGGTGAGTGAGGCGTTGAAAAACAGGAGGCGGGGAGTATATAATGCACAGGTGATCAGAGCTTTGCTTGAGACATGGGCGTTACCTGGCATGCCGTGACAGTACCCCCTCCTCTACGAACGCCACCTGGCGTTCTTGCAGGTGCCTCTGGGTGAAGGTTGTGGAAGACGGAAGACATGGGAGACAAGGAGTTCAGCTGTTTCCTTGGCGGATGGGAGCTTTGGTAGAGGGATACAATGGGCTGACTTGGAAAACCGGTCGACCACTGTTAGAATGCAGGTATTATTGTCGGAAGGTGGCAATCCGGTTACAAAGTCGAGTGAAATGTGGCACCAGGGGCGATGAGGGATGGGGAGGGGTCTTAGGAGACCCTCAGGGGGGCGATTTGTCATCTTATTTCTGGCGCATACATCACAGGATGCCACAAAACTCTTTACGTCCTCCTTGATGGTTGGCCACCAGAAACGTTGATGGAGCAATGAAAGGGTGCGGGTCGCCCCCGGGTGACAAGCTAGCCTGGAGCTGTGGCCCCATTCTAAGACTTGAGGGCGAACAGATAGAGGGACAAAAAGTAGCCCGGATGGGACATTACTGGGACCTGGTTCCTGTTCAAGAGATTGCAGAACTAGGTTTTCCACATCCAGCTGGGTCGCAGCTACAAGACACTTAGGCGGGAGCTGGAAGGGCGAGAACTGTCACGGCATGCCAGGTAACGCCCATGTCTCAAGCAAAGCTCTGATCACCTGTGCATTCCAGCTCCATATATTCCCCGCCTCCTGTTTTTCAACACCTCATTCACCGCTCTCATCACACCTGTTCTCAATTCCTAATCATCTCAAATCCCTATTTATACCACGCTCTAACATCATCTAACATTGCCAGATTATTGTGTGCTACTCATGCCCAGTGTCTCAGCGTTCTTTTCCGTTTCGACTTTCCGGATCACGACCACGCTCTGCTTCACCGACCTCATCTTTGTCTCACGTCATGGATATATTGCCTTCTCGGATTTACTGTTGCCGACCTCCGGAATTGTCTCTCGACTACGAACTTGGATTACAGACTCTGTCGACTCACCGGCTTTGATCCACGCCCGTCTCACGACCACAAGTGATCTTCACACCGGCAAACACAGCAGCGCTCGTTCTACACACACGCCGGCTGCACACTTGTGCATTCCCGTTGCGGAGCTCATTGACTGGAAACACTGCGCTTATTCTCCACACACGCCGGCTCCCCACTTCCACATTTTCGCCGCGGAGCTCGTTCAGAGTCACGGTAGCACTTGCTCTGCACTTGCATCCTTCACCCCCACGAACCCGCGTGACAGTATAATCTGGCCACAGTAGAAGCACGCACCCTCGTCCCTCCGACGCTGGCGTTCCTTGGGCAAGATGTGCATGCGCTCGATCTGCATGGGTTCTGGGGAAAGTTTAGGTGGGACTGGGTTGACGACTGGAATATTCTGGTCGATGGCCTGATGGCACTCCTTTTGTCGGGTTCGTTTCCAGGCATCGATGCTTGTGGCTAGATCAATGAGCCTTTGAAGGTTGAATGGAAGCTCTCGGGCTGCTAATTCATCCTTAACTGGATCGGAGAGTCCATGAAGAAATATGTCAAACAGTGCTTAATCCCCCCATCCACAAGAGGGAACCAGAGTCCGGAAATCAATAGCATAATCAGTGACAGATCGGGATCCCTGACGTAGTTTGAGTATCTGAGCCGCCGCCTGATGCTCCGTGAATGAACGATCAAAAATCCTCCTCATTTCGTCCGTGAAAGTCTTGTATGTGTGGCAACAGGGAATCTGGGCATCCCATAGGGCAGTTCCCCATTCTCTCGCCCTTCCAGAGAGGAGGATAATTATATAGGCGACCTTAGAGTGCTCAGTGGGGAAAGATGAGGCCTGTAGCTCAAGCACAAGGGAACACTGAGACAAAAATGAGCGGCAGGTGGACGGGTTTCCGTCATATGTGGGCGGTGCAGGAAGTTGTGGTTCATGACTGATGGAGCACACAGGAGGAGGCTGGAGAGAACTGGGAGCTGGAGGTGGTTGTGTCTGCTTTATCTGTACAGTGAGAGCAGTTAATGCTTCTGTAACGGTATGAAGGGTAGAAGTGATCTGCTGGATATCCTGCTGATGCATACCCAAGAGCGCCCCCTGTTTCTCTAGCGCCACTCTCAGTTGAGCAGCCTCTGCTGGATCCATTAGTGGCCAGATTATACTGTCACGCGGGTTCGTGGGGGTGAAGGATCCAAGTGCAGAGCAAGTGCTTCTGTGACTCTGAACGAGCTCCGCGGCGAAAATGCGGAAGTGCGGAGCCGGCGTGTGTGGAGAATAAGCGCAGAGTTTCCAGTCAATGAGCTCCGCAACGGGAATGCGAAAGTGTGCAGCCGGTGTGTGTGGAGAGCGAGCGCTGCTGTGTTTGCCGGCGTGAAGATCACTCGTGGTCGTGAGACGGGCGGGGATCAAAGCCGGTGAGTCGAGAGAGTCCGTAATCCAAGTTCGTAGTCGAGAGACATTTCCGGAGGTCGGCAACAGTAAATCCGAGAAGGCAATATATCCAAAACGTGAGACAAAGACGAGGTCGGTGAAACAGAGCGTGGTCGTGATCCGGTAAGTCGAAACGGAAAAGAACGCTGAAACACTGGGCATGAGTAGCACACAAAAATCTGGCAATGTGATGATGTTAGAGCGTGGTATAAATAGGGATTTGAGATGATTAGGAATTGAGAACAGGTGTGATGAGAGCGGTGAATGAGGCGTTGAAAAACAGGAGGCGGGGAGTATATGGAGCTGGAATGCACAGGTGATCAGAGCTTTGCTTGAGACATGGGCATTACCTGGCATGCCGTGACAGTAATTGCTGATTAAGGCAAAAAAAAAATATATATATATATATGAATAACCAACAATATGAAGTTGTTGAGAGCCTTTTAAAGATGTGTTAATGCAATGATTAACAAATATTTAAATTCATTAAAGTAATAACAGGTCAAACACTTCAGGTAGCCACAAGCTTCTCACAATATGTTGTTGGAATTTTAGCCCGTTCCTCCTGACAGAATTGGTCAGGTCAGGTTTGTAGGGTTTGTTGGGTTCTGCCAACAAATGGTCTATTGGCTTGAGGTCCGGGCCAATCCAATACCTTGACTTTGTTGTCCTTAAGCCATTTTACCATGACTCTGGAGGTGAGTGGTGATTGTCTATTTGCAACCGAGCTTTAATTTCCTGGCTGATGTATTGAGATGTTGCTTCAATACAGTATAACCATATAACATTACTTCTGCATGATGCTATTTATTTTGTGAAGTGCATCAGAACCTCCTGCAGCAAAGCACACCACAACATGATGCTGATAACCCATGTTTCATGGTTGGGATGGTGTTCCAAAAAGTACAATCTTTGTCCCATGGACAGCAGCATTTCAAGTTATGTAGATATAAGCCCCATTTACCTGTGGATATAGCAAACATCTGTTTTCTCCAGTGTCTTCTAAGGTCCTTTGCTGTTGATTTGTACTTTTTGGTGACGTGATGAAGGGTTTGAGCTGAGAGGTGTGGAATACTGGGTGAATCCGGAGCGCCGCAGGCAGCTGGAGTCGATAGGTGACAGGGTTAACACGGAGGGTGATGCGATATGGACCGATTAATTTAGGCGAGAGTTTTTTGGACTCTGTATGGAGGTTTAGATTTTTGGTGGAGAGCCATACCTTGTCACCTGTGTGGTACAATCGTCCCGGGGGGTGTCGACGGCAATGTTGTGAGGTGTAGAAGGTATTGGCATGCTGAATGGCCTCCTTGGCTTGAGTCCAGGACCGCCGACACCTTCGGACCAACTGTTGGGCTGAGGGTACTTCAACCTCCGGTTCTTGATGTTCGAACATAGGTTGGAAACCCTGGCATACCTCAAATGGACTCAGCTTCGTGGCGGAGGAGACGTGGAGGTTGTGGGAGAGCTCCGCCCAAATGAGATAGCGAGCCCAGGAGCGCTGACGGTCGGCAACAAAGCACCTCAGGTAGCGCTCCAGTTGTTGGTTGGCCCGTTCCGTCTGACCATTTGTTTGGGGGTGATAGCCCGAGGAGAGACTGCAGGTAGAATTGATCAGACGGCAGAAGGCCTGCCAGAACCGTGCAGTGAACTGGGGCCCCCTGTCCGAGACGATGTCCTTATGGAACCCATGCAGACAGACTACATGCTCTAATATCAGCTCGGCTGTCCTTTTAGCTGACGGGAGTCCGGTGAGGGCCACCAGGTGCACAGCTTTGGAGAACCGATCCACTATGGTCATGATGACGTTCTTTCCCTCGGAGACCGGCAGGCCCGTGATGAAGTCAAGGGCAATGTGCATCCAGGGTCGACGGGGGACTGGGAGTGGTTGGAGTTCCCCTGGTGTTGGTTGATAGGAGGTCTTGGCCCTGGCGCACACTGGGCATGCCCGAACGAACTCCTCGACGTCCTTGGCCATTGAGGGCCACCAGAAAGCGTGCTGGATGTATTTGAGGGTGCGCTGTGTGCCTGGGTGCCCTGACAGCGGCGAGGAGTGACCCCATTTGATGACGTCGGCCTTGATGTTTCTGGGTAAGAAGAGTCGTCCAGGTGGGGCCCCTGCCGGTTCAGTCTCCGTAGCCTGTGCCTGGCGAACCCTCGTCTCCAGTTCCCAACGGAGCGGGGCGATGACTCTGGAAGGTGGCAGGACAGACGTGGGGTCCCCCCGGGGGATGACCCCTCATGTTGTCAGGAGAGGGCGTCGGCTTTGATGTTCTTTGACCCCAGGCGATAGGATAGGTGGAAATCAAAAGACTCGAAAAATAGAGCCCACCGCGCCTGCCTGGGGTTGAATTGTTTTAGGTTCTTGATGGTAATGAGGTTTTGGTGGTCGGTCCAGACGATAAATGGTTCTCTGGCGCCCTGGAGCCAGTGTCGCCATTCTTCCAAAGCCCACTTTATGGCCAGCAGCTCGCGGTCCCCTACCCCAGATCGCTGCTGAGTGGGGTCAAATTTCTTGGAGAAGAAACTACAAGGGTGTAGTTTCTGGTCTGGACCCCGCTGGGAGAGAACAGCCCCAGCGCCCACCTCTGAGGCGTCCACCTCCACAACGAATTGTTGATCGGCATCTGGATTAGGGGTGCTGCGACTGTACTGTAGCCCCGGATAAAGCGACGATAGAAGTTCGCAAACCCAAGAAACCGTTGAAGCTGTTTGAGAGTCTTGGGTAGGGGCCAATGACGTACAACCTCAAGCTTCTGTGGGTCCATGGCCACACCCTGGGACAAGATGACAAAGCCCAGGAACGTGGTGGAGCGCTTGTGAAAAGCGCACTTCTCCAACTTACAGTACAGTCGGTGGGCGACCAATCTCTTAAGGACGGCCCTGACGTGTCGGATGTGTTCTTCGGCGGTGCTTGAGTAGATGAGTATATCGTCTAGGTACACAAATACCCATTTTCCCAACATGTCCCGGAGAACATCGTTCATGAACTGCTGGAAAGCTGCGGTAAGCTGTTACAGAGTCCAAAGCGGATAACAAGGCTTTCGTAATGTCCATTAGGGGTGATGAAGGCTGTCTTCCACTCATCGCATTCTCTGATACGAACCAAGTTGTAGGCGCTCCGGAGGTCCAACTTTGTAAAAATGGTGGCACCAGAGTTGCACAGGGCTGAGTTGGTAAGAGGCAGCGGGTGTCGGTTTTTTATGGTGATGTTATTCAGCCCCCGATAATCAACACAAGGATGTAATTCGCCCGAACTCTTCTTTACGAAGAAAAATCCTGCGGCGGTGGGCGAGAAAGAGAGTCGGATGGTACCCTGACGGAGAGCGGAGGACACATACTCATCCATCACCCGCGTCTCGGTGGAAGAGAGAGAGTATAGACGGCCGCGGGGTGGAGTGGAACCTGGCTGGATCTCAATAGCCAGGTCGTAGGGGCGATGCGGAGGAAGATGGTCGGCACGTCTCTTACAAAAGACCTCAGCCAGGTCTCGATATGCAGGAGGGATGGCGTTGGTGTCAACATCGGGGGCCTCGGACTCCCTAGAGCACGTCCCAGCCGGCGTTTGTTCGGCGTGAGTTCGAGGCAGGTCGGACCCCATTGCAGGATCCGGTTTTGAGACGAGGAGATGAGAGGGTCATGCTGCAATAACCAGGGGTATCCTAAGATGATGGGTGGCGAGGAAATGGAGGTGAGGTGAAAGCGGATTTCTTCTTGGTGTTGGTCAATGGTGAGGGTGATGGGCCGAGTCTGGGTGGTGATAGGGCTGGAGGAAAGGGGCCGACCGTCGACGGATGTCACTCGAACTGGCTGGGATAACGCCTCAGTCTCCACCCCCAATCTCTTGGCATAGGAGGAGTCAATAAAGTTTCCAGCAGCCCCGGAGTCGATGAACGCGGAACTTTTGACTCGTCTGTGGCCAAATTGGAGGTGTACCTGAACCATGAGACACGAGATGCTGGGTGTGGTGGCGGCGAGATGGAGGTGACCCACAATAGGCGCAGAGTCCCTCCCTGAAACGTCGTTCTCGCTCTGCAGGGTTCAAGGAGGCGTGTCCTAGTTGCATGGGTTCCCCGGCTCCCGTGTCAACCACGGCGGGAGGTGGAGACCCGGCAGACGCCCTAGTGGTGGTGGTGAAAGCTGGTGATCGGGGCGTGGAATGTGAAAAAAGGGGCGTGATGGGCGGCAGGATTCGGGGGGCTGGCTTCGGACGAGCGAGCAGGCGCTGGTCAATCCGGAGGGCGAGCTGGACCAAACCCTCCAGTGTAGCCGGAAGCTCTCGTCCGGCGAGCTCATCCTTGATGCGAGAAGCCAGTCCTTCGTAGTAAGCCGTCCGGAGGGCGGCGTCCCCCCAGGTGGTCTGCACGGCGAGGGTACGGAAATCCGCGGTGTAGCAGCTCACGGACGACCCACCCTGCCGCAGATGGTACAATTTGCTGTCGGTCTCCACCTCAGCAGCAGGATGTTCGAAGGTCAGTTTGAGTTGGCGGGTGAATTCTCCGTATGAATAAGCTGTGTCTGAATCTGACCTGAGAACCGCCGTGGCCCACTCAGCTGCCTGCCCGGATAGCAATGAGACGTGAAGTGCAACGCGCAGTCGGTCTGTGGAGTACCTGGTGGAATTGAACTCAAACACAAGATCTAATGCTGTTAAAAACACACTGCACTTCCCATCTGTGCCATCCCACTTATCTGGTAAAGCAATGAAAATGTCAGAGGCGGGGGGAGGGGGCGATAGCGAAGGCATGAATGAACTCAATGACTGAGCGATGTGAAGCGCCATCTTGTTTCCTTTTATGCTTTCTGAAAGCGCAACCGTCTTACTTCCGGGTCCTCGTGCCGGTCGCGGAGTGAGTGTGCATGACATTAGTGTTCCTAAAATTTTATCTGCAATCATATTTATGATTAAATAAAGTTGTATTTTTACCCTTTCTACTTGTTTTGGGTTTTGAATTAAGAGTTTTGTCAAAACCTGGCAAGAAAGTAAAAATTTCACGCTTGCATGACATTAGTGGGATTCCAGTCCTGATGTTCTCACGGAATTTCAGTGTGATGCTTTCTGGCAAGATTACAACAACCATGAATAGTGCAATACCCTATGTGTATCGGTTTTAGATATTTGTTTATAACACATTAACTCTTCACTATATCCCTCATTTCAAGTGATTCTTCCCATTCAAGTAGACCTAAACCAGGCCAGGAGAATACCCCCAAGTCCAACACTTACTTTTAACATAGACAACGACTCATCCATCATTTTCATTTAAATCCTTTTCATGGTAGCTCCTAGATTCACATTTTCTGAATTGTTGATTATAAGTCATATGAAAGTGCTTACACTTTTATTAATAAGGATTGAACAGTTTTCCTTCAATTTCCCTCACTTTTTGGTACATCAGTAAGTCACTGTGGACTACATCCAGTCAAGATCAGAAATGCCTATAAATACTCAGCACATACTGCAAATTCTCAAAATGCATATAATAAAGTGATTCATAGTGAAACACTGGAAAATAGCCCACTGAGAAATTCTCCATAAAAGGTCATATTCAACTCAAGAAAATTGCCTTGAAACGTACAGAAGACAGGTCTATGACATTTGGATGACTACAAATGAAACATTGTTTCCTGCCTATTAAGATAACATATAGTTATTCAGCACATCTTTACCAGTATTTAAACCAAAGCGCATGTTAAAATATGTCTAACATGCTTTAGAGCTACTGCATATTACTGTATGCCCATAGTTTCTTAGGAGGTGGAAATTTAAAAGGTCCTTATGGGTGAGCTAGAACTGCTAATGAATGTTAGACCTTCTGGTGTGAATACTCTTGCTCTCTATCATCGACTAAAATAGCACAGCATCGAAAGAAGGACCTTTAGGTCTCTCTCTCTCTCTCTCCCTGCAGTTTCACATTTCACAGAGGGACTTAAATTATTCAGCTTAAAGTGTCTGGCATATTTCTCAAAAAAGAGGAGAGAAAAATGTGCATCTTTGAACTGAGATTAAGACTGTCACCCATAACCATGCTGCAGTCTATTTTGTTCAGTGATGAACTACATTTTCCCCTGTTTTCCTCCAGCTTAAAAAAACACCCCACAAATTGTTCAAACATTTGTTTGTTTGTTTGTTTGTTTGTTTGTTTGTTTGTTTGTTTGTTTGTTTGTTTAAATTGTGCTATGGATGAAATTGAAAACACAGAAGACTGTATTAAACATAAAACAGTGTAGAGCTAATGCAGATAAATAAACTTTGCATTAAATTAAAAAAATACCTTTTATTAGTCTCAAGATGCACCTACATCAGCATATCTCAGCTGAAAATCTTTGAAAATAGAATCTGAGGAGGGGGGCAATTATATTCCATATAATATTTTCTGTCCATTTCTCACCTCCAGACTGAGGTGGGAAGTTCTGGGATATAGCTGTTTCGCGGAGTGCACAACAACTTCCTGACTGCGAGACATGATGGCCTGACAGGCACATTTTTCATCATCTCTCCACCTGATTACTACTGCAGAATGATTGATGAGAATCACAAGTGTCTGACTCCAGTGCGTCACCAGGGGTCTGCAGCTGGATTGTTGAATGTCATTATGCTGTATCTGTGAGTGAGTGTTTCTGTGTACATATGAAGAGATTGCAGAGATAGACAAGAGCCGCGCAGAATAAAAACAAGCATTATTAGACAGACGCATACACATGGAAACTTACAACATTTAAAATAAAAGCATTACGTCAGAACAAACCACACAAAGATATCTTGTGGTACATAAAGCAGTCAGATGGAAGCTGATACTTTGTACTGTATATACAAACTGATAACTTATCTAACCAATCGACCTGTCTTTAATGTGTGCATAAAATGCATAACATGGAATGGGTTATTAAAGTCTTCCACCTTTTCAATGACATTACATTTGTCTTCATTTCATATTTGTTGTTTTAACCTTAAAAGCTAAACATGCACTTCATACCTTCAACAGTATTGTAACGCTTCTATTTTTACAGTATTGTTCCTTCAGCAAAATAGCTTTTTTAATTTATCCTTTTTATTTTATTGGTGCTTTTAAGGCAAGTTAATAAAGTCAAATCATAGGAGTAAAATAAATAAATATATTTTGAGGTGGGAAAATTTGATCTGAGGGATATTTCTCCTGGAGAAATAGTTAAATATGGGACCTATAAAATCCTCCTAGAATGATTGCCTGAATAGGATCTGTAGCTATACAAATCACTAAAGTAACTACTAAAAGAGTACTTTTACAACTCCTGCACCATATCTCATACTTCTGTGTCAGTGCAGTAAAGGGGTGCCCCCCTCTCTCTCTCTCTTTCTTGATTAATGTTTCTCACCTTAGCTTACATGTACAAACCAACATGGTCATTATGCCAACTATGCCAATTATGCCATCTGATTCACTCCCTAAGCATCCTCTAAGCACTTTTATACTATTTAGTATGTTTTACAATAATCATACACTGTTTACAAACATTATTTTGTGTCTTTCCCTTTCACGTTTTGGTCATCACAGTATCACAGGTCATCACTTCATGCCTTCTCTTCATGGTCTACTGAAACAGACAGTCTCTCGCACTGATTCCAAAATAACGTCAAACAACAAGCCTTCATTTGATGTTTCTGCTGCATAACAGAATGGAGGACTGAAATCCACAAGGGGGGAAAAAGAGCTGAGAAGGGAGAAGAGGGTTTCTGAAATGTATTTTTGGAGGTGCCTGTATTCAAAAGTTATTTCATCCGAGCATAAAGAGCGCTTATAAGTGTATATCCCCTCCCTTCAAAGCTGCTACTTAGCTTTAACAATGGCTGACTGGAAACAGGTCAAAGATTAGACGCATTTTGTAAGCTAGTTTCAAAGAGGGGATTGAAGTGGAGTATAGTGACAATGGTACTTCATGCGCGCATTTACACTAGATAAATAAATCTGTGTTAAATGCTGGTGCTACTAGCCCTAACATTATTGTGGTTAACTTTTAACATAGACAAAGACTCATTCATCATTTTCATTTAAATCCTTTTCATGGTAGCTCCTAGATTCACATTTTCTGAATTGTTGATTATAAGGCATATGAAAGTGCTTACACTTTTATTAATAAGGATTGAACAGAAATAAATACAAATATATGTATAGTTTTTGGTTGTTGTTTTTTTTTTTAATGGCTAAAAGGTTTGATTTGCTGCAGTGTTTGATTTGCTTTATCTATGCCATTCCTGCTTTGGGTTTATATTCACATAATGATTCTGATATTTACAGCTTGAAATAGATATACCGTACCTGCAGCTAATGCCCTGTATTATGGCTCTAGTCACTACTTCTGCATCTTTCATTAAACACGGTAGACTTGCACTGAGCAATTCAAGCCATTGGGTATTGAGAAGATATATGAATGAAATAGCAATGAAAAATATTTCCAGGCTTCCATTACACACGAGTGTACTTGACAAACAGACACACACACACACACACACACACACACACACACACACACACACACACACACACACACACTATAAGAATCATTGTAGTGTATTACAAAAAATATGTTCATCTTAAACATTCCCAAGCGAAGCCTGAATGTGTGCACCAGAATAAATTAAGCATCAAGACCTGCTCCTCGGGTACCAAACACACACACACACACACACACACACACACACACACACACACACACACACACACACACAAACACAAGCTGTGGTTCCCCATCTGGACTGCAAATACACATGTTCACAAATTTACTATAATGGCAGGCTGAACATTCTGCTATGCAGAGAAAGGAGGAACCATGTGCTAAATTGGCAGGAAACCAAATTCTTCAAAGTAGCCGCCATTTACATGGATGACAGCTTTGCACACTACTGCCAGCCACAAAATGCTCAATATACATGGGAACTCCTTCAGGCTGTTGGAAAATCATTCCAGGTGACAACCTCATGCAGCTGGGTTGAAAGTGTGTGCAAAGCTGGAATCAAACATTTTGCTTTGTTTACACTTTTCTGCTTGAAAATTATTCTGTGTGTTATTTCTTAGTTTTGTTGCCTCCAGTATTGTTCGACAGTAAAAAAAAAAAAAAAAAAAAGTAAAAAATAAAAGAAGAAGAAGAAGAAGAAGCAAAACCCTTAAATGAGTAGTTGTGGTCAAACCTTTGATCATCACTGTAATTGCTGCTGGTTACATCATCACTGAGAATTTGAATCCATGGTCTGAGTGAGTATGAAGAGTAGACTTACTGTTCATTAAATCTTTATTTAGTACACATGTTACTTATTAATGGTGCATTAGTTCATAGTTCATGCATGTCGTTAAAGATGAAGATGTACTGGATGTGTTCATGAGTTACAGCATAAAAATAAGCACAATTCTGTGTAGTAAATTTCCCGTGATTTTAGACTGCTAAAAATATGGCTCCATCATCCCTAGCAACGGGGACAACCACACCTCCTCACTTAGATAAAGGTTTCTGTACTTTCCTTACTCAGAGTTGCTCTGAGAAGTTTCCTGAATCACTTTTAGTCTAAGACTCCCAGCTAGGACTTTTTAAGCTAAGATAAGAGCTCTCTGAGAGAATTCTAAGAAGCTTTGTGAATACCGGCCATGGTCTTTCTTTCAGGTCTTTCAGGTCTGACTTTCAGGTCTATCTATAGTAACAAGAAGATTATATTTTATCGACCATTTTTCACTTAGTTCATTGAGCTCTTATAATAATAATAACATGTCCTTGTTTTTTTCCTCTGTCATAAAAACTGGGGTTTGTGTACTGTACCATCGTTTCATCTTTGTTGTGCAAACACAGCCAAATTTCATCCTATTACATTTCATTTTACACAGAGCTTGATGCATTCATAGTACTTCAAAGAGATGGGGGAATATTTCAAAGGCTTTGAACTTTGACAGCTAACAGAAGAAAAATGAAAAAGGTGTGTGAAATGTATGATTATTTATGAGACTCTGTCTAATTATTTTGGGACAATAATATAAATATTGTCTATGTTCATGGGGAAAAGTGTTTTTTTTTTTTTTTTTTGCAAATGAAGAGCTTTGTCAAAAATGTGGTCTGTTTACCTCCAACTTCTCCAGAGAATATTTATATGTGCATATATGACTGGATTGTTTTAATAAATGCTCACTTTAAATGTAATAATTAAACTCTGTTGACAGTTTCCTGCTGCGCTGAGCAAGTCACCAGCACCTGCTCATTCATGCAATTATAAAATCAGACAAACATGTGGCAGCAGGGTATTGTTGACATAGGCCGAGCATTTCAGGTAATACACACTGTAACAAGAAAAAAATGGGGGAAAATGTGATATCAATGACAGTTCAGTCAGACAAATTCAGTGCTGTAGAAAGGCATGAAAAAAGACATCCGGTGAGCAGCAGTTCTGCGGGTAGAAATGTCTGGCTGATGAGAAACATCAAAGGAGAATGGCTAAACTGTATTGAGCTGAGAGGAAAGCTAAAGAAAGAGACTAAAGTGGTCAAAGGCTCACCAAAGCTGGACAGATAATAATTGAAAGAAGATTGGGAGTTTTTCTTCCAATATTTAGCTGTCCAGCTTAGTAAATTGTAAATTGATGAAGGTCAGCTATGTTGATGAAAAAGATTTCATTCTGTCTACCAGGTGTTTTGTGAAAACAACCCGTGCATACAGTATATGGGTACACACACTAGCATAACTTAATGCTGGATGTGACTGCTGTGACTGTGGGCTTTATTTTTTTATGCTGGAACATGGTGCAGCTATCAGAGAAAGTTCCTCCAGTCCGCTATAAATCCAGGTCATCCTCTTTCACACTTCGCCTCCACTCATCAATTGCACATATTTTTCTCATAATAGCAATTCAATTCGATTTTATTTCTATAGCGCTTTTAACAATGGTCATTGTCTCAAAGCAGCTTCACAGAAATGAAAAGAAAATTTAAGGAAGTGAGTATGTGTGAGAAAAATGTGTCTAGATAATGAGATTGTCCCTGATGAGCAAGCCAGGGGTGACGGCGACAGTGGCAAGGAAAAACTCCCTGAGATGGCAATAGGAAGAAACCTTGAGAGGAACCAGACTCGCCCAAGTAAAAAAAAAGTATGCTAAGTATATTAAATCCTAGCGTGCCAAAGCATACTTAAGTGAACTTGTTACAGACTAATGACTAGTATACTTAGTACACTTAAAGTATATGGCTGTGTGTGTACTAACGCACATACCTGACAGTAATTAATGAACTTTAAGTATATATTTAATGTATTATAAGTGCATTACAGCAATTCTTACTGTGTTACAAATACATAATTAATATACTATGAATATATTCTTATTGCAGCAGTAGCATGCTGTTATGCTTCTGGCCAATTACAAATACTAAAAAAGTACACTTTGTGGTTAATACAAATATACTTTATTATATCATACAGTACACACAGTCTTCCATAATACTCTACTGCAAATGTGTTACAAGCACACTAAAGGTGTTTAGGACAATTTACACATGCTGAATGCATTTTATTCACTTTAACATGTTTTTGAAACACATTACATCACATTACATTACTGAGGCAGATTTTATTCATGAGTTCAACAGATTTAATTTGCACAAGGTTACAAAAAAAAGTATACTATACGTAGTTTATTTGTGTTCAACAAAACCTCAGGTTGTCTCACAAATTAAAATGTAAACTGTTGTCTGAACAAAGACAGACATTAGTATTAGAATATACAGGTACAGTATAACCTGGTGTGTTGTTTCTGTTACACAGAGACTGAAAACAGGCCGAGAGCTACGGAGCATTATACCAGAGGGAAGGTACACAAGATTTAGGAATAACACATTAAACAATACATTCTATAGTTTAAACTATGTACTTAATTACAAATTATCCATCAAAAACCATAAAATTTACCTTATGCCGATAAAAATAAAATAATAACGATACGAACTAACGCACGCAATGATGCAGCTTCCACCCGTTAATTCAAACTAGAAGCGGAAGAACTGAGGAGCCAATCAGAAAACAGACAGTCCGAATGTGCCCGCCTCCAGTATTTGATTGGCTGGTGTTGCACCGATTCTAGTCTGTTAAAAATATACTAAAAATAAATTGTAAAAAAAAAAAAAAAGTTTAAATAAGTGTACTTTGGAAATTAGACCAACCTTTCACTTAAAGTATATTTCCTATAATATATTTTTGGAAAGTGTACTATGATACAATTATTTAAAAGTATGTTTAACGTTTAATTCCAAAATTTGGAAAAAGTATACTTTTTATATATTAAATGATGGTACAACTTTTTAAATATATATTTGCAATGTACTATTGAAGATTTCAATATATTTGTAATACACTAAAGTGTTTTTTTTTTCCACTGGGGTCAACAGGGAACCCATCAAAATCATTTGGGTGATAACGGATAGCAGAAATTATATAACATCATGTGTGTTATGCAGCTGAAAGTTCAGTATAATAGAAGTTATTTAAATTAACATGAAGTCCAGAGAAGAGAAGATGCATTGCTGTAATTCTTATGTGCATGCTAGAAGAAGCAGGTGATGATGTTGTTGAGAGCACTTCCCTAACAAAAAAAAAAAAAAAACATTTAGACAATACATATATAGTATATGGTGCCTTCACATGGGTTCTTAATGGTTTTTAAAGCATTTCTAGTGGTCTAAAATAGTAGCTTAATTGAAAGTGCTGATGAAAATGGCTGTTTTTGTCTGTTAAAAATAGCTCTATTTTGTTTTGTAGGAGTTTAATGGTAATCACTAAAATGGTTCTCTCCTCAACTTTAGGTTTTTAGTGCAGCTTTCATGCTGCCATGAAGGTTTGCTTGAAGGAATGCTTGCCAGGTGCAAGGTTTCAATACAGGATGGAAGGTCCATGGATATGGCCTATGGGGTTTGCATTTATTTTACTAGTCATGTTACTAGTCATAATGCAATGCAATGTTATGTGTATTGCTTATTTATTGCTTGAATATGTGAAATTTGCAATTTTCTAAATAATATAGACTTAGACAAACTTTTATACAACAGTACTTTTTATAAGTTTAAAGCCAGTTGAGAATCTTACCACTTTTCACACAGTTTTCTAGTTCTAGCATTTGCTTCCTCGTTGTGAATTTATAACAAGTCTCTCTCCTCATTAGTGAACTTTAGTTGCAGCTCTACAGTGATTTTAAGCATTTGAACATGATTTTTTTTTCTTTTTGTTTTACTGCTTTACTGCACTTTACCACTATTGCCAATGAAATAATGTAAAAATGTAAATGTCTTGCAATCAAATGCCAACATTTTGTGTTTGAAGAGTTATGCATATTCATGTATAATTTTAAAGTAGTTCTTCATTAAACGCAAGTGTACTTGTTTGATGAAGATATGAATTGTAAGTTACTATTAAGCCAGGATTTGTCTTAATAAATAGTATTAAACTGTTTATATCAAATGTAAGTCAAATACTATACAAGTGTGCTAAAAGTGCGTGCTTTAAATTGTTCTGTTATTAACACTTGTATACAGATCATTATATGTATACTCACATATACACATACATAATTATATTGTGATAATTTGATCTATAAATCTTGTTTGTGAATGCATACATGCTCTGTGTGGACTGTTACGTGGATATATTGTAAAACTACCATGTTTAAGATTAATTGTGGTAGTGTGGTAGACGGTGATATTAATTCCTGTCAAATTGTTGCTAGATCATTTTTATTTGTTGATGAAACAGAAATTTAGTACTAAAAAATAAGCCTGCTGACAGTGACAGCTTGATTCATGCGTATTTAGTATATATATGTATGTATACAGATTTCAGGAAGGCCTCCTGTTTACTAGTCGACAGCACTTCTTAGTGACATTAAGGGTAAACAGTTCAACAACACTGCTAAGACAAGAAAATTAGAATTCTTGACCTGCATTTTCACTGTGTACTCACTGCAGTTTTACCACACAAAACAAGCACATACAGCACAGCAGTTACCCAAGTGGAAACAATGCTGTCAGAAACAGGGAAACAAATGTTGGCAGCACATTTTCAGAACTCGTTATGTGTGTGTGCGTGTGTGTGTGTGTGTGTGTGTGTGTGTGTGTGTGTGTGTGTGTGTGTGTGTGTGTGTGTGTGTGTGTGTGTGTGTGTGTGTGTGTGTGTGTGTGTGTGTGTGTGTGCGATTGTTTGTGTGATTCACTGCCACTGTTCAATATGAGCAGTTTTAATGCTGGACAGTTTATTTACAGTTTCCCTAATGTCTGACTAGAGATTTGACATTTGCATATATATAGTACACATATATAATACATACATATGGTTACAATTAATATCATACTGTTTAGTAAAACATGCAGTAACAATAATAATAAAGATGTTATAGCATGGATTTCATATCCTTTTAATCATAGATAGATAGATAGATAGATAGATAGATAGATAGATAGATAGATAGATAGATAGATAGATAGATAGATAGATAAGAATTGTATATTTTAAAGTAACTCTACAATGAAATGTTATCTATAATTTTAACTGCTTAACAAAGCTTTTCTTTTTCACTGTGTGCTTTTGATCACCCTGAGACATGTCTCCTCTTACCACTATGCTCCAGTAATTAGCTTCAGTACCTTATGAAATACTTTTCGTTACTGAAATTTCATTTTCTAAGCGCTAGGAGGTGTTCAGAATGCCTTTCAGAAAAGATTGCACACATCCCTTGTCAGGCCTCCTATTGAAATCACTGCCAGTAATCAAATAGGACCCTGCAGTATTTCTGAATCAAATCCGAACCAAGAACTATTCCAGTCTCACAGTAAAATTATAGTCATGCTGTTCAGTGTGACAATAACTGAAATATCCAAGGCATGGGTAAATAAAAATATAAAAAAATGTAATTATCAGCATACCTTTCACACAGTGCCACATGTTTATAAATCATAGCTGTTAGGTATCATACATTGTGAGGAAATTATTAAGCAGTTGTAACCCCTTTCCCCTTGTTTCTCTGCTAACTTAATCTGAGTTATCCAGAAAATCTTTTTAAAAGGTTTCAGCTGCTGACCTCAGTCCTCGCAGTAACCTGAATCTTTTAAAATATTTATGACAGCTGCATTCAATTCCCATTCTTCTTCCAGAAGACAAGAGATGAAATGTAAAGATGTTTAAAGTGACCTGGAATGTACTGTATCCCCACTCATACTGCTGCTAGCATACCCACATGCCATATCTTTACCATTTTAAACCCTTTTATACTACATTCTGCACATCTGGCGTAATTTATACATTTTAGATATTAAACTGTTTGTATCAGATATTAAACAGTTTATATTGTAATTACATTTGTATTATTACTTGGTAAATTTGTACATTAATCCAAAAGTTTTGTAATTCTTAGTAAAAAATTTCCCTTATTACAGGAAATTCAGTCTACAGTATCTTTCTTTTTAGGTCATGAACATTCATATAAGCATTTCACTGCATATCATGTTGTGTATGGTTGTCTTTATGACAAATAAAATTTCCTCAGTAATATCATTTTTATATTATCTCAATATTATCTGTTTAACCTTAGACAACATGAAGCCCTTAATGCTGAGAGCATTTAAAACTTCTTTCTACTGCTGTGGAGATAAGATGATGAGAGCAAGGCACACCATAGTGCTAATTTCGACAACGAAAATAATGCAGAGAACAATCCGTTGACGACCTTTTTTCCTAAGACGAGACGGTGATGAGACGTCACGGATATCGATGAACAGCATGCAATATTGTTGATGACAAAAGACAAGCTGTGTCAAAATGTGGTTTAAAAAAATAAAAACTAATAAAACACCTTTCTTTATTTTTGTCAACATACAGTATCATTTTCGTCACAATCTGCTGTGATATGGTGAGCAGCAGTATTTCGTGGGTCATGGAACATGGCATATCAGGGGTAGTTTGCGCACAATGTTGGGATGTTAAAAGCTCAATCATCAGATGAGCCGATATTTGGGCCTTTTTTTCTTCATATTGAATCAGAGGAAAAAAGCAGATCTGTAGTAATATCAGAGGGGAAACAGTGAAGACACACAATTGCTGGGAAAAATACCATAAACCTGAAGAGATGCATTAAGGTATACCATAAAAATTACCCAGTTGCCAAAAACATTAAGCTAATAGGTTAGCAAATATTGTGACCCATAGGAACTATCTCCACAACAGTGCAAGTTTTTTAGTTCCTAGTTTTATCTCCTGTTGTTTTGTAGTTAAAATATGGACATGCAGCAGCTGTTGTGATGGTTACAAATAAATATAATTAGCTGAAAACAACAGATGAAGAGATTAGACTAGTTTGACTGTAGGGTTAATTAATAATAATCTTCTTGCTAAAATGTTACATTTTCATTGAGTAAAACTAGAATAAAATCCTTAAATGTTCCTCTGACTAAACCAAGACTAAAATGTCCAGACAATTAGTCGACTAAAACTTGACTAAACAAAAAAAGGATAAGATTGACAAAATATGCTAAATATGCTAAAAACTAACATGGACATTTATCCCGGTACTAAGACTAAGACTAAAACTGGAAATAGCTGACAAAAGTAACACTAGCATACTGAGCCTTATTGTTCATTATTTCATTTATAAAACAAGCTTTGAATGTGTAGCTGAGTGATTTGAAAGCATACTTTTGTAGCATACAGTAGTTTACTCAGTAAAGTAGTCTGGACTTCATGAACTTTTTCAATTAAAAAAATAGTAAATATTAGAAAAAAAAAGTTCAGGCTTTGAAACCAGTTTAAACCAGTTTGAAACCAATTTAACTGATACAGATGAAAAACTAACCACATCACATCAGAACCTAGAATACTTTACTCACCTTGAATAGAATGAACTAATTACCCTCATCTCTTCTTCAAAATCATGAACCTGTGAACCTTATCCACACTGCATTGGCTCCCTGCGAAATTTCGAATTCATTTTAAAATACTACTTGACATGTAAAGCATTAAATGGTCTCGCGCCACAGTATCTGAGTGAACTGCTAGTCTTTTACGATCCTTAGGTAAAGGAGCAGATCTGGGGGACTCATGGATGTAGAGTATTCTGATGAACTGGTATGTTTAGATGATGTCTTCCCCACTCTAATTGATCACTCAGGTTTGTTGACGGTGAGGTGATTGGTTGTTTTACATCTCAGGGAGCCCTCATGTCTGTGTCATGATGTCAACTCATCAACTGGTAACAACCTACAACTAAATGTCAGCAAAACAAAAGAAATAACTGTGGATTTCAGGAAGAACCACAAGCCGCATACCCCTCTTACCATAAATGGCAGTGCTGTGGAGTCTGTGAAAAGCACCAAGTTTCTGGGGGTGCACATCACGAATGATCTGACATGGACCACCAACACTACCTCCATAGTCAAGAAGGCACAGCAAAGACTCCACTTCCTCTGAAGGATGAGTAGAGCTGACCTTCCACCTTCTGCACTCACCACCTTCTATAGATGCGCTATTGAGAGCATCCTAACCAGCAGCCTCTCAGTCTGGTACGGGAACTGCACTGCTGCCGACCAGAAGGCCCTGCAGAGGGTGGTGAGGACTGCTGAAAAGATTACCAGATCAGTCCAACCAGCCATTAAAGACTTATATTCGTCCCGCTGCAGCAAGAGGGCCATCAACATCATTAAAGACCCAACACATCCAACTCATGACCTGTTCACCCTCTTACCATCAGGCAAACGCTACCGCAGCATGCGTTGCAAAACCACGAGTCTAAGCAACAGCTTCTTCCCTCAAGCCATCAGACTTATCAACTCCCTCAAAATGGTAACATAGACATGTTTACATTTAATATAACAAAATCATAAATACCCATAAGATACATCATGTATCTCTTTGCTGCTATTTAGCATTTGCACTTTACATTACGCACCTTTATGCACTCAATTCACTTCAACCTTCATACTGCATTCTCATGTGACACTGCAACATTCAAGTGGCAATCTACAATATTCTAAATATCTCAGTTTACTGTTTTACTGTTATAATTTGTGTACACTCCTGCTACTTGTTGTTTCTGTACGTTGTTTGTGAGTTTTTGCGTTTGGATGTCACAAGATTTTTTTTTTTTTACTTTATAAAATCCTTTTCTTTTGCACATCTGGAGTATGAAGAACACAATTTCAATCCGCTGTGTGAATTCTGTTTACATGGTGTATTGACAATAAAGTTCACTTTGACTTTGATTCCTTCTGACTCTCCCTTTTAGTTATGCTGTTATAGTTAGTCCTGCCAGAGTCCCTGCTTGCACTCTGCACTAAACATACATTCACTTTATACATTGTGACAGTGACTATACCTAACTGCCATCTCTCCTTCTCTTCTGCTCTCTTCTCTCTCTTCTCCTCTCTCTCTCCCTCTCTCTGTCAAGCTATACATGTTGCTCCTTAGGTGCCAGTGATCCAGACTCCCTCTGCCCTCTGGACCTGTCTGACTCGTCCTAGTGTCCCACTTCTGGTTGGAGATCTCGTCACATGGATGCCCCGTGTGGTCTCCCTGGGATGTGTGTGGTGAATGGGAACAGTTCCACTTTTCCATGAAGACGGTCCTGGCCTTGGCTGATGCTGACAGCTGTTCTCTGAGGACTCATGACTGCAGTTGCTTGATAATTCAGGACTGGAGTTTCCTATAGTCTACCTGAACCTCCAATAACAAACTGGAATCCATATTAACTTAAACACATCTCCTGTTATACTGAACTTCCAGTCTCACACAGTATGACTACAGGCCAATCCCTGCTATCCTTATCACCCAAATGAAGATGGGTTCCCTGTTGAGTCTGGTTCCTTTCAAGGTTTTTCCTTGCCACTGTCGCCATTGTCCTCGGCTTGCTCATCAGGGACTATCTTATAATTTTGATTCATACACATTCATATTTCATACAAAATTAAATAATTCTGTTGATTGTGTAAAGCTGCTTTGCGACAATGTCAGTTGTTAAAAGCACTATACAAATAAAATTGAATTGAATTGAATTGAATACTAAAAAGATTAAAGTACAGTTTCTTATTTTTTAAATATTAGCCCCTGGTTTCCAAATTGTTTACTGATGGTGTATGTCCAGCTTCAGACTGCTTGCTTTGATAGAGCATAGACCAATGGTGACTGTAAGTCAAATTGTGTGAGTGAGTTTTGCTTACTATAGAGTGTGTATTATATATGTACATATTTTATGTTAGTCATTAACTTGGCCATCGTCCTTGTCAGTTTTCAACCACAGCATTGCTGTTGCCTGGATACATTTGGTTGCTGCATTTTCAGTCCTGAAATGACATTAAAGACTTTTTTTTTACCTGAGTGAGCAGCATTGTAATTTGCCCTCATCAGTGATGAAAACAAAGCCACTATATCTGTTTCATTTTTGAGTGCAAACATCATTAAGTGTATTATTCATTGAGGCTCTCTTGTGCTGGCCCCTGATTGCACATTAGTTATAGGCCACCCGGAAACAAATGGCCCCACGGTCGCTCAGAGGATAGAAAGAGAGACTCTCATTGACTTCTCATTCTTTCACACATTAAGGTTCTCCCATCTATGTTTCCCCCTTTAATTTCCCTACTCACATGAAACTGCTGGGATACAAAAAAAGAAGCAGCAATTCACAAGAAAGTTGTTTTAAGTGTTTCATGTGCATTGTAAGCAGTGGTCGAATTGTAAAAGAAATTCTAGATTCTACATTTTTTTTAAGAACAGTTTTATTTACAAAATATAAAATTAATTCAATCAACTTGGAGCCATCAAAGCAACATTTAAACATGCAATTGTCAAAACTATCATTTGATCCTTTACATGGCTTTTATCTGGGGAGGATAAGCGTGGAATAAAAATCTACATGAACATTAGTAATGAAATAATTTAATTAATAGTACTGTAGTTTTGTATGACTACACACCAGTCTTAAACACACACACACACACACACAAATCATCAAATTACTATTATGGCATTTAAAAATCTATTTTAGACCCTTTTTTGTACCCAAGTGAAGCCACAAAGACTAATGAAAAAAACGTCTCTTCTTTAAATTGAGAATGAAATTACACAAATTGGGTAAAGAACTCTGTCTTTTATAATCATTAAAGCTGTCAGTCATTTCGAAAACTCCCGTATTAAACTGAATACTTCGTCTCCGCTGAGAGGATTTGTGCGTATGTACTGTATCATACCTTCAGTTCTCTTCTTTTTGAGATATGTCAAAAGCTGTTCTTGAACAGTTCTCTTGGCCATAGCGAGATTACGCAAACATGCATGAGCTTTTATTCAGCACGTTACAATATTGAATTCTGACTGGCTAATCGCTGTTACTAGTTTGAAAATGTTCATACATACAGAGTTTCCTGACAAATTTTACATAATACTGTCACGGGTCGACACGGGGCGAGATGGATCCAAACGCGGAAGAGAAACCGCAGGCTTGGAAGGGGGCGTGGTCGAGGAGCGAAAGCGAGGTTTGGAAACCAGGAAGTCAGTCTTAATGGGCATGAGGCGAGACGGCGTAGTTGGGAGACGTGGAACGCAGGATTGATCCTTCGCATCGTTGAGGGGAGCAAGAGCTTAACTGCACATGGGTTGATGACCTTGGTGGCAGTGAAGGGTCCAATGTATCGAGGGGAGAGTTTACGAGAGACGGTCTTTAGGGGAATGTCTCTGGTGGAGAGCATGACTCTCTGCCCCACTTTGTACTTAGGGGCCTGAGAGCGCCTGATGTCTGCTTGAGCCTTGTACCTTTTGCCGACGTGTAATAGCATCTTCCTTGCTTGCCGCCAGGTTCTCTTGCAGCGTTGGAAGAAGGCTTGGGCAGATGGAACATTGACCTCCTCCTCCTGAGACGGGAATAGGGGTGGCTGAAACCCCAAACAGCACTGGAATGGTGACAGGCCGGTTTATATGAAATCTGGGAGTTGTGGGCGTACTCCACCCAAGGCAGGAACTTACTTACGAGGACAACCTCGAGGGACTGGTTCTTTCTCTCTGTCTGACCGTTTGATTGGGGGTGAAACCCTGAGGACAGACTGGGAGTGGCCCCAATCAGCTTACAAAAGGCCTTCCAGAATCGTGAGGCGAACTGTGGACCCCGATCTGAGACAATGTCTTTTGGGAGACCATGGAGCTTGAAGACGTGATTGATCATGAGTTCGACGGTTTCCTTGGCAGCGGATCAAAGTGAGCGGCTTTCGAAAATCGATCCACCACCGTCATGATGCAGGTGTGGCCATTGGACGCGGGTAACCCTGTAACAAAGTCCACGGCAATGTTGGACCGGGGCGGTGTGGAATCGGCAGGGGCCTGAGGAGCCCCGCGGGGGCCGTGTTGGGGTGTTTAGATCTCACACAGATGTCACATGCTGCCACAAAGCTGGAGACATCCTCCTTGAGTATGGGCCACCAAAATCGCTGTTGGGTTTGTGCCAGGGTGCGGATTGCGCCAGGATGGCAGGAGAGTTTGGAGCTGTGGGCCCACTCCAGGACATGGGAACGCAGGGAGAGAGGAACGAAGAGGCGTTTAGGGGGAACATTGCTAGGTCCTGGCTCGTGGATTAGGGCTTGCTTAACCTTGGTTTCAATGCCGAGTTCCGCGGCGGCGAGCAAGGAGGGAGGAGGAAGGATTGTGTCATTGGCGTGGGTGTCGTGGGAGGCTGTAAATTGTCTTGAGAGTGCGTCAGGCTTGGAGTTCTTGGATCCTGGATGATAGGAGAGGGTGAAATTGAATCTGCCAAAAAACAGAGACCATCGAGCCTGGCGGGCATTGAGTCTCTTGGTGCCCCGTAGATATTCGAGATTTTTATGATCAGTCCAGACCAGAAAGGGAGTCTCCGTCCCCTCTAGCCAGTGTCTCCATTCCTCCAGGGCTAACTTGATAGCCAGGAGCTCGCGATCACCGATGCCATAGTTCTTTTCGGCGGGGCTTAGACGGTGGGAGAAGAAGGAACAGGGGTGCAGCTTGTTATCATGTGAAGCTCTCTTGATGCCCTTGGGGCCAATGACAAACCCGAGGAACGTGGTGGACGTGACGTGGAACTCACATTTCTCTGCCTTGACGAACAGATTGTTCTCCAGCAGTCTCTGCAGTACCTGCCGAACGTGGTGTTGGTGTTCCTCCAGGTCCCGGGAAAAGACCAAGATGTCGTCGAGGTAAACGAACACTGAGGAGTTGAGGAAATCCCTAAGAACGTCGTTAATAAGGGCCTGGAAGACGGCGGGGGCGTTAGTTAGGCCAAGGGGGACCACCAGGTATTCGTAGTGTCCTGTGGGTGTGTTGAAGGCCGTCTTCCATTCGTCTCCTTCTCGGATGCGGACGAGGTGATATGCGTTGCGTAAATCTAGCTTGGTGAAAATCTTGGCCCCTTGGAGGAGTTCAAAGGCAGTAGCCATTAATGGAAGAGGATATCGGTTCTTGACTGTGATGTCATTTAAGCCCCTGTAATCAATGCACGGACGAAGGGACCCATCTTTTTTGCCCACAAAAAAAATCCGGCCCCTGCTGGGGAGGAGGAGGGGCGAATAATGCCTGCTGCGAGGGACTCAGTGATGTATTGATTTATAGTCTCGCGTTCCTTGGGAGATAGTGAGTACAGGCGGCCCTTGGGTGGTGTGGTGCCCGGGAGCAGGTTGATGGCGCAGTCGTATGGGCGGTGGGGAGGCAAGAAGGTGGCGCGGGATTTTAATGAAAACCTCCTTGAGGTCGTGGTATGCTGCGGGGACGTGGGTGAGGTCCGGTGGTTCCCCTGCGGGGGCAGGACCGGGGCATGACGTGGTGGCAGCTCGTAGGCAGGTCATGGAACATGATGAGCTCCAGGTCGAAATTGAGTTCCTGACCCAATCAATCTGTGGGTTGTGGCGAATTAACCAAGGCAGTCCCAGGACAATCGTGGCATGGGATCCCTCTATGATGAACAATGACGTCTGCTCAGAGTGATTGCCTGAGACCCTGAGGCCGATGAGGGGGGTTCTGTGAGTGATAGATGGGAGCGAACTCCCGTCTAAGGCCTGAACCTTGAGGTGAGTCTCCAAGGGCAGCGCAGGGATCCCCAGAGCCCTGGCTGAAGCCGCGTTGATGAGGTTGCGGTCCAAACCTGAGTCAATTAACGCCTGCACCACGTGTGCGCGCTGCTCATGGATGAGGAGGACAGGGAGCAGACGACGTTGGTCTGGGAGCCTTCTTGGAGCCACACCCTCTAGTGCTCCCAGCTGAACTAGAGGGTGCCTCCTTTTACTGGATAGTCTTTAAGTCGGTGACCTGATTTCCCGCAGTAAAAACAGGCCTCTTCCACTCGACGTCGTCGTCTCTCCTCTGGGGAGATGTGGGTTCTGTCCAGTTGCATGTGCTCGTCCTGAGAGACGTTTGTGGAGAGGGGGGTCGAGGAAGAGCCCTGGGTGGAGAAAACCGGGCAGGTCTGCGAAGGCGGAGACGCGAGTCCACTTGGCCGGCCAAATCAATTAGCCCTTGGAGTGATGAGGGGAGTTTATGAGAGACTAGTTCATCCTTGAGTGTCTCGGTTAAGCCTTCGAGGAACACATCGCACAGGTCTCGGTCGTTCCATTCACTGGAAAGTGCCAGGGTCTGGAATTCGATGGCATAGTCGTAGGCTGAGCGTGCGCCTTGTCGAAGTCTCAGTAGTTTACGTCCAGCCTCTTCATTTCCTTGGCAAAGCTCTCATAATTGGAGCAGCAGGGGTTGTGGGCGTCCCAGAGTGCGGTGCTCCATTCCTGGGCTCGTCCTGTGAGCAGTGTGATGACATATGCCACTTTAGAACGTTCTGTGGTGAAGGTGGCGGACTGGAGTTCAAAGATGAGCGAGCATTGGGAGAGAAAGGAGCGGCATGTTCCTGGGTCTCCTTCATAGGTGGGAGGAGCGTGGAGGCATGGCTGTCGTTGCTCACCAGAAGTCCCACTTGATGCTGGAGATACACTGAGCCAATGGAGCTGGGAAGTGACATCTGCCAGTGACTGCTTGGTGGAGAGCAGCTCCTGTTGATGTGCTCCGAGCAAGGCGCCTTGGCTCTCTAGGGCCGTTCTCATGCGGTTAAATTCCGCTGGATCCATATCACGGCTGGATTATGCTGTCACGGGTCGATACGGGGCAAGATGGATCCAAACGCGGAAGAGAAACCGCAGGCTTGGAAGGATGCGTGGTCGAGGAGCGAAAGCGAGGTTCGGAAACCAGGAAGTCAGTCGGCGAAGCGTCAGAGCCAAAACGGAAGACGAGATGCGAAATCAAAAAGACGAGCGGAGTTTCAGTAACCGTAAGATCAAATAGCGAGGCGAAATATCCGAAAACGTGAACAAGAAGCCGAAAACCAGAAGAGGACGCGCGAGGTCAAAAACCGGGAGATCAAAGAGCGGGGCAAACAAAATCCGAGACGAGAAGCGGAAAGCAGAAATGAGAAACAAAGCTAACTTGGCAACGTGAAGGCAATCAAAGAAAACGCGAGAAAATTGAGGTAAGAACGCACAATAATCCAGCGATTTAAGCCGCGTTCAGCGCGTGCTTAAATGCTGGAGAATTCAGCTGGTGATTCAAGACAGGTGTGCAGACGAGGCGGAAGCGGGGGCGTGGAAGGACACAGACAGGGTAGTGTAAACATGAGCACATGGAGGGAAAGTGACAGCGTGAGAAAAACGGAGCAGATAGAGCATACATCATGACAAATACACAGCATTATTAATCTGAAGGGAATGATATGGGGCGATGGTGGTTTACAGAGGGGATGGTTTTTGTAATTTTAACGTATCCCCCCCTCAAATCGAGCCCTAAGTGACTTTTAAACAGCATGTAAAATAATATGTGCTTGTAAGATAAACTTGTGCAAGCTATCATTATGTGAACTGAAAAATGTCAAATGAATGCTATTCCTGCCTCTGCACATTCTGAATGCCAAAAAGTTTGCTAAAGACATGATATTGCATAAGTTTTATTCCTTGATGAAATAAAGGGCAATTGAACGTGCCACATTGCTACTAAAATTAGAAATGTATAGACAGTTAAAAAATTCCTAGATGAAAACTATTTTGTATGTGCTTTTGTAGGTTCGAAACATGTGATCTGGCTTAGGCATCATCACAGTATGATTACATTAGAAGCACTAGGCTGTATAAGCTGTGTCTAAGCCAAAATAACTGTTGAGTGTACACCAAAGTTTCAATTAAAATAGGATTTATGAAAGAACAAATCTAATTATGGGATAGACTCATTCAGGACATTCAGGTAGTCAGCTGACCTGAACTTCATTTTATTCCCATATACTGCAACATAGCTGACGTAAACCTGACTAACTAGTGCATTACTAAAGTGCACTAAATAGTGTGCAAAAAAATAAAAAAATAAAAAAATTTCTTTATTTCTCTGACATACCTATCATATTGGAATAGAGTAAATCCAAGGTCATCAGACCACATCACTTAAAGGCCACAAGTTGTTTTTTTTTTTAACCCTTATTAAAACAACAAGCGGATTTATTGGGGCCATAATTCTGTGAGATGTTGATGCATTTGTTTATATATATATATATATATATATATATATATATATATATATATATATATATATACATATACACACACACACACACACACAAAACCATGACACAGCAGGTAAGTGTCACGTTCCTTGTTGTGTGGCATAAACGCAGGAGGATCCAGGTTTTAAAGGAAACGATGTTTATTTATAACACAAAACAGGCAGGGAAACTCAAACAAAACAAATAGACTTTAAATGAAACGGAAACTAAAACACGTATAGACGGAGAAACAAAAGACACTAAGAAACATGCTGACATGACTAAGGTAAATGAACAGTTGCAAGACAACACAGGAGAACTAAAACAACCCATTTATAATAAAACTAATAACCAACTCGGTTCAGGTGAGCGCCCCCTGGTCACCTGACCGAGTTGCCCCATGGGAACTGAAGTCTAAACAAAGGAACTACAACCGAAATTACAGGGCGCTTTGGCGCCCTCTAGGGGTTATCCCTGACATAACCCCCCCTCAAAGGGCGCAACTCCGGGGCGCCACAGGAGGTCCAGGGCATCCCCCCCAGGGTCCAATGTCCGCCCCTCTCACCCATAGGCTGGCACCTATGTCCTGTGGGCCAGGTGGCTTCATGCCCCCGTTGAAGCAGGGCGGTGGAGACGGAGGAAGCTCGCCGTCCTCTTTGACGCTGGGCGGTGAAGGCAGTGGGTGCTCGCCGTCCTCGGTGACGCAGGGCGGCAGAGGATGAGGAGGCTCGCTGTCCTCGGCGGCGCATGACAGCGGCGGCGGAGAAAGAGGATGGAGCTCGTGCTCCTCGGCGGCGCTTGAAGGCGGCGGCGGAGGAAAAGGAAGCTCGCTGTCCTCAACGGCGTACGAAGGCGGCGGCGGAGGAAGAGGATGGAGCTCGTGCTCCTCGGCGGCGCATGAAGGCGGCGGCGGAGGAAGAGGATGGAGCTCGTGCTAAAGACAGGCGGAGGAAAAGGAAGCTCGAGGTCCTCGGCGGCGCATGAAGGCGGCGGCGGAGGAAGAGGAAGCTCGAAGTCCTCAGCGGCGCATGACGGCGGCGGCGGAGGAAGAGGATGGAGCTCGTGATCCTCAACGGCGCACGAAGGCGGCGGCGGAGGAAGAGGATAAAGCTCGTGCTCCTCGGCGGCGCATGAAGGCGGCGGCGGAGGAAAAGGAAGCTCGAAGTCCTCAGCGGCGCATGAAGGCGGCGGCGGAGGAAGAGGAAGGTCGAAGTCCTCAGCGGCGTATGAAGGCGGCGGCGGAGGAAGAAGATGGAGCTCGTGCTCCTCGGCGGCGCATGAAGGCGGCGGCGGAGGAAGAGAATGGAGCTCGTGCTCCTCGGCGGCGCATGAAGGCGGCGGCGGAGGAAAAGGAAGCTCGAGGTCCTCAGCGGCGCATGAAGGCGGCGGCGGAGGAAGAGGAAGCTCGAAGTCCTCAGCGGCGCATGAAGGCGGCGGCGGAGGAAGAGGATGGAGCTCGTGATCCTCAACGGCGCACGAAGGCGGCGGCGGAGGAAGAGGATAAAGCTCGTGCTCCTCGGCGGCGCATGAAGGCGGCGGCGGAGGAAAAGGAAGCTCGAAGTCCTCAGCGGCGTATGAAGGCGGCGGCGGAGGAAGAGGATGGAGCTCGTGCTCCTCGGCGGCGTATGAAGGCGGCGGCGGAGGAAGAGGATGGAGCTCGTGCTCCTCGGCGGCGCATGAAGGCGGCGGCGGAGGAAAAGGAAGCTCGCTGTCCTCAACGGCGCTGTGCATCGACGGAAGCTCGCCGTTCTCGAGGGCACTGTGCAGCGACGGAAGCTCGCCATCCTCGGCAGCACTGTGCAGCGACGGAAGCTCGCCGTCCTCGGAGGCACTGTGCAGCGACGGAAGCTCGCCGTCCTCGGAGGCACTGTGCATTGACGGTAGCTCGCCGTCCTCGAAGGCACAGTGCAGCGACGGAAGCTCGCCGTCCTCGAAGGCACTGTGCAGCGACGGTAGCTCGCCGTCCTCGAAGGCACTGTGCATTGACGGTAGCTCGCCGTCCTCGAAGGCACAGTGCAGCGACGGAAGCTCGCCGTCCTCGAAGGCACTGTGCAGCGACGGTAGCTCGCCGTCCTCGAAGGCACAGTGCAGCGACGGTAGCTCGCCGTCCTCGAAGGCACTGTGCAGCGACGGACGCTCGCCCTCCTCTTCGCCGCAGTGCAGCGGCGGCAGCTCGCTGTGCACGACGAAGGCGCGGTGCAGCGGCGGCTGCTCGCTGTCCTCAATGAAGGCGCGGTGCAGCGGCGGCTGCTCGCTGTCCACCACGAAGGCGCGGTGCGGCGGCGGCAGCTCGTTGCGCTCGTCGTCACTGCCGCACTCGCTTTCATCGTCGAGACTATACAGCATATAGTAGCGCTCACCGCTGTCATCGTAGACCGCCATGCAGTTGAGCTCACCGTCTTCGTCGCTGCTGAAACCCGGGAAAGGAGCTGGCAGGTCTGGACCTTCCTCGAGGCGTATCTGCATCAGCATTTCCTGGAGGTCAGCTACCTGCTCCTGCAGGTTACGGATGCGCCATTCATTCCCTTCGGCGCTCCGCCCGACGCTGCTCCAGTTTAGCTGGGAGGCTGCTCCCGGCTGTGCATACCGCCCGCACACCGTTCCTTGTAGCCGCACGCTGTGGGGTGCCCCTTCCCCCTGCTCACCTCCGAAACTAGACCTCCTGGTCTCTGCCTTGCGGCCGGTGAGGGGACTCATGTCACCCCGAGCTGCGCCACCTCTGAACGGCGTGCGCCGTATCGCCAGCCGGCAGCCGTCCCAGTCACGCTGCCGTCTTAGCTCCTCTTGCTCCTTCCTGTCCGGTTTCCCTCTCCGTCTTCCACTACGCCGTTTGGTTCCCCTCCTGCTCTCCGCGTCGGTTTCCCAAACTCCAAACATCGTTGCCCCCCCCAAAAATAATCTCCCCGGGGAAGGGCTCCTCTGCTATGCCTCTTTTTAGGTCTTGCAATCTGTCACGTCCCGGGGTGTTGTGGCATAAACGCAGGAGGATCCAGGTTTTAAAGGAAACGATGTTTATTTATAACACAAAACAGGCAGGGAAACTCAAACAAAACAAATAGACTTTAAATGAAACGGAAACTAAAACACGTATAGACGGAGAAACAAAAGACACTAAGAAACATGCTGACATGACTAAGGTAAATGAACAGTTGCAAGACAACACAGGAGAACTAAAACAACCCATTTATAATAAAACTAATAACCAACTCGGTTCAGGTGAGCGCCCCCTGGTCACCTGACCGAGTTGCCCCATGGGAACTGAAGTCTAAACAAAGGAACTACAACCGAAATTACAGGGCGCTTTGGCGCCCTCTAGGGGTTATCCCTGACAGTAAGTGACACTCCACTATGAGATAAAACATGAGGGCATGTAAAATACCCGACCTAAGAGCACACTGTTATGTGCAAAAATCAAAATAGTGAGTAAAAATTATGTTATGAACAGTTATGTGCCAGATTTAATAATCTGCTTTAAAATAAGCTACTAATAACTAATTACTAATTACTTGCTAGACAAACACCTGTACCAATAAGAATTCATTAGAAAATCTAAAACAAATATTTTTACTGGGATTACTTAGTATTTTCACCGCTGAAATAATCGTGCTAAAATAGTCATTTTAAGACAAAACAAAAACTTTTTTGATTTCTCATCTGTGATTCACTCTCCAATTACCGAACAGGGAATTTATTTGGCTGATGACAAACGAAGTGTATCTAAACAAGATGTATTACTCAACGTTAAAAATATATATATTTCTTTGTAATAATAAGTCAGGCAGTGAGTTCTGCTGTACAGACAGACAGGCAGACATGTATGTGGACTTCAACCTGAAATAATATCACTGATTACATCAGCTTATTTTTAGGTTTAACTTTTTAACTATTTCTACAAATTCCGTCAACGAAGGGTACTAACAGTAGTATAACATAAAACCAGGAGATTCAGAATTAATTCACTGTCATTGTAGTTTTTCTTATCTGTCTTAGAATAAACTTTGACATGTGATTTTGTTTATGACTCTGAGTACCTCATTTATTTCGGCTGCCCACACATCGGCTTTGAGGAGGACCAACACTGCTTTTGATCTGCAGAATAATTAGAACAAGAAAAAGACTTTTTTTGTTGGCATAAATTAGTCCAAATTAATTAGTCAATTAGAACTACAGGCCAGATATATAAACTAGGTAAATTAAAATTAAACCTAATATTGTAATGTGCTCCCTTTAATCTTAAGTATGACTGATCCATATGTTTCCTTACAAAAAACAAGACATTTTTAAGGGAGGTCAAATGTTTTCGAGAGAGAGAGAGAGAGTGTGTGTAAAAGATCATCTTCAGAAGCTCTTTGTGTGCAGACATGGTGTTTGGGTTGTGTCTGTGTCTTTCTGAAAAAGAAATATAGAATATGTGATAGTTGACTTTGTAGGGACATTTGTTCATTCCTATTTACAAAAGCTTTGTTTTCACACTAAGCCCAGCAATCTGCAATAAAGCCTCATCAGTGAGGATGAAAAAAAAAGGTGTACAGCATATGGGTAGGAAATACCCTGCATACCATTGCTTTTAGAACAATAATGGTAGATGATCTGAATGTTGAGGGCCTTTTGATATTTGTGCACATAGTCTTACTTTGTGCTTAATTTCATCCTTTGTTCAGAGAGTAAGGCACTCCCATACCTTGCTATCTCTCCAATTTGCTGCCATTTCACTTTGTTTCTGTATAGTAAATGTTTTTTTTCCCTCCCTTTGACAGGACGCACACATCACCTACCTCAAAATGTCACATCCCTGTTTTGCAGTGACAGCTCCCTCTTTTATATATCTTGTTTTGATCTGTAAATCCCTTCACTGTCAGCTTAAAGGTACCACAACATTGACACCCGATTCCTTAATATATAACTTTTGGACAATATACTATAAAAGTACATTTATCAGTTACTCAGTATAAACAGATGAACTACTTTATTGCTAAGCATGTTATACTATTAGTGAGGATACTGTTAGGTTTTTGTTTATAGAGTATTCTGACTCTGTGTTCAGCATTTGTGCAATGGATTTTTTTTTTTTTTTGGCTTCTGGCAAAAAAGAATTTGACAAAATACAAAATGGCAAAAGATTTCCTTTTGTTCTGTGTTATTATTAAGTAATTACAGGAACACACACCACAGTGGAAATGCCTTGTGACAATAGAAGAATGTGTGTGTGTGAGTGGGTGTCTGTGTGTGAGTGAGTTAGTTTTTTTGTGTAGTGAAATGAATGAATGAATAAATCCGAAGCATGTGAGAAATGCAGTGATTGCCAAGATCTGCAGAGTAACAGAACATGTATGAGTACAAGTATGAATCAGAGTAACTGAACAGTTATAAGAGTTAAAAACTGTTTTTATTTCTCTTTATGATCTCCTGCAACACTATTGCATTCATCCTAGTGTTTCACTAGTTCTCAAATATTATCAAGGTTTGAAAGTTTTCTTCATATGCCTGAGCCAAGAGCTGTGAACCTCCCATGAGCCATTATGGACCTTCCATGCACTCCTTTATCAAGGTCAGTGGTGGTGGATGTGGCGATAACTGACCAGCCAAGTTCGTATAATGTGCAATTGGTGCTGTGAGCGGTATGAGTTTGTCCATTGTCCTGCAAATACAGAACACATTTGGTGATCAAACCTTTTGTCCTCAGAGCATTCCACCTGCTTAATGTACACAGCAGCATTTAGTCTTCTTTGGGGGTAAGAGATGGCATTACTCTCTCTTCCCTGTCAATTATAATGTCAATAGCCAACTGGGGTAGTTTTTAGGTCACATGTATACAGAAGAGGGCAATTAGCACTTTATTCATAACTTGTTCAGCTACTTTGTGACATTGAATTTAAAAAAATTTATTTCATGGGTCTCAGATGAAACATGATAGCCAGGTGTCATGTAAGAGAGGACAGCTGGCTAGAGGACAGGAACTGGAAAATGACTAAATTAGGAAAAAAATGGATAACACCTTCTAACTAAGGTGAATACTATGTTCTAAGCTGATTAATTAATAACGTTTTGGTTTAAACAAATGTAAATGCACAAATGCAAAAATGAATATAGTGTTAGTCACCTTTAGTGTACAGAATATATGAGTTTAATATGTTTGACATTTCTGGTATTATCTGTATGAGAGAGAACACACATGTGAACTCCACTCAGGAGTCAGTACCATGGAGAGCAACCAAAAGCTGTTTCTTTACTTTGGGTAATGGGGGATTATGTGTGCAAAAAATTTAGAAAATCATCCGCATAATATTCCCTAAAAATTGAGGTGGAATTAGTCTTTGGCTGTTATTACAGTGGTTAGGTTTATAGGAAAACCTTCTCTCTCTCTCTCTCTCTCTCTTTCTCTTTCTCTCTTTCTCTCTCTCTCTCTCTCTCGCTCTCACTCTTTTCCACTCTCTTTCTGTGGATGCTTTAAAAAGTGGAAATAGAATAGCATGATTTGGAAAGAAATAAAGCATTCCGTGCTGGACTTGGTTAATGGAATCACACACAGAGTTAGCTCAATGTAAGACAGCACGCTAGTGTTGAATGCAAGAAGTTTAGCTTAGTTGCTTTCTTTTTTTTCTGTGACTATAGAGGCTGGATTGCATTTCTTTTAAGATAGTTAAATTTAATGTTCTTGTTCTCTTGTTGTTGTATTGTGCGTGGTAAAATAATCCTGTAGACAGACAAATTGTTTAGCAAGGTTTTCAGTTGCTCCATTAAAGGCACAATTTATTCACCTGTGGTCTATTCTCTCTGTTCTCAATTTTGGATTGAAACCAAATCAAGTGTAACATGACTAGAGCATAAAGCAAAATCTTTGGCATTAAATAAAAGCTTCTACAGATCAACAGACCATGAAAGAACAGTCAAACTCTCTGCAGTGAACTTCCACTGGCTGTCTACAAAGCTGAGAAACTGTCAGTGTTAAACTAAAGACTAAAGTGCTCTCAATAAATGAACACTTACATTTATATATATATATATTTTATAAGATGTAATGTTTTTATGATGTGCACTATTTCTTAGTTTTAGTTTATATAGATTATAGATTGCATATATTGCATATATTCTCTGATCTAGTAAACTAGCATAGGAATATTACTTTGATCAAGACTACTTCTGTTAGGTACAATGTGCAGTGTTCACAGGGCATCAGAATGAATCTCTGAGGCATAAAAAGATGCGCAAGTAGGTGGGCATATGTAAGGTTTGCAGGATAATCAAAGATTGGTGCTGTGCCTTTGATTTACAAGCATTTAGTTATTCTTTGATTAGCATCATAGTTGTTTAAAGTAGGCTACTATCTATACACCTTTCTGTTTTCTATACCCCTTTTGAACCTATCCAAGGGAACTCAGGGTACAAGGCAAGGGACACCCTAGATGCATAGCAAATCCATCTCAGGGAACAAGCACACACATCCAATCTGGTAGGCTAGGTAATTCTTAAAAATGCACTGACGTCCCTGACAATAATGTCACATTAATAAATTATATATATATATATATATATATATATATATATATATATATATATATATATATATATATATATATATATATATATAAAAATCTTAGCAGAAACCTCGTTTCCCTTCTCATCTGCTCCAACAACTCAGCATTCAGCATCAACAGGATACTAATCAAAGTGTTAATCACAATAATGAGTCACTGTGTTGCTTAACGAACAAAAACATTCCTCTGAAACTGCTCAGGTACAGATACCAGATTCAAAAGAAAGCCAAACATTTGCCAAAATTTGAGAGCCAAGGAAGCCTTTCAAGAAGCCTGAATAAATATTTCTCAAGACTACAAAAATACAAGAAAGTCTCTCTCTTTGGAAGCAAAAGATGAGGAAATGAGGGTTGGCTCATGTCTTTTGCACAGTACTGAACACACAAATGAACCAGGGCCAAAAACTCATTAATGAACCATGTTTCTTTCTAACAAACTGCTCCAGCTAGAGATGGGGTGCATACATTCTAGAGAGCATCAGTTGTGTCGTCAATAAATTCAAATTTTATTCCTGGAAGTGATGCGCTAATATTAAAATGAGAATGTCTCCAAAGATATTTTAATATGGTTTCCTGCCACTTTGGTGCTCATAACATAAAGGAACTGGTATAAAAACATTAATTCAAATATAATAGCTATATGCAATGTCAATACTAACATTATTATTTACTTTTTAAGAGTTTGCCCTATTTTATTTTATTTCTTGAAATGAAAATATTACATATTATAATGCCTGTGATATACACACACCTAAAGGATTATTAGGGACACCATACTAATACGGTGTTTGACCCCCTTTCACCTTCAGAACTGCCTTAATTCTATGTGGCATTGATTCAACAAGGTGCTGAAAGCATTCTTTAGAAACGTTGGCCCATATTGATAGGAGAGCATCTTGCAGTTGATGGAGATTTGTGGGATGCACATCCAGTGCACAAAGCTCCCGTTCCACCACATCCCAAAGATGCTCTATTGGATTGAGCTCTGGTGACTGTGGGGGCCATTTTAGTACAGTGAACTCATTGTCATGTTCAAGAAACCAATTTGAAATGATTCGAGCTTTGTGACATGGTGCATTATCCTGCTGGACGTAGCCATCAGAGGATGGGTACATGGTGGTCATAAAGGGATGGACATGGTCAGAAACAATGCTCAGGTAGGCCGTGGCATTTAAACGATGCCCAATTGGCACTAAAGGGCCTAAAGTGTGCCCAGGAAAGATCCCCCACACCATTACACCACCCCCACCAGCCTGCACAGTGGTAACAAGGCATGATGGATCCATGTTCTCATTCTGTTTATACCAAATTCTGACTCTACCATTTGAATGTCTCAACAGAAATCGAGACTCATCAGACCAGGCAACATTTTTCCAGTGTTCAACTCTCCAATTTTGATGAGCACGTGCAAATTGTAGCCTCTTTTTCCTGTTTGTAGTGGAGATGAGTGGTACCCGGTGGGGTCTTCTGCTGTTGTAGCCCATCCGCCTCAAGGTTGTGCGTGTTGTGGCTTCACAAATGCTTTGCTGCATACATTGGTTGTAACGAGTGGTTATTTCAGTCAAAGTTGCTCTTCTATCAGCTTAAATCAGTCGGCCCATTCTCCTCTGACCTTTAGCATCAACAAGCCATTTTCGCCCACAGGACTGCCGCATACTGGATGTTTTTCCCTTTTCACACCATTCTTTGTAAACCCTAGAAATGGTTGTGCGTGAAAATCCCAGTAACTGAGCAGATTGTGAAATACTCAGAACGGCCCGTCTGGCACCAACCACCATGCCATTCAGTTTGGAGTTCAGGAGATTGTCTTGACCAGGACCACACGCCTAAATGCATTGAAGCAACTGCCATGTAATTGGTTGATTAGATAATTGCATTAATGAGAAATTGAACAGGTGTTCCTAATAAACACTTTAAACTCATGTTTCATTTCAGACCAGTCAAAGCAATAAAAAAAAATCTGACATTTTAATGCTTATTTCTTCCTATATCTTAGGAATGAATTTAGAAGACTGCAGCACAATAACATTGAATGTTGCATGGCTTCTAAGCCAGATCATATTTTGCTTCCAACTGTTTCATTTCCCTTTCACCATAACTTGGCTCATAATGTTCCTCCCAGTTGTTACAATGCAGCTGCTGCTATGCAGCTGATTATGTCTCATGTGCTCCATCTTCAGGCAGACAGCTGTGCTCTGTGTTTCTGAATGACTCAGAGGAGTGAACCTTTGCACTGCAGATGGGATGTTGGTGGGGGAAAAAAATCACAATGTAACAACTGCTCTTTGCAAGACTGCTTCAACCATGCATTCTCAGTAGCTTTTTAGATTTGTCTTGATGAATAAGCATGTTCATGTCACATAAGTCAACAAAGATTCATACCTTAGATTGACTGCTGTAGCATCCTGTCATAATAGATTCATTTTGTTCACAGCACAACAATTAGAATGGTCTCATGTCTTGGGAAAGAAAAAACTCATACTGCTGGAAGCATAAATCAGTCTTCGAGTGTTTACATATTTGAGGAAAGAAAGGACATGGAGCAAATCTACAGGAGGGGAAAATATGATAAAAACCTAAAAATATAAAGAAGAGCATTTACAACTGTACAAAGAAAGCTAGTCAATAAGTCACTAACAGTCACTGACTCTAATGAAATGGGCGAGGAATGTTCAAGAAACCACATAATTTTTTTGAAAATAAGTCTTGTTATATAATGAATATGAGACTGTCTCAGTTGATTTAAATGTGGATGAATCATTCATAAAAAGATAAGACAACCAATTGAGACCTGAAGTGAAATCATCTTCAGTCTACTGCCACCACATTTGGAGTACATTTTCATTTATTTATTGCTGTCTGATGGTTCAGCTGTTTTCACATTCCTTTTTTTCCTTTACTGTCATTCTCTCTCTCTCTCTCTCTCTCTCTCTCTCTCTCTCTCTCTCTCTCTCTCTCTCCCCCCTCTCCCTCTCATCCCCATCTTGTAATTTATTTGTGGATTGCCATCTTCTCCCTAGGTCCATGCAAGTTACCTCTGGGTTCTCCAGTTTTCTCCATGATGACCCTGACTGAGATGAAGAGGTTACTGAAGATAAATGAATGTGATATTAGGGGTATACTGAAGGTACCTACATTGAAATTTCTCCTCCACTCTTGAGTAACGGAATATCTTTCATATTTTAGGTGTTGACCTTTAACAGTTCTCCTTGAGGATTCAGATGCTGTGTTATCAAAGATTTTTCTGCAGGAGGCTTTATAATAAAAAAAAATAATAATTAACTTTCTGATGAAATGTGAATTCTGAATATTGTTGTAATATATTTATTTGCATACTATATTAGCTGGTTTGTCGATGTAAATGCAAAGACTACATTTTAAATACAATTTATGTAAGTAAAAACTTAAAGTTTTGCACTTATTATGAATACATACATTTTTTTTAATCAGTTCAATTATATATCCCCATGGGTTTGCATGAATTACTGCATCAGTGTGGTGTGGCATGGAGGCGATCAGTCTGTGGCTCTGCTGTGGTGTCATGGAAGCCCAGGTATCTCTAATGGCGGCCTTCAGCTCTTCTACATTGTTGGCACTGGTGTCTTATAACCTTCCTCTTATATCTTCATAGATTCTCTATGGGGTTTAGGTCAGATGAGTTTGCTGGTCAATCAAGCACAGGGATACCATGGTTCTTAAACCAGGTATTAGTACTTTTAGTAATAGGGGGCAGGTGCCAAGTCCTGTTGAAAAATGAAATCAGAATCTCCATAAAGCTGGTCAGCAGAGGGAAGCATGAAGTGCTCTAGCATGAAGCTGAAGCGCTGACCTTGTACCTGATTAAATACAGTGGACCAACACCAGCAGATGACATGGCTCCCCTAACAACCACTTACTGTGAAAACTTTACACTTGACCTCATGCAACTTGGATTCTGTGCCTCTCCTTTTTTTCTCCAGACTCTGAAAATAGGGATATAGCCTACTGAACACCAATCCAGTGCTTTTTGTCCTTAGCTCAGGCAAAATGCCTCTGATGTTGTTTTTGGTTCAAGAGTTCATGTCCTGGATAGGTCTCTGAGTGGTGGCTCTTGAAGTGACTCCAGCTGCAGTCCACTCTTTGTGAATTTGCCCCAAATTCTGGAATTGGCTTAATTTCACAATCCTCTAAAGGCTACGGTTACCCCTGTTGCCCGTGCACCTTTTTCTACCACATTTTTTCCTTCCATTCAATTTTCCATTAATGTGCTTGGATACAGAACTCTGTGAATAGCCAACCGCATTACTGCAGTAGTTCATGCAAAGTGAGCCCCACTCAAGTATTGAGTGTTGTACATATTCATACTTTTTAGTAGTCGCATATTTCTGTGTTTAAAAATTTTTTCTTTTTTGTTTTTTTAAAGTAGTATTTTAATTTTATAAGATACTGAATTTTGGTAACTGAATGACACCAGCTGTCATCATCAAAATTAAAAGAAATAAACACTTGAATATATCAGCCTATGTGTAATGAATCTTCAGTTTTTGAATTTAGCTACTGAAATAAAGCAACTTTTCGATGGAATTCTAATTGATTAAGATGCACCTGTATTTATGGGTATTGATACAATGTGCAATGTGTGCACAAACATGTGTGCACTTTTTTTGCAGAAAAAGTAGTCTTGTTTTACAATCCATCAAATATTTAAACCACCCACATTCTATGAGTTTAGACTTTCTGCTACGTTAGAATTATATGAATGAAAATGAAAAAAATATTTTTTATGTAAATTTTGATGCAATACCTAGTATGTGTAAAGCTAAAGATACGTGGATTTATGTAACATCACTTTACAGATATTCCTCTATCGCACTGGCACAGATATTGTTTAGAGTTTTGTGCTTGTCTGTAATATGTCAAGGAAGAGGAAATTGCTGAGTTGACATGCTGGTACAGAAGAATGGTGAAAGATGGAGCACTGGCAAGAAAGCAATATGAGCTGTCTGGAAGCATATGAAGACAACAGAAGCAGCACATCTCTGGCCTCATATAATGATAATTCCGCTGGCTTGTCAGGAAGGAAGCGACTGGGTATTTTATTTCTCCATAAGATTGTGCATGAAATCAATACTTTCATGGCCAACTGACTGCAAGCTTGCTTCTCTCCTTTTCTGTCATTTTTCCCATCCATATCTCTCTGCCTCACTTTCACTTGCTCCCTTATAACAGGTTCAAGTTTTCAAAATTGCCTCTGATTTGCATTCCAAAATTGATTTTTTTTTTCTTTCTTTCTTTCTTTATTTTTTTATGCAGACTGATTTAATAGCATTATCAATTGAGAAATATTTTGTATTGCATTTGCACTTTTGGCTTAATAGTTAGGCAATTAGGGCTATTTCTGTCTACACTAAGGGGAAGCATATAAGCAAATCACAGATAATTGTAGCCCAGATATCAACAACTGAATGTAATATTGTAATATTGTAGGTCAACAGCAGTCATATAAGCATTTCACTTCATATCATACTGTGTATGACTGTGTATGTGACAAATAAAATTTGAATTTGAATTTGAAGGACAGCAGTTAAGCAAAGGTCCATGGATGGGACATAATACAAAATCACAATGTTTAAAGACCAACGAAGAGTGGCGTGTGCATTTATTCTCCCTATGTTACAGAGGTGTTTAACATACCTTGACAATTTCAAATAGTCTTATTTATAGCAATAAAATAATAATTAATATTTGAGCATCAAAAGGGCAATGTAATAATGTGCTTTTCTGTCATGTTAGGTGCTTATAAGTACACTTATTAGCAAAGAATTGAAAAAAATTATGGTAACTACTTCCGTTATATATACACTCACCTAAAGGTTTATTAAGAACACCTGTTCAATATCTTATTAATGCAATTATCTAATCAACCAATCACATGGCAGTTGCTTCAATGCATTTAAGGGTGTGGTCCTGGTCAGGACAATCTCCTGAACACCAAACCGAATGTCAGAATGAGAAAGAAAGGTGATTTAAGCAATTTTGAGAGTGGCATGGTTGTTGGTGCCAGACGGGCCGGTCTGAGTATCTCACAATCTGCTCAGTTACTGGGATTTTCACGCGCAACCATTTCTAGCGTTTACAAAGAATGGTGTGAAAAGGGAAAAACATCCAGTATGCGGCAGTCCTGTGGGCGAAAATGCCTTGTTGATGCTAGAGGTCAGAGGAGAATGGGCCGACTGATTCAAGCTGATGGAAGAGCAACTTTGACTGAAATAACCACTCGTTACAACCAATGTATGCAGCAAAGCATTTGTGAAGCCACAACACGCACAACCTTGAGGCGGATGGGCTACAACAGCAGAAGACACCACCGGGTGCCACTCATCTCCACTACAAACAGGAAAAAGAGGCTACAATTTGCACGAACTCACCAAAATTGGACAGTTGAACACTGGAAAAATGTTGCCTGGTCTGATGAGTCTCGATTTCTGTTGAGACATTCAAATGGTAGAGTCAGAATTTGGCGTAAACAGAATGAGAACATGGATCCATCATGCCTTGTTACCACTGTGCAGGCTGCTGGTGGTGGTGTAATGGTGTGGAGGATCTTTCCTTGGCACACTTTAGGCCCTTTAGTGCCAATTGGGCATCGTTTAAATCCCACAGCCTACCTGAGCATTGTTTCTGACCATGTCCATCCCTTTATGACCACCATGTACCGATTCTCTGATGGCTACGTCCAGCAGGATAATGCACCATGTCACTAAGCTCGAATAATTTCAAATTGGTTTCTTGAACATGACAATGAGTTCACTGTACTAAAATGCCCCCCACAGTCACCAGATCTCAACCCAATAGAGCATCTTTGGGATGTGGTGGAACGGGAGCTTCGTGCCCTGGATGTGCATCGCACAAATCTCCATCAACTGCAAGATGCTCTCCTATCAATATGGGCCCATGTTTCTAAAGAATGCTTTCAGCATCTTGTTGAATCAATGTCATGTAGAATTAAGGCAGTTCTGAAGGTGAAAGAGGGTCAAACACCGTATTAGTATGGTGTTCCTAATAATCCTTTAGGTGAGTGTATTTATTTATTTATGCTGTAAAGTGTTATACAATCCTAGCTCAGCTCAAACTAGCAGGGTTGCCAGTTAAACAAAATCTTCCGATAGATGCAAAAATTTTACGAATGTTTTCTTTTGTCCCAGGAGACAGCCAAACCTTGTGAAAATTACAGGTGAAGTTGGTTAACTACTTTGTAACCTTGGAGGAGGTCAGGTAGCTGCTGAAAGTGCAAATAGCTAAAGGGAAGTGGTCTGTTTCTCACACTGTTCTTCTCTTTTAGATCAAACAAAAGCAAGCACATGTACAGTAGTAAGCTTTGCACATAAAGAGGTTCCTTGTTCTGTTTTCCATGATAATGAGCAAAATAAGCTAACAAAAACAAAACAGCATAATGTTATGCTCTATCAATTTGACACTGTTGAATACATTTATTTTTAGCATAAAAAATTTACATTAGATTAATTTTAGCCACATTGCTGAAATAGCACTATGTTGTTCAGACTGGTGGATCTCTTAATATTCTATTTCTTCTCTCTGCTTAATTTACATACATCAGACATCATTTGGTTGAGATAGGTCATCATGCCTTCATGAATTAGGTTAGCACTGTCATTCTGGCTCCAACATCTGTCATTTTAAGTAATGACTGACCTGACTTTCCTAAGTCACAGCACCAGATGTTGTCTGACTCGCACGATGAGAGGATGCCAGGGTGACTACAATGTGACAGACTGATGAAGAGAGATTCACGCAGCATCCTGCTTTGACATACTTATGGACAAGATGTTAGATGTGTAGAATGCCAGATTCTGCCATGTCACCTCTGATGTGGACATGTCTCTTTTTTTTTAAACACAGGGACTGTGGATGGCCATGAAAAGACAGATTGGTCTGAAAAAGAAGTCTGAAAGCTTGAGCTGTTGCATTCTAAATGCACAACCTGGTGCGCAGTCTTCTGTAACACAACTGCCCACTGAATGAGCAATGATTTATTGTAGCATGAACTGCATAATCAGTACCATCTCTAAAAAAAATTGTGGAAGGTTTTTATACTTTGACCAGACAAGGTTGGGTTGTACAAATATACCAAAAGTAAACTTTGTTCTAAAGCAGACTATTTACAATACTGAAATATTGGAATAAATTGTAATTTATTCCAGTATTTCAGTAGCCAATTGAAGCCAAATCAATCATAATCATTCAAAGATAAATTCACTCCCCACAAGTTTGTAAATATTTATAAAACAGCCTGCAGTTGTTTGTGGTAATGTACATATGTAATTTAGTATCAGTACCCCATTGTTTCAGCTTTGAATCTCATTTTTTTTTTGTATTTATTTATTTATTTATTGTACTGGCAGAACATGGATAAAATGTTTTCAGTTTTGTTGCACACAAAACCTTTTTAATTACAATGTTTATTGAACATTAGGGCTATACAACTAGTATTATTTTATTTAAATGTATAATTTTGTATTCAGATGTATTTATCTAGGTTAATAACAAACAATGAAACAAATGATCTCATTAAGTGCATATATTATTGACAAATTCTTTTTTTTTGTCTATCACATGTTCCTTCTGAACCACGTGACGCCAGCTGACCGCATCTTTTCGCACTCCCGATCTCCGGAAGATAGGGCGAGCACTTTACCCTTCGCCACTCGGAGGCCCATTATTGACAAATTCCACATTAAAATCCAACAATATTTATATTACCTATAATAAATTGCAGTCTTGTGCAGTTAAATAACTGCATAGGTCCGTGTAGCATTTTGATTTTTATGAGATTAATTGTGCCGCGCAATTGAACATGATGAGAAACAATTAAAGGTTAAGTAAAAAGGTTAGTTTACAATGCAGTATCAGCAATGCATCATCATCACCTCGACCACTTTGGTAGTTGGCAACAACTCCACATCATAAATGTCTATGATTGCTGGGGAAACTAGCAATAGCAGTCAACAGATGTTAGATATAATTTTTTTTTGGATTTGGCATTCTCCAAAAAAGCCCATCAAATGTTTTTATTTTATTCACATTAAATTGTATTATGTGCAGCCACTAGTTTCACTTCACTGATCATGTGACAGAAAGAAGCAATTCAATTGTCTTTTTATGGATGCACAAAGTTTACCTATGAAATGCAATCATTCACTGCCATGAAAAACACCTTCAAAGTTTAAAGGGGTTGTGTAAAAGAATCTCTCAAAACAAGTATGGGTTCCTGGGGAAAATAATACGCCAGATTTAGTGAAAGTCCAAAAAACTTTTTTGTGACAGAACATTCTTCCTATATTTTTTTCATAGAATATTCAGCCATCGTTGTATATTCAGTAAACTTACTATTTTTGTCAAGTTTGTCATTTTCAGTGGGGATGTCTGAGTATTGTTTTTCTGTTGGCCATTGGTTAATAAAAAAATTAATCAAATACTCTTTAAGGGAAAACCTACTTTTGGGAGAAAAAAAATATTTTTAAGGTGAAAATAGTTTAAATAGTTTAATTTGAAGTAATAGTCTGTGGTATAATGTGAATTAATCTAACAAAGTGATTTCAGCTAATATGGAAAATATAGACATATTTCTCATAAATGTAAGAAAGGCGTTAAAGTTTAATTGCAACTAAGTACCCTAATCAAATTAGCATTTTAATAATAATAATAATAATAAAAATAATAATAATAATAAAAATTAAAAAATAATACAAATATATTATATATAATTATGTTGTGCTTACAGCATATCTTTGTAATATCAGCAAATAATGTGGAAAGAGACTAACAGTGCCTGAGACATTAAGCCATGGGATTAAACACCTCAAAAGGCATTTTCATGCAGCAAGAATAAACCTGTCCTACTGTGTTACACTTGTTCAGCCTTTCCACACCACCTGTTATTGCAAGGATTAGATTTAGCATATGGCTAATACAGAGATTTAGCAGCTTGTTCAGCAGAAAGTAACATACTATAATGAAGTTGCATGACTTTTTAAAGGTTTATCTATGCTCACAGATGTTAATGTGCATCTAGCCCTGGCAGGCAGAACGACCTCATTTCCACTCATGGATACATCTTCATCATAGTTAGTAGCTGGTCTTCTGCATCAAAAAGCCAGCTGCAGACTAAATATGATATGATGAGGAGCTACTTACTGAGGGGTGCATTAGCAAACAAGCCATGTTTTTACCAGTAGTACAAGTGATCATAATTATGCCTGTGGAATTTTGGTGTAATTTTGTAAGTTATGCATTTGTAATAATATAGATGCATAAAACAGGTGCAGTAAGATTTTTTTATAGTCCTTATCTCTCTGTGGCTATGTGTTATATTAGCCCATTACCAGACAAGTAGTATAAAGTAGAAGCTTTAGTAAAACTGAAACACATTACACTCCTAGCAGTATTTTTCTCTAGTCAGGTTAATCTAGCCGAATGTGTTTTAATGCAAAACACAAAACATGGCAAAATGAAAAAGCTGGTCGGGAATTGTGACTTTTACTTACTGTTTGTCTTTCCTACACAGCTGACATCTGTTTAAACATTATGTTTACATACAGAGTATGATTTGGAAGGAAAGACCTATCTGTACAGTATGACTGTATAGTACTATACTTATATACTTATCTATACTTATCTATAACTGATCAAGATGATAAAATAAATTTGCAACATAAAATTAGACTGTGAATAAAATTTACAAGAAGAAAATAATAAAAAATAAGAATACAATGTATGAAACATATGTAACAAGAAATATTAAAAATATATGTGAATGAATAATAGACAAATCAATTGATATACTGTATATTTCGAAATATATAGGTGTGTGGGGGTTCAAACCCCAGCACCGCTAAGTTGCTCCTGTTGGACCCTTCAGCAAGGCCCTTAACCCTCAACAAATCAGATGGATAATGAGATCAAATGTAATGGGCTCCAGGCCCTCTACAATTCTGTACAGGATAGAAAATGGATTAAATATTAGTCTAGTATAAGCAGGATAGAAAAACTCGTTCACATTTACCACTAGACATAAAAAATTAGTTGAGTTATAAATATTGAAGGTTGGATTAGCCTGTCATGTCAAATCCTTTGAATGTTTCCATTTATTGAAGCTTAATAATTTTCTTTGGCAGGTCGATTGTTACCAGAATGATACCTTTGTATTATACAAGCCAATTTTGATATTTACGAAGGCAAATCACTTCTTGTAATACATAGAAAAAACCTTATGCAAAGTGCATCAAGCACCATGATAAAACTGGCTGCTATGAAAACCCTCTCAGACCATCTTGGAGTAACCAGCCTAAAAAAATCACCAATTAGCAGCACCTCAGATTAGAGCTGTTATAAAGACTTAACAGAGGTAGTAGCAGACACATCTCAACACATCTCAATATCAACTGTTCAACGCAGATTATTGCATATTTCGGATGCCTTCAGCATTGTTTTACGATGTAGAAAGAGAGTGAGAGGGAGATGTACATCCATTTGAGATCCATATTTAAATTTTATGTTTCAGAACACCATAAAAAGCATGGATGACTGAACTCAATGACTTTGGTTACTCACAAAACCATGATCAATGAACACATATTAACACGCTTCCTGCTCACTGAATAAAATCACAGAAAAAACAGACCTACATTAAATGTTACAGGTCATTGCTGAGATACAATTGTAATCATTTCAATGCTTCAGCATAGGTACAGCAGCTATCTTAGCTCAGTCTAATGAATGAAAAAGACAATGCCACAGATCTCCTGAGAGATACAAAATCGTGCCTCTGGATGACCCACCAGACAAAAACGTGTCTGCAGTATTGTCTGGGGAAATACATGGCACATTTAAAGAGTAACAAGCAAGTGCTAATGTCTGCCTGTGATAGAAAAGGACAGAACCTGCAGTTCTAAGTGCACTTAAAAGGGAATTAGAGAATAAAAGTCAGGCAAAGGGAAAAATAGACAAAAAATAATAGGGGCATAAACTAAGAACAGAATTTTCATGTCCTCAGGCTAGTCATATTCGTGACCCAAAAAGGCTTAACTTATTTAAATCACTATTTTACATAAAAGTGTCTCTAGCCTTTAGAACTCACTGCCCTGAACTGATCTACATTGTTTCTCCTCCCGGTACACCTGTTCTAGCTAATCAGTAAGTTGTGAAGCCCTCTAATGAGCAGGCTGGTTGTGCTAGGGCAGGAAAAGCTTCAAAAAGTACCAGACACATCACACCAGGCCTGGAGTGTCTCTGAGAAAAATTATTTTAACAAAAATTGTAGCCATTGATGTGACTCTGAAATGAAGGATCTCATTAGCACCGGCGGTCTAGAATCCCACAGCTATCATGACAAATAAAACCTCCCAAGCCAGAGAGATATCAGACAACACACTCAAACATTTATTGTTTCTCGAATTACTGACGGAGTAAATATGTTCTCTTCAAAGAATGAAGATGTCATATCAGTTGTACATGTGCTCATTACCCGACAAATGATTTTGGCCGCGAATTTGAAGCATTTTTAATGTATCACTCATTCTTTTTAGTGGTTGCTTACTAGCACCCATTTCTGGACTTTAGATGACAACTTGGAATACTAAGAACCAGGCAATTTTTTAGGGCTTGTTCTGCCATTACAAGTCTTATTTAGTTAACGAGTTGTGCACACCCCAAACGCTTTAGAAAACATCAGTGTATCACAGCTTGCTGCATATGTGGCTGAATAGTTTCAGACTGCTAAGAGTGCCCATGCTGACCCCTGCCCACTGCCAAAAACACCAACAATGGACATGTGGAGAAATGGAACAATGTGGCCTGGGCTGATTAATCATGTTTTCTTTTAAATCACATGGACAGCCAGGTGCATATGCACTGCTTACCTAGGGGGGAAAACAGTACCAGGCCCCCAGCAGAGGCAGTGTGATGCTCTGGGCAATGTTCTACTGAGAACCCTTGGGTTGTGACATTCATGCATGTGTTACTTAAACCACACATGTCCAGGATTTATTATTTATATATATATATATAAATATATATATATATTTTTTTTTACATATATTGAGCTGTTGCAAAAATATTTTATTTTTATATATATATATATATATATATATATATATATATATATATATATATATATATATATATATATATATAAAAATTAAAATCCAGACAGCGTATAAACTTAATAAAGGCCAATGTTATTTATTGATTGGATTACAATTTAATTAAATGTGCATTATTCATTAAGTTGAATTCGGGCAGCAGACATCGTCCTTTTTGTATTTTTAAAGGGCAAATTATCTTTAGAGATTGCTGCAATTAATTGCATTCAATTGTACACTGTAATCTGGGTTTGGAGTCCTAGATTAGTGTGTAAACATTGCTTTATTATCTTACTCACTCACTCACCCACGCGCTTATCTTGTACAGCATTGCAGGAGGCCTGGAGCCTATCCCAGGGGACTCAGAACTCAAGGCAGAGTACACCCTGTACAGGGTGCCAATCCATCACAGGGTATGGATTATATGAGTTCTTATTAATTATCTTTATTGAGATTACAGGCAATAGCTAGTAAACACAATTCTTGTTTCTACATTTTCAATCACATCTATTTATTTATTTTTAAAAATTAGGAACAAAATATGAAGGATTACACATGTATGTGTTTTGCTCATTAGCATGATCCACATTGTTCTCTCTAGTTACAGGTCCAGTCAGGGCATTTTATGGAACAGAGAGGTTTTTCTGGAATCGTTGTTCCTAAATGAACAGATAACTGCTTGCTCTTTGTTTAAAAGCAACCTCCATGCTAAGTTTAAATATACAAGCCAATGTTTGGATAAAGCTGAACTGAATGGACAGAGTGCACAGAAAGAGCTGCTTCTTGCTTATTAAACTAGTGGGTTCATTTTGTTAAAAACGTTTAATTTGATTAACATTGAACTTATGGACACATCTATTCGTCAAACCGGCTCCTTGTTTTCTTTATCTCAGCAAACACATAGTATAGATCATTTTCAAATAAAGTGAAATATTTCTGCATTGGGTAGCATTAGGTTTTCTAAAATTGGAAAATTTCGAAAATATATATATATATTTTTTTTTAATATATATATATCAATATCTGACTTTTCATCATTTTGGCTGTTTGCCATTTGAGGCAACATCTCGTGGTTTTAAAAGATCACCACAGATAGCACAGTTGGTAAAACGGATATAATATCAATATATAAAAACTACACAAGGCCATATTTATTAATTAATATATTTATTTATTATTTTTTTTATTTGTAAGTGAAGATTTTATCTGATCTTTTTCCATCACCATTGGTAGTGACATTAAATTCAGCCCTTCAGTGTACGCTTGGTTACAGAAAGCAGTGTTTCTGTCTTTACGGGAAAAACAGAAGGAGGAAAACAGATGGTGATGGGTCAGGGAGAGATTACCATGAGAGGAAGTGAGAAGAACAGCATACGTACTACGATAAAAAAGTAGCTGTTGGTGCTGTGGCAGATATTCGAATAAAGATAGAGACGCAGTGAAATAGAGGAGGGTCAGAGATAAGAGGACAAAAAGAACACACAACACACACATACACACACACAGCTCTATGTTGCAGTGTCAGAAAACGAGGAGCAAAGCATAGGTATCCTGCAGTCATATGTTGTTGTCACTGAAATTTTAGGTGTAATTTATTGAAATTGTATTGTATTCTAAACAACATATAAGCTATTGAATCATATTGTGGAAATAAGGGGGGATGCGTCAGGGCATTGAGTGTAAAAACCTGAACGAAAATTTTTAAAAATGTGGATTTGATGATACACTGTGGCTTTTGGAGCATCCAAAAGTAGAAGAGGTCTAAATTGTTAAGGTCATGCATTAGCAGTTTTTGTTGTATTTGGAGCAGGGTTAAATATAGAAAATATAGTGTTATTTGCACAGGCTTAAAAGTTATCTCAGAATATTATATCATCTCATTTAAAATGTGTCTTGGTAATAATGAATGTACCTCACTATGCTTCCACATTAGCCACACATTTACATCAACTACCGAACAGAGCCTTAGCAATAATCTCTCAGGGTTATCAACTATGATTGGATCACTGTCCACAGAACTTAAAAATGTGACTGAATGCTTAGAGGTAATGCTGTTATACATGTCAAATGTAGCTTCACTTGAAAGAAAATGAATGTAAGGAAAAACTAGCACTCCGGTATAACAATCACACATGCACTTTAAAACAGACCACTCCAAAATTAGAATGTAAATGACGTCATACTAATTTGGTAGTATATCAAACAATTTGGAAGGAGAGAATCCTGAGATATAAAAAGGCTTTTAGTGCTGCCAGATCTTTGTATCGCTCAACTCAAGAGATACAAGAGAACAAAAGAATCCTAGATTCTTATTGACTAGGAATAAGACCACCACAGAAACATGCACACCAATAACATGTAGTAGTGAAAACTTAATCATTCTTTTAATTGCAAACGTGAAAATATTAGGCAAACAATTCAGACTCAAAATTTTAAGCCAGGTAATTAGATAAATTATTCTGTAGGTCATAATCCAGTCATATAATATCAGCAATTAAAATGTTTAACTCCCTTTAAGAGAGTGAACTAATATCACTTATTTCCTCAGTAAAATTGCCAACCTGTGTACTAGATCCTGTACATGCATTCCAGAAATAATTGAACACCCTTTAAAAGCAATGTCATTCTCCCAGCTCTGGCTATGTACATGAATCCTTCAAATAAGCAGCTATTAAACCACTGATTAAGAAACCTGACCTTGATGCCTGTGAAAGGTAAAAAAACAAAAATAATAATAATAGTAATAATAATAATTTATATTCAGAATATCTAATCCTTTATAGCATAATAGCATCAATAGCATCCAAGAGCTATACAAATAAAATTTAAATAAAATGAATTATTTAATGGCTTAAATAACCTCCATTGATCCCAATTTAATTGGTGCTATTATAGCGTTACCACAGTTCATACCTATTTTAATTTAATCATTTAAAGGACCTGGACTATTACAAAAAGCCTGATTACTGCATTGACTGTAATTGTTAATAAAGAGAGAGAACAGTATCATGGCCAATCAGCAAATTTTGTGAACACCTGCATCCATGCACAAACAGCAGCAGGATATGTTCACAAAATACCAAAGGGAAACATCTGTGTCTATTCAGTGAGCATAAAATGTGATTTAAGTCAATCCTTCTCATTACATTTCCCTAAACACCACAGCCTGTGCCATTTTATTCTGTTTCTGCAAACATAACCATGTACTAAAACTGGTCATTACCTGGTGTGTTTAGAAATGGAACATGGAATATAAATGTGGACTGAGGTCATTGAACACTACTTGCCTGTTAGAAGACCTTTGGTGCATCTTTTCATTAAAAGGCTGAGTTCTCTGAAGCAAGAATACCTCTACACATACCATTGACTCAGGGCTGCCACAGTTACAGCTAATTAGAGTTGTAGATTACAGTTATTTGTGAATGTTTAAGACACTATTTATGAAATAATGTCTACTGCAAACAACACTGTAGGGTATGCAGGAACCAATGCATTGCCATTTCATCTCTCCTACTGGGAGGGGCAACAGGCCGTAAAGCCTCATCTACTGAATGTCATCCTTTGCCAGACTGCGAGGAAAATATTCCTATGCATGACGAATCCATCCCTGAATGGAGTCAACTGAAATTTCCCCATATGCTTCTTCCATGACTTGCAAGAGGTTCTCTTTTTGATAGGGGTTGCAGTGAAAAACTTCCCCTTGCCATGCAGAAAAAAATCACGCAATAGAGTAAAGAAATGGGAAGTATGAAGGGAGAAACAGCAATGGAAATCTAAGGTGGCTACTGAACCATTTATGTTCCAGTGACGCACGATGGAAATGAATGATGTCCCAGATGATGCTATTTTTTTTTTTCTGCCTCCCCATCTCCCCATTCTCATGGTGACAAATTTGAGCAGCCAGATCATCCAGGAATGTAAATAGATGTGTTGTATTTTATGGGTCTAGTGTTGCATGGTAATGGAGGCAATGCCATGCTCGCTGATGGCAGCACACAGAGTTACATTAATTCCCCACTGTCTAGGGATCTCAGTTAATGCTCTTTACCCAAGGACATTTCTCATCTGTTTGGTTAGGTTAAATCCTGCCTCATCCATAAAAAAAAAAAATTCAAATGGGTCAGCCAAGGCATCAAACTGAAACATTGTCTAAAGCAAACGTGTTACATTTTAGTACTTACACCCTACACAGAGTCCTTATATTTTATATATTCTCTATGTGGTTTACATTGTTGAATGTATACATTAAATATGTTGTATTATATACAATATACAAGCTGAAAGCCTGTTTCTATGTCTTATGACTTTCCCGGAGGCACGGTGGTGTAGTGGTTAGCACTGTCGCCTTGCACTCCGGGGTCTGGGTTTGATCCCCGGGTAGGTTCGATTCCTGTTTCTGTGTGCATGGAGTTTGCCTGTTCTCCCCGTGTTTGGTGGGTTTCCACCAGGTATTCTGGTTTACTCCCACAGCCCAAAGACATGCAGATCAGGCTAATTGGCATTCCCACATTGTGTATTTGTGTGTGCCTTGTGATGGATTGGCACCCTGTACCATGCCTCATGCCATAAGTTTCCTGGGATAGGCCCCAGGCCCCTCGCGACCTTGAATATAGGATAAAGTGGTATAGAAGATGACGATGTGATTTTTCCTTCAGTTTAATGCACATGTTTTTCATTGTTGGGCGATGACCATATTTACAATGGCTGTTTCTTGTGATCTACTGACAACTGAAATAAAGCAACTGGAGATTTTGTCATCTGAATAAGTTTTGAAAAGTTATAACTATAATATGCTAGTAATTGTGCACTAGTTTTCTTGTTTACATTCACCACCCTTTACAATACCTATTGGTTTAAACTACAGGCCGAAATGCAGTGATTAATCCAGTCATTAATTTAAAGTTAAATATTTGTCGACCGGCAAATCACAAAGAAGATTTGTGACCTTTGAGGCTACAGTATATGGCATTTTATTCAGTCAGTGCAAAGGTTTGAACCATTTCTTGTCTAAGTCAAGAACAAAGTTGTTGTATCCCTTTGTGTACACTATTAATTAATTGGAGATAATCAGCATGGAAAATGAATGTGCACAGCCTCTTAGACATATTTAATTAACCAAGCTCAGACGCCAAGGGAAAGGCCTATAATTAAATATAATTGTTGGTTTGGGTTTTTAAAAGTGCATACTTAAGCAGTTGTGCATATAAAAGATTGCACAAAGGTGGGGGGAACAGAGGTGGGGGAAAAACATGAATCCAAAATATTAACTAAGAAAGCAAGAGGGAGAAATGGAAGTGTTTGTTGTCTTAGATTCCCTGCTTAGTGAAAGTGTCAGCCTTTGTTGATTTTTTTTTTTTTTTTTTTTTATGACAACTTTTACTCAACTGTCATAGAGCTGCCTGCTGGTTAACACTAATTTGATATAGTGATACATTATGTTGTGTGTGTTTGTGTGCGTGTCTGCACATCATACAAACCTTTTCTTTCTCTTCCATTAAATCGTCCGTGCTCTGCTGAGTTGCACTTGTCTAGATTAATTCAATACTAATAAAGAGTAATGAATACATCTAACTGATGATAATTATGTTATTAAAATGCAAATGCTTAATTTTAGTTAATTGTAATACATCACATATAATCAGTCACAACAGCGTATTCTGCTGTCAGAATAGTGGTTACCACTGAGGCATTGCACCTCCAGGGTAGAGGGTTTGATTCCCTCCTCTGGTCTGTGTGCGTGGAGTTTGCAAGTTCTCCTTCTGCTTGGTGATTCTTCCAGGTGTTCAGGTCCATCCCAGACATGTTATAGTAGACTAATTGGCATTCCCAAATTGCCTATAGTGTATGAATCTGTGTGTGCCCTGCGATTAATTGGTTCAGGCTTTACGTATCCCAGGATAGGCTCCAGGCCTCCAATGACCCCCTATACAATAGTATAAGTTGTAGGAATGGAGTGTATGAATGAATGAAAATGTTTATTACTTTTCTTTGTAATTTAAAGCCATTTTACCATAATTTAATCGAGGCCAAGTCCCCACACTCCATGCACGACACAAGCTTTTGAAAATACAGTAAAATAAACAGCTCAGCTTTTTCTGCCGACTATATTAGACATTTGAGTTTTGATGCCTCTCTGAATAATTAGTGAATCTCCCTAGACTCTTCCTCATGAATGCAGACTTATAAAGACAAAGTGAGCTTTTTGAGTCAGAATCACAATGACAAGGATTGTCAAGATTTGGGGCATATACAGCGCATATATATGGCGTTTTCAGTCAATAAATCCTACATTATGACACTATTCATATCAGACCTTTTATTTAAACAGTTTTTTGAACTTGCATAAATATCACAGCACAAATAACCCAGCGCTCCTGCACGCTCCCTCTCGGTTCCTCCCCGCTGTCGATGGCCGGTGTTCTATCAATTCATCCTACTCGTCATTACTTACTCATCATTATTTCCTTCCCAGCCTTTCTGCGCATGCGCAGTAAAAATACATCACGCTTAAATTCATTCATGTGCGAATTTACTGAGGTATTTCCTAGTTTTGTGCTTTTAATTGAAATTGGATTTCATTCACATGCATACAGATAACAGTTGACCTGTGAATTGAAGGGTTGGACTGATTCTTTTTTTATCGTTTGTACCCATTTAAAAACTATGGGAATTACATTCTGATGAAGTACCGTCATGTGTCAGAATCTGCTGCCCATGTTAAAACTGAGTATTTGCAGTCTTATGTCCATTTGGATAATGTAGGACAGACCGGTATAAGTGTTTTTTCTACCGGTAGGAAATTCTGACAAGTAGGAAAAACTGATAGAACACCGGCCTGGCCCCTCCCAGCTCTCTGTGGGCGCGGCCTCAGGCGGGAGTCTCGCTCGGACGTCCTTCGGCTGGGCGGCTTTCCCGGCTGGGATCGGCGGCCTTAACGCTGTCCTCCTCGCGGCCTTTTCCTCTTCGGCGGCGAGGACGCGAAGGCGGGCTCGACGCGGGAACGTAGGATGCCGTGGGAGCTCGCGCAGCTCTTTCCCGCGCTGTCCTCAGCGCGGAGATCAAAGGGGCGGAAATCCAATGTCCTTTTAAGTCTCTGGGGCACGTTCCATTTCCCCACTCCCATGCCACTCTCGAGCTCCACCACGTTACGCTCTTCTCGGACCCCGGATTCTTCTTCTTCTTCTTCTTTGGTGTTTTCCGGCAGTTGGCATCCATCATGTTGCATTACTGCCACCTTCTGGTCATGGTCTCTTTTCCTTTCCTAACGGTTGGCATCCAGCTTTATTGTGCATTACTGCCCCTCTATTCCGGAGTGTGGGTTGGAGAGTAGGAAAAAAAAAAAAAAAAAAAAATTCCCTTCCCCCACTTTCTATCATCTTGATCTTCTTTCTTCCATTTATTCCCCACTCTTTCCTTCAAATCCTATTCATTACCCCTGTTTCTCGTAGATAAGCTATCACTATCCTGTTTTTCCTCCCATTATCTGCCCCTAGCACCTCCTCGAGAGTGAACTGCACCCCTATTTCCCTCAGTCTATCCCTCATGACCTCCCTCTGTGCCTCATAACTCCTGCACCTCATGATCACATGTTCTACTGACTCCTCTTCCTGACATCTGTCACACAGTCCTGTTTGGTGTTTTCCTATCATTTTGAGTGTTTTATTTAATAAGTTATGCCCCAGCCTTAATCTTGTCATCACTATCTCTTCCCTCCTTTTCCCCACTTCCACTCTTTCCTTGTTCACTTTTCCTTGTATCTTATACAAGTGTCTTCCTTTCCTATCTCTGTCCCATCTATCCTGCCACTTTTGGATAATTTTCTCCCATATGATGCTTTTCACCTCTGTTTTACTCATTTTAACTTTAACCTCAACATTATCTCTTGTGAGTGTTCCCTTGGCTAATTTATCTACTATCTCATTTCCCTTAATTCCTATATGTGCTGGTACCCACATGAAGATGACCTTAATGCCTTTATTTAGTGTCCTTGTGTACACTTGAAGTACCTCATACAAAATATCTTGTCTTGCCTTTGAATAAAATGATCTTAAACTTGCTAGTACTGACAGTGAGTCAGTGCATATCAGAACCTTTCCTTCCTCACTTTCCTCTACCCATCGTATGGCGTACAGTATTGCCATGATCTCTGTCGTATAAACTCCTATTCTATCAGATGTCCTTTTTCCCCCTTCCACTTGTTTTTCCGGAATTGCCACCCCAAATCCTGTTTTCCCTGATTGTGGATCTTTGGATCCATCTGTATAAATTACTACATATTCTTTATACTTTTGACTTACATGTATTTTGAATAATGTCTTTAAGTTTTCTTCATTGTTCATTTTCCTTTTTTCCGCCACTAAATACCAATCTACTTCAGGCCATTCCATCTTCCATGGAGCCACTTCTGGTATAACTGTCGTTTCTGTCACTTGTAGCTCAGAGATTTCTAATTCTTTTGCTATTCTATTTCCTATTTTACCAAAGTTCTCTCCGTGATTTTTCCCATTTTCCCAGCATTCTTCCAAAACTTTTTTTGTAATATGTGTTTCTTTATGACCTTTTAACCCTACCCAGTAGTTTGCCATTAGCTGCATCCTCCTTAATTCTAATGGCATTTCCCCGACTTCCACTTGCACTGCCGCTACTGGTGAGGTTCTAATAGCACCACAGCACACTCTCAAGGCTTGTGATTGTATCACATCCAGTCTTTTTAATGACGATTTGGCTGCTGATCCTATCACTATACTTCCATAGTCTAGTACGGATCTTATCATTGTCACATAAATTCTTCTCAAAGAAGACTTACTAGCTCCCCATTCTCTTCCTGCCAAACATCTCATCACATTTATTACTTTTTTGCATTTGTCCTCCATTTTCTTTATATGTTCTGCAAAATTCAATCTTGCATCAAACGTTATTCCAAGATATTTATAGTTCCCTACTCTCTCCAGTTCTTTCCCATACATTTTTAGTTTAGCCCCCCCCCCCCTCCTTTCTACTTCTTTTTCTTGTGAATATTACAGTTTGGGTTTTTTCAATGGAGAATCTAAATCCCCACTCATTTCCCCATTCCACTACCTTATCTATTGCTTCTTGCATTCTCCTTTTTATGTACTCTATGTTTCTGCCTCTTTTCCATAACGCTCCATCATCTGCAAATAAAGACCTGCTAATATCATCTGGAATTGTTGTGAAAATGTCATTTATCATAATAATGAAGAGTATTGGGCTTATCACACTTCCTTGTGGTGTTCCATTTCCAATTGTGTATTGGTTTGACATTTCTGCTCCTATCCTTACTTGAATTCTCCTTTCATACAAAAAATCTTTTATCCAATTAAACATTCTCCCGCCAATTCCTAATTTATTCAGCTTTATTAATAACCCCTCCTTCCATAACATATCATATGCTTTTTCTATGTCAAAGAATACCGCCACTACTGATTCTCCATTTGCTTGTGCCTTTCTTATTTCAGTTTCTAATCTAACAATTGCATCCACTGTATTCCTCCCTTTCCTGAAACCACTCTGGTAGTTTGCTAGTAACCCTCTTTTCTCTAAGGTATATGTTAGTCTTTCTGTTATCATGCGCTCCATTACTTTACACAAGTTGGATGTCAGAGCTATTGGTCTGTAACTTGGTTTTGTTGGGTCTTTGGCTGGTTTCCTGATTGGAATCACTACTGCTTCTTTCCATACCTTTGGTAATTTTCCCTCTCTCCAGATTTTATTATATACCTCAAGCAGTTTCTTAATTGCTCCATTTCCCAAGTGTTTTAACATAACATAATTGATCTGATCCTTTCCTGGGGTTGTTAGCCGGGTTCTCTTGATTGCTCTCATCATTTCTGCTATTGAGAATGGGTCATTTAGGATTTCACCATTCTCTTCCTCTTTCCTGTCTATTGTTTGTTCATATTGGCCTAGTGTTTCCATCCTTCTCCTTTTCTCTTCTTCAGTCAAGTTTTCTGAGCTGTGTATTTTTGAAAAAGATTTAACCATCATCTCTGCTTTTCCTTTGTTAGTTACTCCTACCTCTCCATCTACTGTCATCACTGGATATTCCCACTGCCTATTTTCTCCTCCCATTCTCTTTATCATTGTCCATATTTCACTCACGTGTGTGGATGTTCCTATTTCACTACAAAATTCCCTCCAGCTGTCTCTTTTAGCCTGTCTTACTTTCCTTCTCACTTCTGCCTGTGTTCTCTTATACTCAATCATATTCTGCATATTGTGTGTCCTTTTAACTAGTCTGAATGCTTTATTTCTTTTCCTTACTGCTTCCTGACACTCCTCATTCCACCAAGGCACCAGTCTCCTATTCCCTCTATTTTTCCTTTTGGGATAGCTTCCTCTGCTGCTTTTAAGATAGCTGCTGTTACTTGGTCGTTGACCTTATTTATACTCCCCTGTACATCTACTCTACTCATTAGTTCTTCACTCAATGCCTGAAATTTTTCCCAGTTTGCTTTTTCTACTTTCCATCTTGGGCTTCTATACTCTCTCGCCTCTTCTTGTCTCCTACCTATTCTGCTTACTACTGGATAGTGGTCGCTACCTATTGTTGTTGATTTCCACACTTCCCAATTACTGTTTCCCGCTAATGTGTTTGTTACTAGAGTTATATCCAATACTGACTCACGTCCTGTTGATAAATTTATCCTTGTGTTTGTTCCATCATTTAGATTAACTAGATTTTTCTCCTCCATCAGCTCCTCTATTATCCTTCCATTTGCATCTGTTTTGTCACCCCCCCCCCACATTGAGCTATGCGCATTAAAATCTGCACACCAGATTACTTTTTGTCTATCTTGCCCTTGTATCCTACGCAATTTTTCCAATGTCAACCTTTTACATGGATTATAGTAGTTAATTATTGTTATCTGTCCCCCATTTTCCCAAATCTCTACCACAATGTACTCCTGATCCTCACCCTCTTCTAAGACCCTGTATGGTATTCCTTTCTTAATAAATGTGGCACACCCTCCTCCTACCCCATCCGTTCTATCCCTCCTTATTATTGTATACCCATGAATAACAAAGTTGAGGTTTGATTTTAACCATGTTTCCTGAATACATACTATATCTGGTCTTTTGTCCAATTCCCTGATGAAGTGCTTAAATTCCTGACCATTTGCTATTAGGCTTCTAGCATTCCATTGTAAAAGTATTACCATTAGAATCAACCAATGCATGCTGTATCTTGACTTGACTGATTGGTAAGGTTTTCCCTTACTTCTTCCCATGTCAGTCCTTTCAGTCCCAAGTGATTAATTGCAGCTTTAACCACCAGTTGGATTTTGTCATTCTTTGATTTGACCTCTGCTGTGCTGTTTATCACCCCTGCTATAAATGTAACTAGATCTCTTTTATCCACATACACTCTCTCATTTGTTATTTGAGGTTGCCTTTGCGCTCCCACCTCCCTTTTCTCACTTCTTCCTACTTCACTTCCCTTTGTCATTTTTGCTGCCTCGGCATATGTTATTCTTTTTTCCACTCTAGTTTTTTGGATCTCTATCTCCCTCTTCATAACTTCACATCCACCATAAGCCACATTGTGAGGGCCTCCACAGTTACAGCATTTTGGCTCCACCCCTGTCCCACACTTTCCAAACTCATGATCTCCTCCACATCTAGCGCATCTTCTCTGCCTTTTACATGTTTTTGCAGTATGTCCAAACCTCTGGCAATTATAACATCTCATTGGTTTTGGGACAAACACCCTCACTGAGTAGCTCATATATCCTAGGAAGACTTTCTGAGGAACATTCTCTCCTTCAAATTCTATCGCCACCGATTCACTATCCTTTAACACTCCTTCCCTTTTCATTTTTAATCTTCTCATTCTGATTATTTGTTCACCTTTTATATTCTTTTTCAGCTCTTCCATGTTTACATTTATAGGCACCCCCGTTATCACTCCCATGCACCTCCCTCCTTTCTGAGCTCCCACACTACTAGCATTTTCCACCTTGCATTTGTCTATCTCCTTGATTTTCAGAGCTCTTTCCATCTGCTTTTCATCCGCACATCTTATCAACAAGTTTCCATCGCTCAAAACTTTTGCATATTCTATCTCCCCTACTTTCTTTGCTAGTGTATTTGTGAGTAGAAATGGATTGATGCTTTTCATACTTCCTTGATTCTTCTCATTAAACCTTATTATTACAATATATTTATCGTTCCTTTTTTCTTGTGTTAATTTTTGTCCTTCATTTTCACTTTCTGACCTGGATTCCTGTTCCTTTCTGACTCTTTTATTTCTTTTCATTGTTTTTTCCTGCCACTGTTTTCCCCTTTCTCCCCATTCTTCATCTCTTCCTTCATCGGACTCCATATTAATTGCACCTACCTCCAACCCATTCACGGAACAGTCGTGCTCAACCGCCTTTCCTTCCGGGTTCCAACCGCTCCGCCGCGTCTCTGCTCCGCTCTCCGGCATGCTCGCCCCCAACTCGGGTGATCCACCGACCCCGGATTAAACTCCGCGCCTTGCTTTTATAATGCGGAGCAAGCCCGAGATCCTATTAACGTTAATCACTGCCAGCCGGCCCGCATAGGCGGCTCCGTCCCTTTGCACACCTGCAAAAGGGGTGCCGCCTACTTAGGGAGCCTACGAAGTGAGCGAGGGGCGATAATAGATTTGGGCGCACGCCCGTCACAGGCGCACGCCGTGACACCCAGCAACTATGCAAAAAGTAATTTGGTGCTACTGTGTTGTTTTTCAGTAGTAAATGAAGCCATGGACCAGTATTGCTTATCCAGTTCAGGGTCACAGGAAGCCTGGAGTCTGACTCACCTCACTAGGTGGGGTATACACTGCATGGGGTGCAGATGGTGTGCAGACAAGCAGGTACACACTCACTCACACATTACTGCAATTCGGAAACATAGATGTCTTTGGACTGTGGGAGGAACCTGGAGTACCCGCTGATGCACAAATCAAACACTCTGCCCTGAAGGGGAGTGTGTGTGTGTGTGTGTGTGTGTGTCTGCATTGCTTCGGTCAGCTCAAAGTCTTAATTTATTTCATTTCATTGTGACTTTCAGTACAGCTGCATGTTTCTGCTCTGACTAATTGCAGCCTACACACTGAGTGACATCAGAATTCCATTTCTCCAATTTTGCCTCGGCTTATGAGGGTCTGGAATGACTTTGTAAAATAAGGCGCTAATGCTTGATTGTTAAATATTTAGAGTGCTCTTATACTAAGTGGCATGCTGGTGCAGTGAAGGGAAATAAGGGAGTCAAACTCCACTGAAGCAACAGAAATCTTTCCCTTTTCAAAGCACATCAGTAATTAGGAGGCATAATACATTTGCTAGGATCCATTTGAAGAAGATTCAGCATGCAGTATAATTGAAGTAACTCGACAACCCATTTTCAGATTCAATTTGTTCTTTTCCAATGGGTGAACCATTGCACAGATTCAGAGTGAGGTATGTTTTTTATATATGTGTGAGATTTAGCAAATCTGTTCAGCACACACAAAACATTGCTAATCTACAAATATACAGTACAGTGTGTGATCATCCAAAGTGGTAATTGCACTGGGCGTAAGATTTACCCACAAATACTTAAGGAGCCAGTTTTCCACATATATTATGACTAAGCTTAATATCTAGGAAATTAGCTGAAAACATTTCCAAACCCATATTTGTACATGTTTGTTCTTTAATCTTGAAAAAGAATGATAATTTCTCTTATAAACACTTGACATTATGGGTTAATGGGCAAACATACCCCCGAGCAAGGGATCGCTCTTCCTAGTTATCTTCTTATTTAAAAGACAAATCATGCGATCTTCACTTTCCATCCTTGTTCCCTAAGGTCTGATAACGTTCTCTAGAAAGCAATTAACACCCTTGTCCATTAATTGCATGTGGAAATTTATGCATTGTAGCACAAGTAAGAAACAAAATCAGTCACTTTAATCAAGTTTTAGCAACTGGGGCGGCAGTCATGATTCGCTCGATCGAGATATCACCAGAGATTCATTTACTGCCATCCCCTCCTCCTCTTTCTTGTAGACCCACTAACTGTCCTGAAGAAAATGAGAGTATTCGTCAGAGCTCCCATGAGGAAGGGACGACAGTAGAGATGAAACAGCCTCCTATGCAGCCAACTGAGTTGACCAGGTCCCACTTGTCACTCTAATTAGTTTTGGTTCACCGCCGCAGGCCTGCGCTGCAACTCTTTATTACAGCAGTCACTCCAGGAGGAGCAAAACCACACAATCTATACTAAAAAGATCTGCACAAACAGACACAGTTGGCAAAGAGGGGGTGGAAGTGAAGAGGTGGATTCTTAGAGAAGCACTGGGGATAGTAGAGGTGAAGCGTGCTGAACTGAATTGAGAAAGATAATTAATGAGTTGCTGAAAGATGGAGGTGTGGAGTTATAGAAATGTGGAAAGATTGAGATTGGGGAAAACAAAAGAAGATAGACATGAAAGGGCGTTCTGAGTAACTCATTGATCTTTTCCACATCAAAGATCTGTGAAAAGAAAACAAGCTCTCTCTCTCACGTTTTCTGCACGTTTTTACATGAAAACTACAAATGCTCACATTCATGGCTCAATTAGATTGTTCCCACATGCTGGCAGCAGAATCTATTAAACTATCACACTTCACAGCATTTACCAAAAGCAATATCTTGAAAAGGTCACATACAAAAAAACGATATTTGCATGATTTGTCAGCTGCATTCACTACTCTGTTTGCCCTCTAGACTTACACAGACAAGTAAGTAATGTAAATGCTTTGATAATGTCATAAAAAAAAACATACAATATGAAATACCTGGGAAGACAGGGACAAAAAAAAATTTGAGCTGAATAAAATAAATAAGTTAAAATGTGTTTTTTGTGACCAATTTTTCAAAAATGTAATAGATACAATTCCTGGAAAAATTGTGAAGTAGGGGTATGTGGGTATATCCCTTTTTCTAGGTAAAACTCAATCTGTGTGTCCACTGTAAAAACCCTGTTATAGTCTGTGGAGCTATTTTTGCACTAAATTCAGCCACTTTTTTGAAGATTAATTATTTTGCATTGACATGATCTGTACCAGAGTAGAGTTCAAGAGATCAAGCTTATGTCTTGTTTTCAGATCAAACCACAAGCGAACAATATGGGTGTCAGGAGAGCAGGGGTTCATCATGGGTACCCAAGAAATCCTTGAAAATGCTGTATTTTGCACAGGGGTTGAGATTGCTTCATTGCACTTGGGAGACCCGGCCAAAGGTTTTGCAATAAGGTTTTTGGGGGCACTTGCAAAGTTGATGGTGGTATGGCCACCTTGCGTCGGAACAGCAAGTCGGGAGGAGGGATCAGTATGACCTGCATTAATCAGCAAAGTTTTTGTACTTCAGAGATAACTTTCCAAAGCTGGCAAGCTGGCATGCGGGCACGAGGCTGGCAATTGATGGTGGCAGAGTGGTCCAGCATGGGCAGTGGATCCTGCATGCTCCCTTGAATGACTTCTCTTTGCTGTCTGGCCAACTGGCCCATCCCAGCTCTCCCTGGCCATGGCCCCAGACAGGAGTACCCTGTGCTATCCGGTGGCTGGGCACCATTCCTGGCTGGGATCAAGGGCCTTAACGCGAAAGGACCGCAACCTTTTCCTCTTCGGTAGCAGGATCACGAAAGCTGGTTCTGTGCGGAGCTCATGCAGTCTTTTTGCGGCTGTCTTCAACAAGGAGATCAAATGGCTGCACTCAGTTCTATGGCCTTCAAATGGCCTATGAAGTCCCTTTGGCTTATTACATCACTAGACTCGCATGCCACTCATCCGTGTTTTAAGTATCCGCCATGTGACTTTGCTCTGTAGACCTCCAGGACCTCAAGCTAAACTCCCCGCCTCATTTTTATAATGCAGAGAAAGCCAGCAATACATTAAAGCCATGCCCATTTCCAGCTGCCCCACCCCTTCGCACACCTGCAGGGGGCCCACCCACTTAGTGAGTCTACAGAGTGAGGGAAGAGCGACTTCTTTTATGACAACTGATTTTAACATCAAAAGCAGATATTACATGTCAATGTTAGGCATAAATTCAAGAATGTAAATACAACCTGTTACTAGAAATAAGTATTGAGATTTGATACATGAGTGTAAACATACCTATGTAATCACTGAAGAATAACACAACTCTCTAAACAGCAAATGTTTGACAGTCTTGCTTAAAAGGTATGACAGATATAATATGTCTAATAGATAGCTCTTAACCACTGACATTCAGGAGAGTCACATGGTTGTATTTTCTTTTCCTTAATAATCCTGACTAAGCTCATGGAGAGTCATATATATAAAAAAAATTGAGGTAATCAGGTACATCAAACTTTTTAATTAATGATGTTTCCAATTATTAATTAAACTAAACTATCAGTTTTATTCATATTAATCATTCTTTACTCACATTATTGAGTAGCCTAACTCGTACTATTTAATAGCAATTATTAATTTTTTTTTAGTTGTTGCAAATGAAATAAATTGTTGTTGGTCTTTAGGCTGCTCCCAGAATTGGGTCGCCACAGGAGACTATCCGGGCCACACAAGAGCTTGGCACAGGTTTTACGCCAGATGCCCTTCCTGACGCAACCCTCCCATTTTATCTGGGTTTAGGACAGGCACTTTATCCAGTTGTTGGGAATCGAACCCGGGCCTTTCACATGGCAAGCAAAACACCTCCCATTAAGCCATCAGTAAGGTGACAGTTACTGTTACTTACAGTTACTTAAAATATCAAATTTGTTCACCTAACTTGAAAAGTGTAATTTCTACAAACTCATAAATACAAAAATGTTCTAAATACTCATCAAGGTCTATTAATTTGAACTAATTATAATTATTTAAGTTAACAGTACTCAATATGTTTAATTACTTTGAGCATTAGGGTTTACAGTGCACTACTAGGCAAGCATACTTTGACATTTTCAAATTTGCAACCTCTCACTAGACTCGAGTCATGTGAATATATAGATATAATAGTTGCACATTTTGCCATCAGGACATACTGGTATGAGTTATTGGTTAGAGATATGCATGAGACAGAGGGGTGTTTGTCAGTGTGATGATCAAGTTCGACTTTTATTAAGGATGCAGACAAAAGAAATCAGGGGGGAAAAAGGCTATTTCTTTTTTGTCCCAACGAGAGAAATAAATAAATGTAAATATTAAATGTTTATATTTGTGATAAACCAAAAATTTAGTTTCTTTCAAAGTTGCCAGGTCTGCCTTTTGATTCTCAATTCATTCAGGTAGAATTGAAGAAAATGTAACTATATCTGTCTTCTTTTTTTAATTCTTACAAACATCTCAGCAGCCATAGGTTAAATAGGCCTAACAACTGTTTATGAATATAATAATGAAGTACAGTATAGTGGAACCTTGGTTTGGAAGTAATGCGGTTTGCGAGTGTTCTGCAAGATGAACAAAGATTGTTAATAAATTTTGACTTGAAAAATGAGCAAGTGTTGGTTTTCGAGTACCGAGTATCATGTATCATGCATGGTTTTCTTTTTCTGACACCGAGTGTCAAGTGATCACATGAGGCAATGGTTTTTCTCTCTCACGCTGCGGAATTGTGGGTAATCGTCTCCCCTGCTCAGTCTTAGTGCGTGGTCTCAGTCTTACCATCTTTTACTGGTATAATCAACATCCGTGCATGCGTGTACTGTTTACTGTGATTACGCGTGTGTGCGTAAAAAAACATTTTTTATTTTGTGTTTGTATATGTGTGTGTATATGCGCATGTACTATTTATTATAACACACACAAGTGTGTGTGCGCGCATATAAAGCAAAAGCAAGTCTCATTAGAGAGGTTAAAGATCCATTTTCTCTCTCTGTCTATATCAGCCTGCAGGTTGAGTGTGCACATCATTTGACACCATGCACTTACACACACACACACGCACACACACAGACAAACACACACACACACACACACACACACACACACTCCCGCTGCTCTACACAGAAACACTGCTCTATCACGATTCTTTCCGAAGGTAAAGTGCTGCACAAACAAATGGATTTAGTTTTTTTGTTATTTTTATTTAAATTTTTACTTTTTTTAAAGGTAAAGTGAAAGTTAATTTGTTTTATTTTTACTTTATACGTGTAAAAATAACAATTAATATTAATAATTTATATTAATTATTTTTATGTATTTATTTTCTTGGGCTGTGGGACGAATACTTTGAGTTTCTATTATTTCTTATGGGAAAATATGATTTGGTTTACGAGTGTTTTGATATACGCGCCTACTTCTGGAACGAATTACATTTGTAATCCAAGGTTTCACTGTAATATGGTTTTTCTTTCAAACATTTCTGTCAAATGTTTTAAAATCCTAAACACATAGACTATACAGACCACTCGTCAGGCGTTCAAAACCGGTTCAGAAGCAGGTGAAAACCTGGCCAGCAGGAGTCATCTCTGCTCTTCAGGACTGTTTCGAGAACACTGACTGGAACATGTTTAGGGACGCTGCGACTTACGGCGACTACACTGACTTGGAGGAGTACACGTCATCAGTGACCAGCTACATCAACAAGTGCACCGATGAGGTCACTGTCTCCAAGAACATCATCTCACGACCCAACCAGAAACCGTGGATCACTGCGGAGGTACGTGCACGTCTGAGGACCCGAGACTCTGCCTTCAGAACGGGTATACAAGCCATCACCAACTACAGGACTTCATCACCTGCCTGTGACAGTGACAGCTCCCTTCCGAATGCGCTGAACAGCTTCTATGCACGGTTCGACATACAGAACGACGTGATGGCGATGAAGACTACCCCTCCTCCGAACGACCAGGTGCTGTGTCTCACCACGGCTGATGTGAGGAAAACTCTGCGAAGAGTCAACCCTCGTAAAGCTGCTGGACCAGACAACATCTCAGGCAGAGTGCTCAGAGAATGTGCAGAACAGCTGGCAGGTGTTCTCACCGACATATTCAACATCTCTCTGAGCAGCGCCGTCGTTCCCACATGCTTCAAGTCCACCACCATCGTCCCCGTGCCGAAGAAGTCTTCTGTGTCCTGTCTCAATGACTACCACCCTGTTGCACTCACACCCATCATCATGAAGTGCTTCGAGCGGCTCGTCATGAGACATATCAAGACCCTGCTGGCTCCCTCACTGGACCCCCTGCAGTTTGCGTATCGTCCAAACCGTTTGACGGACGACGCCATCTCCACCACACTCCACATGGCACTGACACACCTGGACAAGAAGGACACTTACGTCAGAATGCTGTACATAGATTTCAGTTCAGCATTCAATACAATCATCCCCCAACAACTGATCGGGAAGCTGAGCCTGTTGGGACTGAACACCTCCCTCTGTAACTGGATCCTGGACTTCCTGACTGAAAGACCTCAGGCAGTGCGGATCGGGAACTATACTGTACCTCCAGCACCACCACACTGAGCACTGGGGCCCCCCAGGGCTGCGTGCTCAGTCCCCTGCTGTTCACACTGGTGACTCATGATTGTGTAGCGACACACACCTCCAATCATATCATCAAGTTTGCTGATGACACGACCGTGGTGGGTCTCATCAGCAAGAACGACGAGTCGGCGTACAGAGAGGAAGTGCAGAGGCTAACGGACTGGTGTACAGACAACAACCTGTCTCTGAACGTCGATAAGACAAAAGAGATGATTGTTGACTTCAGGAGGACACTGAGCGATCACTCTCCGCTCGGCATCGACGGCTCTTCTGTGGAGATCGTCAAGAGCACGAAATTCCTGGGTGTCCACCTGGAGGAGAACCTCACCTGGTCCCTCAACACCAGCTCTCTGCATAAGAAAGCCCAACAACATCTTTTCTTCCTGAGAAGGCTGAGAAAGGCACAGCTTCCACCACCAATCCTCACCACCTACTATAGAGGAACCATCGAGAGCATCCTGAGCAGCTGCATCACTGTCTGGTTTGGGAATTGTTCCATATCAGACCGCAAGACCCTACAGCGGATAGTGAGGACAGCTGAGAAGATCATCGGGGTCTCTCTCCCCTCTATCGAAGACATCTACACCACACGCTCCATCCGCAAAGCCACCAGCATTGTGGCTGACCGGACACATCCATCACACACACTCTTCACTCTCCTGCCATCTGGAAAAAGGTACCGAAGCATTCGGGCACTCACATCCAGACTATGTAACAGTTTTTACCCACAAGCCATCCGTCTCCTCAACACAAAGAGACTGGACTGATAAACACACACGCGCACACACACATACACACAAATCACTAAAACAGACGAACTAAATAACATCCGGACTGAACTGATAAACACACATATGCACAATCACACTGATTTACAACCACCTTAATTTGTTCATACCTACCTATCTGAACTGCTCTTTGCAATATTTGCACATTATTTTATTTCACTTTGCGATTTGCACACAATATTTTCGAACACAATGTAAATTGTTTACTTTACTGCTCTCTCCACTACCTCAACCCATACCTTATCACTAAAAGGTATTTCTTAACTGTAACGTGTTACGTTGTTGTGTTGTCATGTAGCTCTTCGTTTGCACATTTGCACGTGCACTTTGTTGTCTGTTGTCTGCTGTCTCTGTTGTCTCTTTTTTGTATAGAAATTGATAGTTTTTTAGGTTAACTTAAAAATGTAAAAATCTGCTTTAAAAAAAAAGACTTACTTAATTGACTTATAATGTCACATTGTACTGTAGACACTCAAAACTGCACTGTTGCCTCTTTGTAGTTACTTATGAAAGCATAGTGGGGGAAAATGTAACGCACAAAGTTTATGTCCTCAGCTGATAAGGAAATACTTCAAACATATTTTGCTGGTTAAGGGAATGGGATATATGGGCACTATTTTAAGCACATACGATTGAGCTGCTTGATGGTTTCTCACACATTTTCTTTGCTGCTTAGCTTCTCTCTATCTCTCTCACACATAGTCTACAAACATGCATTAAATACGCAAGGACAAATGTCTGTTCCGGACTTTTTTTTCCTGTCCCCCTTTTGCAGTTATAAATCAGATATAACAGCGTGCTTTCATCATCATTTGTGCAATGTGACATCAATACAAAAACCCAACAAATGCTTGCACTTGTCATGAATCAAATGATTTCCATGCACCATGGTTGCCATGGTAATTGAAGGTTTTTAGAAAAGGGAAAGGATTATGGTTGAATTATTAGGTGATTATAATGGGTAGTTATGAGCAGTTTAAACCATTTTTAGAGTCCACATCCATTTATTTCAATCCAGTGTACTTCAATAAGTGTACTAATTCTAATTCTAGCTCAGGTTAAGCATTACAAATCATATATAAACATGTCGAAAACATTTAGGACATTTCCAATATAAAAGTCAAAATAATAAATATGTAGCTTTCCAAAGGAGAGCGAATATACAGACTCATAACATCTCATCCAAACATGCTTCATGTTCCAGCAGCTTCAGAACTAGTCTACTACATCTTATTATATTCAGTTCCTTATATCCATTTCATATGAATTTTAATTTGCTTGACCATTTTCCAAAACCCTTTAAAATATTTTCCACTTATGCTTTTCCATTTCTATAACTGCATAAGAGCAGTAAAGTGCTCATTCTATTCCGGCTCATTTTCACCACTCTTCAGACAGACAAAGCAGCGCAGATATACTACACTATATGGATACTCTCACCATAACCCATTAACTTCAAAAGGGTTCCTTAGATCATGTAATGGATCAATCTGAATCCATTCCTCATCATTTTCTTCCTCTTTTATACCTGTTATGGTGTTAGTCTATACCTGACATACCTCTTTGGTATGTCAGTCTTATGTTGGACTAACTGCTTTCTTTCTACTCTAACCATTAAACAATCAGTATATTATTACTATTTAAAACTAAATGCCTAGACAACAAATCTTTGGACTGTGTGAGGAAACTGGAATGTCACCATCATGGGGAGAACTTGAGAACTCCACATCAGTAAAAAAAAAGAGGTGTGAGATGACAGTTCTAACCACTAAACCCCATGCTACTGTGGGAGACAGGATAGTTTATCTGTTTAAGAAATTCAAGGACAAATCCATTTCTGTAGTGCACTTAGAGACAAAATGTGTCATGAAGGATTTCACCTTCAATACTACTAAATCAGGAATCATAAAGTGAAACATGAGAGATACACTGAAATTTATAAATCTCCTATCATTGCTGTAATAAAGGGAAATTTTGTTGACAGTGGTGACTTTACTTTTTTTAGTAAAAAAAAAAAAGTGCAGGAGTCAGGACTACAGTTCTTTTATGCTGTTTATCTTGAGCTTGTTAAAACTAAATTTAAAAAAAACATTGTACTCTACAAAGAAATGCATGACTGAGATGATGAAAGCTTTTGTAGATGAAACATGGCATGTCATTGTCCCACTGCACAGTGACACATAGAATTTTTGACATTCAAAATCACACCAAAACAATGACAGTACATGACAGCAAACATTTTGTTCACACAAAATGGAAGTGCAGATGTGCAGGCTGTTATTCAATTTCATAAGAACCATTAATAGCTCATTTGAGGTTTACAAAGAGATGTTGTAATCCGTCTCTTTACATCATGCCACTTCAGGAGGAGATATTTTCAAGTAGTAAAAAGCATGGCAAATGAGCATCTTGGCATTTGCCCACTGCATTTTTTTCTGTCTATTTTGTGAAAAGATCTTTCACTTCAGCTATTTTATATTGGCAATTAATGCTAACCTTGTTTAAGAAAGAACCGCATCTTTCAAATCAAAACTTTATAGTCTTTTTTGATTGCTAGATTTTTTTTCAAAAGTCAAGTAGATCAACCTAATGAAGTGTATGAAGATGTTTTTGCAGTTCAGGATGCAAGCCCAGCGACATTAGAAAACAAATGCAACATAAGCTCATTCTGCAGTAGATGTAGAGGCACCAAATGTGACACATATTACTTTAATTCTGAACCACATGAGTGTGCAGGTGCAATAAATGGCAAGACCAAACAATTTATTATCTCTGTGCACATTTAAAATGCATTTTAGCATAAACTTCCTAAATAGGATTTTCAACAGGAGCCTTATTTATAAAGAATGCATGCACACAAAAATCTATATGCAGTGTGTGTATGCAACCTCCCACACATAAACCATGATTTATAAAGAAATTCTTGGTAGGAAATTGACTGCATGTTTTTCGAAACCTTTGGCTTATCCATACAGACATTTGTTACGATTTAGAAACAGCAAGAATTAGCAAACGTAAAGTAATTTCACACATTCACAAATCCATTAATAGTCTACATATAATGATAAAATAAGACTAGATAATGATGTGTTGTTTATGGTAAATGTTTTTTGGTATTTTGGGAGAACATTTTAGATGCCACGAAGATTTTCATGCCATAAAAGGCTAATTAACAAATGAAAACAAGAGCTGTTCTCTTAGAAATATGTGCTAGGTTGGTTCAAGGTTTGGAGAGGCTAATGTGCAACGCCTGACTACAATCAGGTCCTTATCACCTTTGGATGGCACAGGTCTAAGCACCATTATATTAACCATACTGGCTCGCACTGTTAAACTGGCAAGTCGGGAATTCAGACTTCCGTACATGGTGGGTGAACAGGCCAACAGCCAATCGGACTCTATTGCTATAAGGATGCCAGTTCAAAAATGAATCTATTCAAAGAAATTCAATTATATATATACTGAATTAGCAAGTTAATTTATTCCCAATCCCATTTATACCATAGAAGAGACACTACAATCATTCACTCTCTTGCAGCATTCTGCCTAAAGTGCAATGCATTGTCTGGATGTGTCAGGTGCAACACTGTTTCAGGTGGAACACCTTTTATACCAGATTGCGAGGACATGTACTGTCCTCACCTCCACTAACAAAGAACTCAATCACCAGCATCACATATATACCTATTGGAGTCTATGTTAGAACCTCTTGTGTTTATTGCGATTTACACTGATACCAGTGTAAAGGTATATTTTTACTCTAAATTATATAGTAATAAAGTTTTTTTATGTTATTCATATTTCAAACATAATCAACCTAATATTTTATGCAAAAAAACATTTGGTTTATTTATCATGTTTAAATAGAGGCTTAAAATAAATGTGTCCCCATGTCCCAATCTCCAATACAACATCCTATTTGCATTGCTATTCGCACTGCTCACCATTTCTTTTTTTTTTTTGCTTTTCTTTCTGCAATCAGCAGTGCTAACTGACACAAAAAAAGGACACTCCACATTAAAATATGAATGAGATTATTTTGCCTTGATGAATACTTTTGGTTACCTGGGCTACAGAAGAGGCATTTTCACCTGTGCATAGTTTTCAGGCCAGGGTGTCCCTCTGTGCGTCATCTGATATTGTTTTCCATGATAGCAGTGCCCTGAACATGTTCAGGCTTGTATGTTATGACCACTACACAAACACATAAATAGCTAAGAAAATTATCAGGCACAAGGTGATATTGAAGTATGCATCCTGTAACCAGTCATAAGTTGATCTGTGCCTATTGCATGATGCGATGCATGTATGAATTCATATATATTGTGTGATTTCCACCTGTCCCTCGCAGCCCTCTGAGGAAAGTACGGTATCTGTAAAAAGTAAACGCGGCTACCTGGGCGCTCAAGATTCTCTGATATTCACCTAATATCTACCACAGTTTGCATATAATTTCTGTTTTGAGCCTGTGCACGCTTTCACTCTGGAAACCATGAAAGTGTAATAAATATCACCAAAATATGACTCAATTCCCCATCTGCAAAGAAATTCATAAAGATGTCTCTGAATGAAAGAAATGATAAAAAAAATAAAAATACAAAAGAAATATTCTTTTCAAGACTTTTATGCAATGCAGCCAGCTGAAAGTACAACATTATTTAGTGTTTCATTTACTGTTGACAAAACAGCAGTTCTCCCTTTGTGAACTTCCATCCATTCAGAAGAAGTGTAGTGAGAAGGGAAGTTCATTTTAAAAACTATTACTAGAGTCCCATTTTCTCATCCTCATAGATTTTAAAAGCAAAAAAACAAAGAAACAGATGAAACTCTGTGTCAGCGCATGGTAAGTGGTATTTCAAATCGGTCTCATTTATCATTGATGTTTTTTATTACATTTGTAAAGTGTGTGTCAAAAAAAAAGAACTGAACAAAAGAATGCTATGCATGCCAGAACTCTATTTTTTTTTTCTTAGTGATGCAATATGGTGAATTACAGTAAACAGTCAACATACTTCCATTTTAATTGCAGGCTTTTGTAATTATATATATATATAAAGTCAGATATTTAATATAAGCTAATTACTTTATATTAGGTCAGATCTTCTTCTGACCTAATATAATAGATCAGCATCTCCTTTTACTTATTTGCAAACACTAAATAGAAGCTCTTTTTCTAAAATAACAAGAGTAACATATATACTAATTTTCACATGTACATGCCCCTAAATGCAATTTTTGATTAAATTGGTCTATTAAGTCTATTCAGTTTATTGTGTGCCAGCAGGGGAGGCCACAAGTTTCTCATTAAGAAAATAAGCCACCTTATGGAGAGACTAATCATTAATTTCTGTCAATAGGGATTCGGCACTGCACTTATAGGAGAATGTTGATTAAATTAAATTGTTGGGGTTTAATTGAACTCGCCTGCAGTTGATTGTGTTTAAGGCACTCCATGAAGCAGAACACCATGGTGATGTAGTGGGTAGCACTGTGGTCTTGCACTTCCAGGGTCGAGAGATTGATTCCTGTCTCTGGTCTTTGTTCATGAAGTTTGCAAGTTCTTACATTCAGGTAATCCACCCACAGATCAAAGTCATGCAGGTCAGGCTAACTGGCGTTCCGAAATTGCCCGTAGTGTATGTGTGAGTGTGTGTGTGTACCCTGCTATGGACTGGTATGTCATGCCCTAAATCATCTGAGATCCGACCTTGTACACAGGATAAAGTGGTATAGAAGATATATGGATGAAAATAATAATAATCATCAATTCAGAAATATTTTAGTAAAATTAGTAATGTTAGTGTTTAGTGTTTCTTAGTGATATGGATCTGATCATCTTATAGTGAGGGTGAAACTCCATTGGCCTTCCTTGCTGTCATTTGTCTATGCATGATGTACGCCTATGTGCATTATCATTAGACAGCTAACATTTGTTGAAAGACCTACCCTGATCAACTTGCTTAATATGTTGCTCTATGTCAGCTAATATCCATGCTAACTGGCATAACAATATGTTGTTCATTTGACTTAGCTAGTAAGTTTCGGTATATTGGATTTTGTACTAAGCAGATGATGCAAGCTAACATTCTATTCTCTTAAATGATATTAAATCTCATACCGTAAAATGTACAGGTTCCTTTTTGTGCAACTGTAATTGTTTTCCTTAGTGCCAAACAAGTGCTAACCTTTCTCAAATCTAACAAATGGCTTAAGCAGTTAACATGAGGGTGCCATTTGCAGGTATTGTGGGTGTTCATACTCTGTAACGTGACTTCACACACAAAACAACTTTAACAACTATGCTATTTAACTTTTATTTACACTGATCCTTTAGGGTCAGGAACACATAACTAACCAATTGCTGTTGATGTGGGTGGTTCCACATCCTCGGATTCTTCCAGGGAGGCTGGAAGTTGTGCTCTTTAAATTAAACGGATTGGGGCTTTGTACTTTTTGGAATGAAGATCAGCCATGGGTAATAGTTCTAGCAAAGTGGGTTTAATGTCAGAGCGTCCCATGAAGCATGGGTATTTTAGTTTTATGAAAGTAAAGTCTAACAAAAACAAGAACTTCGATGAAGACCTCTGCAAAGATAAAAAACAGCCTCATCTGTGGAGTGGATGCAGCAATGAGAGAAGAAACAACTCGACTGACAGTAGAAACAGACATGCAAACAAATGTAAGGACACGTTTCGGACAAGGTTCGATCCACGGATCACTGCAAGGTACTAGCTACATTATTTGGTTTAATTATGTTAGTACTTAAGATTAGTTTTTTTTTATTTTATATTGGCAAATTTGCATCAGAATTCAGCCATTCAGCTTCATAATACTTTCAGATAGATAAAAGCGGCCTTTTCATCTATGCATGGTTTTGTGTTTTAAATGCGTCTCTAAATGCATGTATCACTTTATGATTTAATTTCCTCCTGGTATTATTGTCACAAAAACATGTTGTCTTCATAATTGTAAGCCTCTTTCATATTTTGTAAGCTGCTCCCCTCTGCCTGCTCTCAGCTCAGTGTCATTTGTCAGGTAAATATGACAACAACAACAACAACAAAAATCCTCTTCACGGCAAGCAGCAAAGTATTTAAAAGTTTGCTGATGTTGGAGAATAGCTTTCTTGCAGTCCTGGAGCTAGTAAGAGAGGTTACAAGACCTGTTATGGTGATCGTGCATTCGATGATTACAAGAGGTGTGAATTGTAATAACTCAAGAGAAACTTATCAGAGCTTGAGACTGCAAAAAAGTAATCACCTTGTCATAGTAGTTAAATATTGCCTTTGTGCCTTTGTATGCTTTTAAATTGGAAATTTCAGTCATTGACTACGACTGCAGAATGCCTCTAAGAAAGATTCTTAACAAGGACTGATTTTTTTCAGGTATGAAATCAAGGCTCTAATCGGTCGGGGAAGCTTCAGCCATGTGGTGCGTGTTGAGCACAGGTACACACACCAGCCCTTTGCTATCAAACTCTTAGAGGTCAGAGAGCACAATGGCCGGGAGACAAGTTATGTCGAGCTTGGGATTCTACGAAGGGTCCACCACGCTAACATCATACGTCTGGTGGAGGTTTTTGAAACTGCTCATCGTGTTTATCTCGTCCTCGAGCTGGCGACAGGAGGAGAACTGCTGGATCGTGTCATTTCTCAAGGCTCCTTCACAGAACGTGATGCCACTAAAGCTATTATTATGGTGTCCAGAGGACTACGCTACATACATGCACTAGGAGTAATTCACCGGGACTTGAAACCAGAAAACTTGCTGTACTACCATCCAGGGCAGGACTCACGCCTCCTCATAACTGATTTTGGCCTGGCCTGCTGGAGTCAGAAAAGCCAGACGGTTGAAAGTGTTGATGTGGTAACAGAGGGCAGTTGTGTAGCTGGAACGGGAGAAGACATCGTCGTTTGTGCTCGGTCAGACAGGGAAGATGACGGGGCTGCTGATGATGCCGATTTTGTAGAGAGGAAGGATAAAGGTGCCGAAGATAATTGTGGATTAGTAGGTGGTGGGAGAGCCAGAGATGAGAGCAGCCAGAGGACAGTTGTGGCCATTAGAGGAGATGGGAGGAAAGATAAGAATGCGATCAGCACAGGAGATGAAAGGGAAATAGATAAAAGCTTGGGATTTGAAGGAATGGAAAAGGGCAGTGATGGGGTGGTGGATGAGATGACCAATACTCATAATTTTCCTGAGCGTACTAAAAAAAGTCAAAATGCCTGCAGAGAGGAAAGCAAGACAGGCGGGTTAGAAGCTTATAAACATAGAAACTTCAATATGTCCGAAGGAAAAGAAGATGGACTTACTCAGCGCATACAAATGCAACTGTCACATGACAAGCTGAAAGAGAGAAGACAGAATTATTGCGATAATAGAAGAACAGACAGAGCTGCTAGAAGCAATAACAAATCCACAGTGCTTCAATGCACAGGCAAGGAGTATTCCAGAGTTAGTTCTGGAGGCCAAAAGTCACATGACTGGACACTGAGGACACTATGTGGTACCCCAGAGTACCTGGCTCCTGAGATGGTGGCTGGTAGGACATATGGCTGTGAAGTGGACATGTGGGCCTTGGGTGTGATCTCTTACATCATTCTGAGTGGTTCCGTGCCCTTCGAGCAACGCAGCCGGCCTCGTCTATTCACAGCGATTCTTAAAGGCAGCTACAGCTTCCATGGCCAAGTGAGTGCAGTGATGTATGATGTGCTGTCTGTTTCTCTCTCTATCCCTGTTTCAATTTAATTGTGCTGCTTGAAGGTCTTCACCATCTGAGTAAGAGAACAGCAAGGTCAGACGTGTGCATGTGGGTCTGTGACATTGTAAATACACAAATCCTTTTAAGGGCCATTAGTCCGTGGAGGCATGCTTTTTGTGATATTTGAAGCATACTGAAGCATAAGGGACGTTTAAACGACAACATTTAACATGTGTTGTTAGCTTCTGATTTGGTTATATTAGAAGTTACACATCATAATTCACATAATGCAAACAAAATAATAGTTACATAAGTGACGAAAAAAAACAATAATAATAAAAACCAGTCTTGGGAACAGTGCATCCATTTCTATCTATGGGGGGTTTATAGTAATCTGAATCCAGATACATGACATACATTTACTATTCATTTACATACTAAACAATGTTTTAAGGTGAATGACTGAACACCATGCTGAAAGTTTAAAGAGTTAGAATTGAATGTCTGTGCAGTAGTGATTGTGGGTAACAGAAATGTAAATTACCCAAAGTAGTTAAGTGCCATTTATGTAGGTCTGTAAAGGATGCAGTTAAAAGCGAGGTGTAAAAAGGCAATAAAGCAGTCAGCTGGGACCAGTAAACATCCACATATAAACCAGAGGGCAAGTAGTGTGTGCTCGTTTGTGTGTGGTCAGCTGTGTAAACACCCTTGATGTACCTGACACACACTAACCCTCTCCGATCCAGCCAGTACTCTGTATATCTCAGGTGTAACCCCAGGTGTAACTCCTAGCCCGCCCCGGTGCGAGGTGAGGACAGAGGTGAAGGGGATAAGAGCAAAGAAACCAGATAGAGGAGACGAAAGGAAAAGTGACACGCTGTGAATTGCCTTAAGGCTTTTATCACCTCCTTCATACAACACGCTGACACACGCTCACATCCACAATTTCATTTCCACCTGAGTGCTATGAAATAATGTTCGCTACTATGACTAGCTACTATGATGAATTGCTTTAGTCTTGAAGAAAAGGGGGGGAAAAAAAACATCAACTGCAGTTCTTTCATATTTCTCTACTCAAATAGCGCATTTAATGTAGTTGTTCAAGCTGTCGCTGTTTTATACAAGTGTCAGAAATGCAAGGTAAGTGAAAAAAGCTCCCGAACGAATAAAATAAAAACACTTGAGAAATTAAGAGTACATAGCCTTTTTTTTTTTTTTTTTTTTTTACGGTTACACATACATTTAGACCCTCATCTCAGATCAGATATTTAAACTGATGAATGAGCAACCATTCAAGACAGAGAATGGAAGATGATGGATGAGCAGGCCAGAGTTACTCATCTCTCTCGATGTTTTATTGATGTTAGACTTTTCTTTTCCTACTTTCCCCTTCTTTTTCTAACATATTAATGGGGCTTGCCTTTGCAGGGAGAAATGACATAGAATGACTTATGGTTTTGTATTTTTCTCTCTGAAATTGGCCACTGCGTGTGAGTGTGTGTGCTTTATGTGTGTGTGTGAGTAAAGCCTTTTGAATTCCATTCATCAGCAACAGGCTTGCAATTGTCAATTTCATGGATGATTAATTGTCATTACTATGCAAGAAAGAATCTTCGCGCGTGTGTGTATGTTTGAGTGAGAAAGAGTGTGTATGTGTGTGCGTGTGTGTATTTATGTGTGATATACTGAGTTCATAGATTTGTAAACCAGGCTTTTCTGCTTAGTATAACTTTTCATGTGCATGCCTGGAAGTTTAGTCCTTTCACTCCTCATCTCACTGGATATGTAGCCAAATGTTTCAAACCAACATGAAGGAGTCCAGTTGACATAACATCCTTCAGAAAACTTCACCTGGATGACTGAGAAACTTCATCGACATATTTTGCATGCATATATTTTAGAACTGTATTAAGAATAACTAAGCTGAAGTGTTTATACTACAGTGGAGTGGCTGTAGCTTCGTACCACACTTTGTTATGCATAAATGATGTGTCCTCAAAGGTTCCAATTACTACTTTACCTGGTAAGAACTATCTTATAGGTTGATAATGTTTTCCGGTAATCAATAATACTAATCCTGGTGTAATACTGTATTGTGCCGCACTATGGAATCCTTTAATTCCATGAGAGGAAATCATGCCATGAATTTTAGTCCCTTGCAGATTGCTGATTTTCCTGCTCTCAGTCAAATTAGCATTTTTACCACCAAACAGTGTGTGTAGTAAAGGTTAAATGCGGTTACTGATCCGCATCCTGTGTTAGTTTCACAAAAATACGGCATTATCTCAAATTCAAATTTCAAATTCAAATTTTATTTGTCACATACACAATCCTACACAGTACGATATGCAGTGAAATGCTTAGGCAACTGCCCTGACCTAAGAGAATAAAATAAAATTAAATAAAATATAAAATATAGAATATAAAATGTAAAATGTAAGAATATGAAAATATAAAATGTAAGTAAGTAAAAAATTGAAATTGCACAAGTGGAAATAAAAATATTGAATATGCAGATATACAGTAAAGTGACATTTTAAATGATAAAGTGGCTTGTGTGCATATTTAAGTGACGTGTGCATACTACCCATGAGTGAGCAGGTGTGCAGTGAGGACAAGTGAGCAAATGTCCTGAATGTCCAGAGTGTCCAGAGTGAGTGCAGAAGCATGTGTGGGTGTGCAAAATGGATCAGTACTGTGTGTTGTACTGATTAAGAGACCGTATCGCCTGCGGGAAGAAGCTCCTCCTCAGTCTCTCTGTGTTGGCCTTCAGGGAGCGGAATCGCTTTCCTGACCTCAACAGAGAGAACAGTCCATTGCTGGGGTGACTGAGGTCCTTCATGATCTTCCTGGCCTTGGTCCAGCACCGCTTGCTGTAGATCGAGTGCAGGTCAGGGAGCTCGGTGTGGATGATGCGCTCAGCTGATCGCACCACCCTCTGAAGAGTTCGTCTGTCCTGCATGGTGCTGTTCCCGAACCAGGACGTGATGTTTCCCGTCAGGATGCTCTCTATGGTGCAGGAGTAGAAGTTCCTAAGCACCTTGGAGGGCAGTCTGAAGTCTCTCAGGCGTCTGAGGTGGTAGAGACGCTGTCGGGCCTTTTTCACCACGGTGTTGATGTGACAGGACCAAGACAGGTCCTGCGTGATGTGTACACCGAGGTAACGGAAGCTGTCCACTCTCTCCACTGGGCTCTTGTTGATGACGGGGGTCTGGTAGTTCCTCTTCTGCTTTGTGCTGAAGTCCACTATCAACTCCTTTGTCTTGCTGACGTTGAGAAGGAGGTTGTTCGTCTGACACCAGTTCTCCAGATTTCCAATCTCCTTCAGGTAGGCCGTCTCATCGTTGTCAGTGATCAGGCCGACCACGACGGTGTCATCAGCAAACTTGATGATGGTGGTGGAGTTGGTAGTGGCTACGCAGTCGTGAGTGTACAAAGAGTACAGTAGAGGGCTCAGAACACAACCCTGTGGGGCTCCAGTGCTGAGGGTGATGGAGGCTGAGACATGTCCACCCATCCTTACTGCCTGTGGTCTCCCCGTTAGGAAATTGGAGATCCACTGACATAAAGATGAGCTGAGTCCCAGGTGCTCCAGCTTGGTAGTGAGTGTAGAGGGAATTATGGTGTTAAATGCTGAGCTGTAGTCGATGAAAAGCATTTTCACATAATTCCCCCTTCTAGTGTCCAGATGAGTGAGAGCAGTATGGAGTAGATGAGCGATGGCGTCATCTGTAGAGCGGTTTGAACGGTACGCGAACTGTAGTGGATCCAGTGTGTCTGGTAGTGAAGAGATGATGAAGTCTCTGACCAGCCGTTCAAAGCACTTCATCACCACTGATGTGAGGGCTACAGGTCGAT